>JAAGVU020000111.1:1097038-1113415 GCA_011763525.2 Mormyrus iriodes
GGGGGGAGGGAGGGGGGGGGATGGGTAAAGAGGGGGGGGGGGGTGTTTTGTTCCTCTCGGGGGGAGGGGAGGGGGGGGGGGGGGGGGGGGGGGGGGGGGGCGTGGATACAAGGATAGGACGGTGACACAGAAGGGGAAGGGCTGTTGAAGAGGCACCCTGATCGTCACACAGTCACCGTCATCGCCGTGGCCACCTGGGAGAAGAAGAAGAAGAAGAGAGAGAGAGAGAAATGCATGAATGAAACGAAAGCATTGAGAGGAGTGGTGGTTCATGGCCAAAACAGCCTCCCCCACATGCACTCTGTCTCCCTTTATCTTCTGCTCTCTCCCTCTCCCTCTCACACCAGCCATACTTCTCTCCTGGTTGCTATGGGAACAGCAATGCTCAATAGGAGCCTGATGAATGTTCATTTTTTAAGGTTGCCATGGGACAACACTGCTCGTGGTTGTCAGGCAATTGGAGATAAATCAGATTTCATGCAATCTGGTTATCGGTGGGGTTCATGTGTAATAACAGATTGGCATGCTAGAGTTTTTTCTTTTTCCTTTCCATCTCACAGGTCAGATATTTCATCCATTTGTGTGTATTTATATTCATAGAAAATATGCACAAAAATTTATATATAGTGAAAATACTTGCTGTTTTCCAAGTGGAAATATCATTCCACACACACTTTGAATCACGAAAATGATTGTGAACTTGCAGCAGGAACCTGATGGGTAAGCAGACACTGCAATCTGTTTACATTCTCCTGTTTTGTGTGTGTATTTATGTAATGGAGTGTAGTGTGCTTGCAGAGGTATATTACAGCAGTACTTGTGTGATTTGCCACTTAGGGAGCGTAATAGCCTCTCAGTGGAATCGGCCAGCACAGCCTCAGTGTATGTGTGTGGTGTGCACAGGCTAATTATTTCACAGATTCTCATGCACACGTTGGCCTGAAGTCAAGAGTGTCCTCCGGAAAAATGAGACGGGATGACACTTCACCATTGCCTAACCCGGCATCATGCGGAGTGTGCCAATGTACAGGGCAATAAGCACCTAACATATCAGGCCCCCAATTCAGCTCCCCAGGGAAACACCCTACAGAAACATTGCTTAATGCCATACATGCATCCAACAGACCTTTGGATAAAAACAGCTGACAAAGTATTTGCAATTGCAGTACTTTAAAAAGTGTCAATTTCTTTTATGTTTATATCAAAATAACTGATATGATATTCAGCAAGAAGGAGGCATATTTCTACATATGCCACAGCAGGGTTGCGATGTGACACTGAGTATCATTGACAAGCTGGAACTGTGATGTGCTGCTTGTCCGTCCCTTACGTTCCGTTTCGTATGAGATGATAAAAGTATTACATTTGTTTCCCTAAACTAACATGAACCTCTGCAGCCATGTGGCCAACTTTCCCGCCGCAGGCAGAAGCAGGCACTGACAGGAAATGAAAGGAAACAGAAGCTTGGGAAAAGATATCTGATGGAATCAAAACACAGCAGGCAGGCAACTGAGTGTCAAGGAGAAAACACAGGCGGCGCTCACGCGATGGCTGTCAGGCGGTGGGGAGCCAACAGGCGAACGGGACGCTAATGAAAGGGCGCGTGAGTGTGGGGAATTATACACCACTGAACAACACTTCTGTTTTCATCTACGTTATGGTGGCGTTCTCTCTGGCACAGCGGTGTGTCTTTTTGGGGTTGAAAACGAGCTCAAACGGTGTGATAATTAAAACTTCCCATAATCTCTACGGGTCCCAGGCTAGGATTTAAATAGCAAAGGAATTCATTAAAGAATTTAAATGGTGAGAAACACTGAAATTATCCACCCATCTTCTGCAACCACTCATCCTATTCAGGGTTGTGGGTGGTCCAGAACCTATCCCAGTGGCTATGGGCACAAGGCAGGGAACAACCCAGGATGGGCACCAGCCCATCACAGGGGACACTTGCGCATCATTCACTCACACATGCATTCCTACGGGAAATTTCAGAACTCCAATTAACTTCAGCATATTTTTGGACTGCAGGGGGAAACCAGAGTATCTGGAGGAAACCCCATGACAACACAAAGAGAGACTCAAAGAGACTCAAACCCTGGTCCCCGACATGTGAGGCAACAGTGCCAACCACTGCACCACCATGCCACCCTCAAATACTGAAATAAGGAAAAATTCTATCATTCTGCTTTCCCTTGTTCCTTTCTCCACCTTTCAGCACAGCTGGTTTTCATATTTATTGGAACCAGTCATTTGAACAAGCTGGGTGTTACTGAGTAAATGACACTTTCATAGGGGTGGAGGTTAATTACCACGAAGGCAAGATTACATAATACAGCAGTAGAACAAATCCATAACCTACTTAGGGCTCATACATAACTCACTCATTTGATCTTTGATTTGGGAAAACCTCTGTCGTGCTTGTGTTTATGTTTGACTAATGCAAGTTACCAATAGACAGAACTTGAATACGATGGCAAGTTCCAGAGAGATTGAGGTGAAAAAGTTTGGGAAAAAAAAAGAGCAATACAGCATTAGGACTGAAGTTCTTTAATCACTCCTTTCTTTGGTCAGTGGAAATGAATACCACTTGCTATGAAATGTTTTTGTTTCAGAAATAGTGGTTGTTTGCATAAATATCAGAGATAAACCTGTTTAAGATGTTTACAGTTTCCAGGATGAATGCATGTGTATTTCAAAAAAATGGTAGACTGGCACCAAATGAGAAGCCCCTCCAAAACGCATCATCATTGGCGTATACCTGGGTGCTGTTAGACAGCATAACAAATTAACCCCCCCTCTCCACCTGTCTGTCAAATGCCAAAGTCTAAACTGAAGAAGACAAATTAATGACAGCTTGTGTTCATTTAAAAGCCCCTTTGGTGTGCATAGTCCTCTGTAATTTAAGTCAAAATTAGAAGAGGTGCATGGTTGTCATAAATCTAACAGCAAGCCAAGAAATACACCTATGTTCTTTGTCTAGGTACTGTTCCACTTAAAAGACAGGTTTTATGAACTGGGTTTTTTGAAAAAGTTAGAAATTGTAAAATATAGGCTACCATGCAAGTGTTATTACCATAACAGGCCTAAAAGAAAATGCATTGAATAAAACTGAAGCTGATGGAGTCTTCTCAGTCTGTCTGCATCATACTAAAGCCTTTGGAGTCCAGTAAACATCTTCTGTTTTGTGTTTCGTACTATGGTGTGAATTATAGCAATGACCCATTTAAGTGGGGGATATGGGGACAGTGACATTATCCTGTGAGTGCTGTAAGTTTGTCCTGTAAATTTGAAAGCTCTGGTTCCTTATTTATTTCTGGACCTCTGGGCCTCACAGGAATCCTGTCTTTGCACTTTTCATTTCACTGAATCAGAGCCAATTTACATCTTCCTTTCATCGTAATAATTAGTGTTTGATTACATGTCAGTGTGGGATTGCTGCAGTGTGCGGCACAGACACCTCCAGCTCATGGTTTATTCCCATTATTTTGTGGTTTCCAGTTCGTGGGAATTCACCAGTGCTGGAAAGCTCCACTTTCACCATGAGCAAAGAGACTTACAAATAAGGAACGAGGTCTAAATAGTTTACCTACCTTTCACAGCTGAGGGCTGTGCTGCAGTCTACAAAGTCAACAGAAAGAACTGTTTGGAGAGCTAATGACTAATTAGAGGTAACTACCAAAAGAGGCTGAAGAGAAAGACATGCATCCAAATGTAGCTGTGTAGGACCAAACGTGGGTCATGGCGGGGTGAGTTCAGGACTGGGGGGTCGTAAGCATGGGCCAGTGGCCAGGGTTGCCATTTGGATCCTTGTTTATGAAATTTCGTCATTTTCCCCTCGTATCTCAGTATGAGTCATTTTAGGAGGAATTGCTATGAATTGCAGATGCACGTTCTGTTGACATTTTCTGATTTTCCCTCATTTGTTGTCATGCATGGATACCTTCAGAATGAGATTTTAATGAAGGAACTATCTGGGGGCTGATAGGTTCATAATATTATAAGCATATGTCTGATTAAAAATGCCTGAACATCTGGACAGGAATGGCATCCATTCCAGATCATTCCCAATTGGGCACCCGGCTCTGTGGGAGGGACAGTCCAAAAGTAGCCGGCTGGCAGGTTTGCCGAGCCTGAAAAATAAACAACCCCCCAATGATAATATGGAACAGGTCAGGTGACTAAGAGCAGCTCATGGGCGTCGGGTCCTGTGGTGTCGGACTATGTAGCCAGAGTGCAACCATGTCGCTGAATATCTATAGGACCTCATGTACTGATTTTTGTGTCTGCTGCCCCCCCCAGAAGCATATGTGCGTGTCGTTGTGCTGTCTGTGATTAAATGAAGTTACTCCATGTATATACTTACTGCATGAAGTTACTCCATGTACTTGGGTGAAATATACTTTCACCCAAGTATATTTAATTCCACTTCAAGAACACACACTGGTGCTGGTTGGACGGTGTGTCTTAGGTATAACTTACCAGAGCAGCACAAGTCCATTGTATCCAGGTTGTACTGCCCGTCATGCTTTAGGATCCCACCGTTTGACAGCCCATTTGCCGCACGCCCTGTCGTTCTTTGACCGGTCGCGGCTTTCAACTATTTAGTTGCTACTTTTCAGCCTGTATAATTCCAAACATCAGGGACCCCGCCCCACCCCACAGTTCTTCACTTAGAGCGTTTACGCTGACATCACACCAAAAACAGGAAGCCTTTGTTCTTGTGGTCGAGGGGCCGGAATAAACTTGATCAATGTAGTAAGGGGTATTTTTGAATTCCCCAATACCACCGTAGACAAAAGCTAACCTCCCCTTGTTTAAGTCTGGCTTTATAGGCCAGTTCTCCACTGCTTCTCTTTATTGTCGGTTTCAAAAGCTTTGGTAAACGTCTGCAAAGTCACGAACACTCTTGTACACATGGACCTTGTTGTTTCCCCAGCATGGCGGTGATGGAGTTTTAGCGAACACGCTTCAGCTCGTGCGATATCTCGGCAGCTGAGAGCCAAGGTCGATAGCGGAGCTCAGATAAAGTCTGAGGAGCACCAGTGCCTGCTCTCTTTCATAATCCCCTAGTGAGGAATGCTGCCAGGTCAGAGGACAAGGGCAGAGCAGAGTTTCGCTGCCGTTTGTTACACATTAAACTCGTACACATGTAGGTCTGCCAACTCCTGTGGGGGATGGGAGCCAGGGGCAGCTGTTTAGAGATTTTTCAGGTGGTAATTTGTTCATTTACACAAATATATTATTTGAACCCCAGTGCTCCAGTTAGGTTAGTACCTGTTAAACTACACGGTATGTGTGAGTGTTTGCACACACTGGCAACAAATAGAGCCACAGAGCAAATGGAGAACGGCTTCAGGACAGTCTGTGGCACGGAGTGAGCCAAGTACACGCGGACACAATCCTGTCACGGTGTGACCTACATGCGACCGAGCCTAGTGACTCCAGCCTCCCGCGCAACCCTGCTAGTTTTTACACTAGAAAATGACAGTGGATCGATGGTCATGTTACCTGCTCTGTGTGGGGGTCCGTGGTCGTGTTTGTGAGGGGCATCCAGCCTGACTGGCACACAATCCTGCAGACGCCCGTCCCTGTTGCTGCCGGCTGCTTTGCCGCAGCGCTGAAGTGTGCCAACGTTCACAGGTGATCCGTCCTACTGCAGGTGAGCAGCTGCAGGTTTCACCCCCCCCCCCGCCCTCATCACGCCTCCTCGATCAAACTTGAGACACCCCTACTCCACCCACGCACACACAAACAAACACACACATCAGCAGTGACAGGCAAACCTTAAAGGGGACACAGAAACGTATAAACTACGGCCCATAATATCAGGAGCAACTTTAAAAAAATAACCAGAATGAAAATCTGGAGAATTCCATCATTACTTAAAAATACTTTAAAATGTAAAGCTGTAAATTGGTCCTTAAGAAGCTCGGCAGGAGCAAGACAAACAAGATTAAGTTTAGCCACAAAAGCACCGTAACCTGACCTCCCCCGATGCACAAAATGGCGGGGAAGTCCTTTCTCCTTTGTACCGTAGACCTGTCCACACCTGGTCTAACCGGATCCAGTGGGGCCTTGGGGAGGAGGGGTATTTTTCCTGTGCACTGGTAAAGTCTGATGGTTCCCTACTTCTGGACAGGTCCGTCCTGCAATGGGAAGCAAGCTTCTCCTGTTCCGAGAAACCATCACCATGAGTGATTACTGTACACTTACATCTGCTATTTATAGCAGCGTAGTGAAACAGTGTGGTTGCACACCCATGCATATATGCAAAATTTAGAAGCCAGCATTCCTCTGTCAGAATCTCAGGTCAGGGCCTGGCAGGATATTCATGCATTTTTCTGATCACATGGCAGATTTTCACTGTATTTCCAGGTTAAATAGTGCCCCCGTTCCCTCCCAGCCTCCACGTCTGCATTCCCACCTGCCTCATCATACTGACATGGCTGTCATCCTTTGAAACCCACCCCCACCCTACCCCCCTTTGTTGCCGCGAACACACCCCCAAACATTGCAGTTCGGGGTGAATGACCACTCCACTCTGCACATCGTGGGCAGGGTGACACCGTGTCTGCCGCCCACCACCTGGCGAGAGCACGCCACCATTGTTCTGCGCTGATGTTGCTTTTCTTAATCGCCTTGTCGGAATTCCATGTCGGAATTCCATGGCAGACGCTGCCGCTGTCCTCCCATAGCCGTCCATCTGCAGATCGACCGGGAATCAAAGTGCAGGCTGCAGCAAAGCAGTCCCCTTCCATCATTTGTGGGGGACTCTGACCCTAATTTTATCAAAAATCATTATACCAAGTACCTGACTGCCATATGGAAGCTCAATATGTTCTGTGCCTGATATTTGATTAGTGTTCTGACCCTGGAGTTTTCATGTCTCCAGGTGCTCTTTCTGGAGGCCTCTTCAGACCTACTATGCTTTCTTATTTTCCCAGTTTGAGAAAATGTTTGCGTTCACGCTTAGGCACCACACAGCTGATTCTGCATCAGTGTGCACTGCAATCGTCAACTGCCAGGGGCCGGAGTTTTCCAGTGGTTGCTGTGCAATGTGAAGTATTTAATGGTGTATAGTAATTCATCACTATGTGTTACATAGTGTCATATGGTGCATTATGTAGCTTATTATTTAAATAGAGTATTGTTACGGTCAGGTTTACTATATGCTTTATACAGTGACACCTGCAGACAACTTGTATTGGGGTGGCCTTCAGAGGACATATATTTATGGGGGTAGCCATATTGTGTCTTTTTTCTTCCATGGTCCCACTTAGAAAATAAAATAAAACCCTTATTTTGTTTTTATTACTTTGATATGGGGTGGCAAGAGGGTGGGCGCATTTTTACTACCATCACTTGCTGCCCCTTAGATCCAGCCCTGGCTGTATACACAAGCTGATCACTTTGGTGGGGGGGGGGTCTACACACACAATGGGGATGGCCATGTCTAGTCAGGAAACAGAAGTAGATGTTAACCACAGCTGGGATGTGATGGTGGCGCTATCCAGGCCTGTCCGGGCCTGTTACAAAAATTCACACTCTCTCAGTTCCTCATTATGGCATTCAGCACACCACACGCCGCCCCCCCCACTCTCCCCCAACATGCTTCACCCCCACACCACATTACAGTCGTACCCTCTCTCATAATGACTGGATACTGTTGCAATTTACAGCTGTGACCAGGGTATCAAGTGTCATTCACTGTACACCATTTTCTCAAACCAGTCCTTGGGGTCCCCCAGCCGGTCCACGTTTTTGCCCTCTGTCCCAGTTCCCCCGAGGACTGGTTTGACAAACACTGCGCTACACTTTTTTCCACTGTTCCCCCTTCCTTTCTCTGCTCCATCTCTCCTCTCCATCTCTCTTTTTCTGTTTCTTCCCTCTGTCTGACGCTTTCCATCTGTCGCAGCAGTTAGCTTGTTCGTAGCTGGTATGATAACCCCTTCATCTCAGTGTGAGAGATGCGGACGTCCCATTGTGTCCCAAAGGTTGCTGGCTGAAGTCACCATCAACAGCGCTGAAACCTTCATTATCCCAGTAACCAGTGGCATCAATACATAAAATTAGCAGCTGCTTCGAAGCAATGTGATAACAAATAAATACTGTGTCCTTGTATAAATATTAAACCACATTGATATGATTTTATATTCCTCTTTTTATGAATTTCACAGCATCTAACTAAGAGAAGTACTGGGCCAGGCAACACAGAGGCTATACTAAATTAGGCTCATTCTATCACAAAAGCTTTTAATTCCTCACCACACTTAACCCTGGGGACGAACAGGTGTGAAATCACAGCAATGTTTCAATGGTCCTGACGTCGAACACAAAACGTCTGAAAAAAAATCACATTAATGTTAATATTGCCACCTAGTGGTGGAATAGGGGCACATCAATCCTGGCCATCATTACCCCTGTAAGGCTAAACTAGCTAACAAGACTTACTGCCCCTACTCATGCTACTGTACTGTATCACTGATATGTACATCTATTATATCTCAGCAGATAATAATCTGGCTTTATGATGATTACTACAGCAAGAGGAGGGTATGTTTTCTTCAGGGTAACACACAGTCCTTAAACATCAGTTTGTACCTGGTGATGCACGACAAACTGTTAAATCAGAATTTGGAAATGGAAACCTCTGATATCCTGTGTCCTGACTGGCAGTCGTCCCAGCGCCTTGCTGCCACTGTGTGGTGTTGTTTAATATAACTGCATCATCTGTCCATTTCCCAAAACCCCGTATTGAATTCCAGACATCTCAGCATCATTAAACATATTAAAATATATGTTTCTTATTTAAAGAATAAACTTCAATGATGTGGAATCATTATGGGAACAGAGGAGGTTTCATTACAGTAATGCAAAAAAGGACACACACAGGACAGGGATGCTCCTCACAGACACAAGACCACTTCACACACTAAACTGGCTGCTAAAGGACACTTGTAGCCTTAAGTACTCACTGCATGACTAGTGACTATTACGGTGTACTGTTTTTTTCACATGGTGTTTTAACCTAAGTGGGTTTCAGTATCTCTGCTACGGAGCACTGGAATCGTTAAAATCCAAGTCATGAAACTGCAGGTCTCGGTGGACGTTTTCCACCCAGTTTCTTGGGGTGTGACGCTGCAGCCGGGGTCAGCTGATGGATGGTGGGGCTCTACTTTGTCTGTGAGGACTACCAGCAGGGAATGTACACAGTAGAGTGCCTCCGACTGCCAGCTGGGTCAAGTCGGGTCAGGTCCAGGTGGCGGCAGGGTGCAGTCGGGTCAGTCTAGCTGGCTTCAGAGAGGACAGCCAGTACTGTGTTGGCCTGGGTGGCCATCTTGGAGCTGCTGTGGTTTGAGAGCTTACTCAAGCTCTCCCTTAGGTTCAGGGACTCCATCTCCTCCTTCAGCAAGCCTGGGAGAGAGAAAAAGACACTCTGGTCTTCGATAGCAGTGGGACGAGGGTGCCGTCTGACCAGAAGATAATCAAGAAGGTTTTGAAGTAAATAAATGAATGCTCCAGCACCACTGTTGGGCATTTCAGGTCCAGAAGCTACACATCCAGTCCCAGATTTTGTTTCTACCAACCTGTGGAGTACTCTGTGACTCTTTATGCTCAACTGGTTGGTAGAAACAAAATCTTGGTCTGGATTTGTAGCTTCTGGACCTGAAATGTCCAACACTGTCTAGTGCCAAGGCTGAGTACTGACTGGAGTTGGTCAGGCTACAGATGAGCCCGATGGTGCTAAATTTGACCTCCACAGCCCCCACAGGGTCATCCAGCATCTTTTGCAGGGTGGGCACCAGGCCGGCATCCTGGAAGGGCCCCTCCATGGTCTCTGCAAACAGGACACACACATTGCACTGCAGGATTATATGGAGATCCCTCTGGGTGTCTGCAAGCAGAGCGCTAAAAGAAAAGGATGGAAATGTTCTTCTTTAGCTCATTTTTAAGCCTATAGCAGGCCTCACTATTACTTATGCCTGATATTTCATATTGACTGCTGCGAAGAGGTTAGCATTTGTAATTCTGGAGGGATTTTAGGCCTCACCAATGTCGATAGCTGAAGCAATCGCCAAGGCAACCAGAGCTTCATTTTGCATGATGACATGTTCACTGGTTGCCATGGAGATGAGGTGTCGTACGCCATCTGCTTTGGTAATAGCGTGGATCACGTCCTGTCAGGAAATCAGGGGGGGTAGGAGACTTTGCTAGTAGGAAAGTGCCATACCAGCTGTCCACCTTCCCCTGTGTTATCTTCAGGAATCTGGATGTCCACTTTTTACGTAAAAAAATGTATGTATGTCGGTTTGTTCCGTTTTTAACAGTGACTGGTATATTTTTGAAATTTTCTTGTTCCTGTGTTGTGATGTCAGATACTGATTACAGACTACCTCAGTATAATTTATGTGTGTGTCTGTCTGCATGTGTGCGTGTGTGTTTGGGGGGGGTCTCACCAGGGCCCGGCTGTGTCTGATGAAAGCAGCCAGGAGGCGGTTGGCCTCCCCCCTCACCCCAGCATGCTCTCGGGCTTCACACCACTGCATAACCCGAGCCAGCAGACCTTCATCTTTCCCCAGCAATGTGGCCGCTTCCTCTGAGACAGACAGAGAGTAAGAGGGAGACTGTGTTGCCCCCTGTTCCACACTGCCATTCGAGCACCTCTTAGCTGTTACATAACAAAGTGAAAACGCACAGAGCGAGAGACAGAGAGAGGACAATTGAAAAGACAATGGAGGGCAGGATAGAGGGGCATGTGGTGCTGGAAATGACACACAGGGCCATACTCCACCTCCACAGTGTGCACTTATCTGCAATTTGTACCTAGTGGTTTGGTGTGACAGAACAATGGGGGCTTTACGGCCTGCAATCTGCAGCCTATTGTGTGCTCCTCAGAAGGTTGTGTAGGAAGAGCCAGAATAATGATAATGTAAAGAGACGCGATATGAAGTCAGAGCCCTGCTGGAGGTATCAAGTCAGCAGAATATGGGCCCCAACAGCTGCATGGGAACCATACTTCTTATGTGACTGTAATCATGCATCTTATGGTGCTTTTCCACTGCCACCAAGAACCAGTTGGGGATTGGTGAAGTGCAAAGAGATGCCGATGATCTGCATCTATATGCGTGGATTATCTGAAGGAAAATAGGGTATATTTCATATATTATTCATTATTAGTAGTATCATACATCACAATGTATTGATGCATTCCATAGAACTAGGAACTTGAAAATTTCAAACCACCTACTTAAAAAACTACTATAGAACAGCTACTTGTATTGTAAATTTATGAATGCAAATGCTAATTCCGGTACCGTTTGATGCTAACGTAAGAAGAGATTCTCACTTGCTATCGGAAATTAGCACATAGTAAACCATGATGTGCGCAGTGTGAGCAGTAAAATAAGCATCTCCTCTGTTTTACGTAACTGTCGTTCTGCAGACCTGGCAGCGCCTTTACCGAGCCGACCCTTCTGCAGTAGAAAACCGAAGCGAGGTGGAACTGCGCTGTAACTAATCTTTCTTTGTGGTTTGGGTCGACTTCATATCAGTTCCTGTATGCCAGGGGCAAAGCACCATTACACTGTCAAGGCCAGTAATTATGAGCTTTTGCGTGCGTGGTTCCTCAAACATGGCACCTGAAATGGTACGCTGAGTGTCTTCTGTAGAATGAAGTGTCTGAAGTCTACAAATTAACTGCAGTTTTTCTCCATCAATCTTAAAACCTCATAGGGCACAAGGTGGAAGTACACCCTAGATGGGCTGCTAGTCCATTGCACGACACACAGACACACCCAGATACACAAAACTATCACCAATGGATGCATGCATTTATATTGTAAAAGACCATTTCATAATGTAATCTATGTACAGTTTTTGTGTGCTGATGCTTAATGTCCTTGTATTGATATTTTTGACAAGAATTTGATTAGTTAACATGGGTTTTCAGTATATAGTGTTGTATATAGGGTTTAATGTGGAAAGGTGGCATCCTATCAGATATGCCCGCACCTACTCTCTTACCCTGGCCATCCACCATCATGCGGAGAGTCCCAAGCAGTTTGAACTGCACTGGGGGCATGTCGGAGCGCAGCAGGGCCCGAATCCGCTCTATCACGCCATCCTCCAGCATCCGCACCTTGTTGATGGCTGCAGTGGTACCCGCACACACACGAGGGTCAGTGCATGAAGTCCAAATTCTGCAGATGCAGTATCACTAGCTTGGGGCATCTCTGGCACCTGGAATGGCAAGGTTCCTCAGGGCACTCAGTGCAGCATGCTGGACGGACACGTCGCCCTGGTCCACATGGCGCTCTAGTAGGTCCAGGATGTGAGGGACCACGCCGAGGTCCAGCATCTTCACACAGTTGCTGTCTGAGCAAAGAGATAAAATATGTGCATTATTTGCCATTTGTACAGTTAGTTACATAAGATTTGTTCGGTTTTCGTATACTCCATCTTGTACTCCATGAAAGACACTTTTGGGGACAGATCATAGAGTCAGCTGGGGTGTATCACCCCTTGCAATTGGCATTAAGGGCCTTGCAGAAGGGTGCTCAGATTGTCTGAGAAGAATAGTAAAATCAGACCTTTTAGGTAAGTGTTTTAGTGCAGTGGTTGTCAGCTGGTAGTCTCGGGAGCCACATTAGGCATTAAGTCACGACCCAAAGTTTTTTGTTCGTATTGATTTATTTGTTTGTTTGTTTATTTCACAAAAAATGGGGGGGGGTGCTGGCAGTAATACTAAAAAACTAGATTTCTGGGATGATATCGCTCATCATTAGTGACCACAAAATTGTTCAAAAATAATTGTTTATAACCACACAATCTGTGACCCAATGAAGCTGGTTCTGCAACCCACTTTCAAATCACAACCCATCGGTTGCGAACCACTGTTTTAGTGTGTTGTATGACATGTGGTGTGGCTCTTGTCAGGTCAGATACCGGCAACAGTGTAAAGCACTTAAACTGAAACACTAGCGAGTAAACGTCTATAGTTACGGCGTGATGTCATTTGTACAGTTCTAACTGCTCTATTTCTGGCCCCCGGCGTGTGACACTTTGCAGAGTGAGTTTTCGGAGCGTGTAAATGCATGTATGCTGTTGCAGTTCTGTCAAGGTCACATTTTACGCAGCTCAGCCGAGAGGCGTTTAGCGATCCCTGTCAGCCTGCTCAGTGCAATGGCTGTGGTGGAAAGTCGATCGTGTCACCGGTCATCTGATCGCATGTCGTTACTGTCTGATGACGTCTCCTCTCCCTGTGCCAAATTGTACGAGTCATATGAAAGTTTAGTTTTGATTCGCATCGCACTGATGTTATAATGTGATACATAACACATGCTGACATAAACAGTACAGTAAGCTGCCTCACCATTCCGGGCGAAGTTGGCGATCGCCAGTGCCCCCCCCAACTGTAGCTGTGTGTTGGTTGACTGCAGCCAGGACAGAACATCCCGGTACACGGGGCCCTTCCCCTCCCCAAAGCACTTCTGCATGGATTCATCTGTGATACAGGTAAAAAAAAAAGAGACCCCTAGGACCTCGGCAACCAGCAGAGGAGTTCAAGAAGAACCGAGAAAATCCTCAGACTGAAAACCAGAGCAGAAAAGCAAATAGGGTTACATTCCAGGGCAGAGATTAGCCAAAAACCACATTGCTGGATGTCACCTGTCACAGGATTGGAACAATAACAGTTGTGATATAACAGCTATTGGGACACAACCTTTTCTGTTTGCAGAAGATCCTTTACGTTTCCCTCTCACTGAGAAAGTAATAATAATAATTATTATTATAGTAATTAGTACTTATAGATAAAAGATAGGAAACGTAAGACTCCCGAAAGGATGAAAATATAGTTTAGCTGCTGTGTATTTTCTCATCATAGATGGACACGGAATGGTAGAATGACACGGGGCAGGAGATAGTGGCAAGGTTCAATATATTGGGCTTTTAGTGGGAAAAGACCCACCTCCCAGTAGAAGAGACACGATAAGGTTGGAGGCGATTTTGATGCTGCAAAGGTCATGTGAGTCAGCACCCCCATGCATTCCTCGGATCATTTCGGATAGAGCCTGCGGGACACCCGACTCCACAAACTGCAGTTTCAGCATATCTGAAAACATGAGGATACAGCCATCATTTGGGGGAGGACATTGCATAGAGGATGAGCACCTCTCTCTGCCACTGTCTCTGTCACCCTTCAGGCAAGATGACATACGCAGTTGAAGTCACTGTCCTTCCAGATGACACGTTTCACAGAAGGGTTTTGCATCACATTATTTGGAAGCTCAGTAGGAAGCTTTCATTTATGTGCAGATGCATCTTAATAATGTCTTTAACTGTGCCGCTCATGAGGAGTCTTTGAATCCTTTGTTAATACAAAGCAAATTACATTATACATCTGGTGATCCAGGCCTGCCAGATTACCGTCTATAAATATAGACCTTGGACTGGTGTTATTCAAGCCTTTAAATGCATTAATTAACAAGGATGATCAGCATTTCCCAAGTCTGCATTCAGATGAGTTTATAGTTTTCTAGGCCCAGTTTCTTCCGCATAATTCTCTATATAGCAGTGTGTGCATCTTTTTTCAGAAAACAACTCGATCCCCACCCACTGCCTAGTTCCTGCAGCTGGCCCTCCTCTCACCGCTCTCGCCCAGTGATCCCAGCACCTCCAGGATGAGGTGGCGGCGCTCGGCATCCGGGGCGCGCCGCAGCTGGGAGGTCAGTGCCTCAGCCACGCCCACTTCCGCCAGGGCCTCCCGCGCAGATTCTGAAAGTAGTCAGGGGAGAGCCCATGTCACATATGGATTCACACGGCTCCCAGCTTGGCCTGACATAACAGCACATCGGTCAAGGGATACTGTTACGTTAGACAGTGTTGGAATGGAGAAAATAATCCACTGCTGGTGATATTCCTGTTGTTGTCTATGGTTTCATTCCCAGCTAATGATCCCAGAAGGGCTGGTACTTGTCACTTTAGAACCATTTGGTGCCATTTATTCTTCTCATTACTGTGTCCTGCTGCTCATTTTAACATAAGTTAAGGGTCTCTTAAGGGTTCTAGAGTCTTGGCTGCCGTTGTGTCTGTATATCTCGCTATTCCCATTCCTCCACCAAACACACCACTGTGTCTATTTTCAGACTAATGCAGAGGATCTCTTTATAGACCTTTCCTTCTTCCCAGTTAAGTGAATTATCTATCTGAGCAGTTAACATGATTCATAGGGCTTTAGTGGGACGTCTTCCCACACTGCAGGTGGAATCACAAGCCTGTTTCATCACCAGTGTAAGCCTGGCCTCTCTCCCTTCCCCCTGCATATTCGTAGGTTTTATTCATGCAAATGCACTTTGTTATTGTCTGTCCAGGCTTAGTGGCAAACAAATGAGTAATAGCTGATCAAAATGAAGCCCTTAATCTGTACATAAAAGCTCTGACATATATAATTTCACTGTAATTTTATGTAATATCCACAAAAAAATCATATATTCTTTGTCATGGTCTTTGTATAATCATGTCATTTCACGTCATCACGCCTTAGTGCTGAGGGGTGATGTTGGGATTCCCTCTGCTATTCCTGGGCTGGGGGGCGGCTCGTCCCTCACCCATCTCAGCAAGGTTACAGAGAGCCAGCAGGCACACGTTAACCAGCGGGTCGTTCTCAGGGTAGTCCTGCATGATGGCCACCAGCCGGGGAATAACTCCATTCTGCACCAGGTAATCCTGCTGAACCGCTGAGAGGGGGAGAGGCAGAAGAAGAGCATCACAAGACAGACACTGCGTCCTCATGCCACACCACCATGTACAGGTTGGACACACTGATCACTGATAATCTGACACGCTCTCCAGATGGTAGCGTACTCCTGTGGCCATTGCTATAATCTTTAGCCTATCTCACAGGTCCCTTAATTTGTAATCTTGCCCACAAACGGTTCTTTGCCCTGGGGCTGCCTTCCCCGCTAACCATTTTTGGTAATGCTTTACATTAACTGCATAATGGGTTTTAATGCATTCATAATGCATTTATAGAACATTCATAAGCAGCATGTAAGCATACCTCAACATCCTAACATGCCTTAATAGATTAAATACACAATACCAAACATTATATGATTATTCAATTATAATATTTGTTAATCGTGTATATTAAAACTGTTAAGGCATGTTAAAATGTTAAACTATACTTACATGCTGCATATGAATGTTCTATAAATGCACTGTGAAGGTGCACTGAACGTTCTATGAATGCATAATGAATGCATTAAAAAGGTACAGTTACTCAATAAAACTGAGTAACTATCCATCCATCCATCCATCCATTTTCTATAACCGCTTATTCCATATGGGTTGCGGGGGGTCCGGAGCCTATCCCGG
>JAAGVU020000111.1:1113606-1147979 GCA_011763525.2 Mormyrus iriodes
TGCAAACTCCACACACATGGAACCCGGGCGGAGACGTGAACCCTGATCCCAGAGGTGTGAGGCAACAGTGCTAACCATTGCACCACCGCGCCGCCCCACTGAGTAACTATTTTAACGATAAAACAAGTTAAAAATAATGGCAGCTTTCATTTATTCATTATGCATTAATAGAACGTTCAGTGCACCTTCACAATGCATTTATAAAGCGTTACTCAATTGTTTGTTCTAGAAATGTTTACCGAATGTGACAAATAAGGCATGAAAACGTTCAAAGCAAGGACGTGCACAGGGCAGGGCTAAGGTTGCCCGGGCAACTGCCCGCCTGCCCTATTTGACTCCAGCTGCCCCTCCTAGGAAAAAATATTATATATATTTTGAAGCGAGCTTTCGCCGAGCGAGGAGGAAATGAGATGCGCAAGTCATCTTCGTCAGGAAAATGCTTTTTAATTTACCACGCTGGGCGGAGCTCAGTCACATACAGTAGCAACTCAACTGCTTCACAACTTAGCGCAGCTCCCTGAACGGCCCATTCCCCTGCATTGCGCACCTACTGAACGGTGAAAAAATGTCCGCATTTTTTAAAAACGCCACCCGAAACGCTTCATGTAAGGTAGAGAGAAATGCATATGGAGTATGCAGTAACATTAACGTTACAGACTCATTCCGAGACTAGTTACTCATTCATTTCCACTATTCACACTATTCATTTCCACTCGGTAAACTTATAGGCAAAGCGAGTGAACGTGGCTAGCTTCTGAAAGCTCAGCCGGTCTGTTTCCCTTTTAGCTGGAGCAAGGTATATTAATAAAGACTTAATTAATAAAGAAATAGTATATTTCTCAGTTCTCCATACAGTCTGTGTGATTTTTTTTTTGGGGGGGAGGGGGTGCCCTTTTGTCAGGTCAGAGCAATGGCCCCTTAAAATTCCTGTGCATGTCCCTGGTTCAAAGTGTCCAGTTTTCTTGACGTTCCCAAAACATTATCCCACTACAACAACTATTACTACAACTAAGACTAATAACACAAAAACAAATGAAGGGAATGGCAGGGCAACAGGTAACACTTGTGTCTGCCAACTTTGAGAAGACCTTCACATAACATTTGCTAAATTTTAGGAATGTTCCCTGTTAGCTTGGTTGCTCCCAAGACCTTGATGCGAACTAATGGACTGTCGTCCTCTGGCTCACTCACTGTTATCGAAGCAGATCCTGCCAATGGCGCGTCCCGTGTGCAGCAACAGCTCCTGGTCCACGCTCTTCAGCAGGGGCAGTAGGGCAGTCACAAGGCCGGCCTCAATGCAGCGCTCTCGTACTGCAGCTGAATGGGCCGGAAAAGAGTCCTGAGGTCCCTCAGCGGTCCAAATCTCAGTAATATTCCTCACCGCTGGCTGAATGGTACTCCTCCCTCAATCGCATCACAAACCGCACAAGCCAGAAACATCTCTCATGTTTTTTAATGCCGTGCTGCTGGAAAAGGCAGATCACATCCACTACACTGCGATACCTGCCAAGACGATACAGCTAACTTGCTAGTCAATCACTGTCAGTGATGTGATTTTCTGTTTCAGACAGAGTAAGCACCTTTATTTAACTAACAAAAGAAGATCATAAAATGTATTTTATAGAGCAGTATCTATGAATGTATTATAAGAATGTATTAGTCAAACTACTCTACCACCCAACGCATAAAAGTCTGCACATCTTACAACCACTTATCCTGGTCAGAATCAAGTTTACTTTACTACTTTACTAGTAGTTTTCTTGCATCCTTTTTACTTTAGAAAAATTTGGTTTAGGACAGCTAGCTGCATAAGTAAGCTGTTTGAGACTTGTGGTTAAAATCTTACTGCATTACCCTTATTGTAGACGGAACTTATTTGTAAAAATATTTAAATAATTAATCAGTATTTGCTAAACAATGCCAAAGGACTACAAATAATAAAATTGTGTTATGTGTCATACTGCTGCATTTAAGTGATCAGTAAGTCACCCATGAAAGAGGATTGTGCAGTCAAATATAGAAAATTCTCCACCCCACAAAGATGCATTGAACTATCAAATGCAGAGGGACAATAGTGAGTTTGTTCATTGTCCTTTTCGCTTTGTCTGCTGCTTTAAAGCTTCTGAGAAGTGGGGCAAAACAGGTTCAATGTACAATGCTGATACATTCAAAAGGCACTAGAAGAGCAAGCTGGCGTGAATATTAAACTAGTACAATGTCTTTGGTTTGATAGGCTCCGGGCCTCCATGACCCCGCATAGGAGAAGCGGGTATAGAAAATGGATAGATGGATGGATCTTATTTTTGTGTAAATTATCTAGTAAGTCTATTTGCTTGAGGTTATTTCAGGCCTTGTCCCTCAGACAAGTCAGAATGGCAAGACCTAACATGAGAAGTCAGAGACTACTGGGTAATCCTGTGCACCTGCCACACCATGCAGGTTGCTGGTGATGCCCTCACCTTCTCTGGCCAACTCGGCCACCACCAGGGTCACCTGTGACGTGAGGAGGCTCTTCTTACTCAAGGTCTGCGCCAGTGATGGAAGAACCCCACTAGCAGCTACCTCCTCTGGGGCTCCCTTTCCTGTAAAATGCAGAGGGGTGCCTTTGTATTTGCTTCCTTAAGAAAAAAAATGAGTGTCATACAGTCATGTGAATCAGGGCTGCTTATTTCACCCCCACTGGCTCGTAGTTAAGCAGGTACAGAGCGGCAACATGAATGCAGATGAGACGGCTGCCAGCATCGCTACTTTGAACCAAAAGGATCAAAAGGCCGACCCTTCATCGACCTGTAGCACACTTTCCAGCCAGCTGCTGATGTTGTCTCCTGATCTGACTTTTTTCTGGAGTGTGGGATGCAGAGATGAAGTGCCGTCCCTCCCTCTCTCACCAGCTGGCTTAGCACCCGCTGTCCCAGGCATGAGAAGCTGAAAATAAAGGAGAACAGGCCGGGGCGGAACTTTCAAGGGAGCTCTGCGAGTAGGGGGACAGCGGCAGATGGAAACCATGACACCGGGCCGAAGGGAACGTTGATGTTATTGGAAGTTTCTCTCAAAATTGTTATCCGGCACCGAGGAGGCAGCAAGAGCTGTAAATGCAGGCCTCGCTGCCATGACAACGTCCCCTTACTCAGGAATGAGGGCTGTCGAGCGACTCGTGGCACTTCAGGATGACATCGATGTTGGCCTGCCCACATTGAGAGAGGGACTAATTAACACACTTAATGAAATGAAACCCATTACAGGCAAACTTGTTATTTCACGCTTAAGGCTTCCCCGGCTTCCTGGATATTTATACTCTTCAGCATCTGGCCTGATGATGGCGTGTATTTTAAGTACTTTCATCCCTACCTTACTTTTGGAAGTAATGCAATGCTCATAACCAGCCAGACTGCAAAAAATGTGTGGCAACTAATATGCATAAATAATGTCTTTTTCCCATATACAGATTCACAGCCTTCTGCAGTGGGTGACAGCTGTTTATATGTGTGAGTTCACAGGTCATTGCAATTGAGCTGAAACCTTATCGGAACATAATGGCCTCATTAATTAAACTGACTCTGTGCTCATCTTCTCTTCATTGCCTTCTGGGTACATCTTCGTTTTCAGGTCTGTTATCCCAAAAAACTGAGAGTGTTAGCGTCATGCCGAGCTGGATTGGTCAATCTGGCGTACCAGGCATTTTCCTGGTAGGCCAATAGGATTTTTAATCCTAGTCTAGCCTTTGCTTCATGGGAAGCAGAAGCGACTGCCACTGAACCATATGGGCTAGCGTGATGCACCTGTGTTGCCAACCTGATCCCATGCCTTGTGTCCTGCTGGTAAAGCTTGCTCCACCCCAGAATTGTAGATTTCCAAGCCACAGCACTGCACACACATTCGCATCCATCTGTGTGTGGGTGCCTATGCATCGCCCATAGGGAGGCTAATCCATCCAAGCCCTCACAGCATATACTCCAGTTGGACATGAAATCGGATTACCATCCCCGTGCTCCCAATCCGCAGCCTGGCTGCTTTTCTGACTGCTCACATCCAGCCCGTATTTCTTCCTAATTCTAATCAGGATACAGTGGCCCTACTGGAAGGTTCCCAGTTAAGTGCTGCACACTCTTTGGAGTTTTTTTAAGAATGCTGTGGACAGAACCATTGGGAGAAATGTGCTGCTCCCCGCTGCATCCAGCTCCAAGCAGACACTGACCCAAAACTCTTATTCAAACACTTTTTGAGCCACAGAGCCCTTGATGAGTGTATCTCATAGATGGGATGGGTGTTTAATGTGACCCATGGCTTCTTTGCAGGATACTCACTCTTTTCTTGAAGTACAGAAAGCAGGATGTCCAAATGAGGCTTGAGCTCCTCGTCTATGAGCTCAGTGCTGACAGAGATGGCTTTGAGGGCATCAGTCAGGGAGTCTGTAACACAGAGAATGAGGGGAGCAGGTTCACATCTTCAAATCAGCCTGTTGTGGATCCCAACCCAGAAGGATTCTACTTCTGCTTATCTGCACAAAAAGCTTTATAGCAACCGTTAACCCCAAAGTCTAAGGAAAATTAGCAGGTAGGTGACAGGGCTAATATGGGCTAATACCAGCATCACAGGGACTTTTGCCAGTAGCATTAGTAGGCTGGTAAAGCAAAAGTCATCTGAACGTTCTCTGGAGAACATTTTGGCAGTTCAGCCACAGCCTGAGGGCTAATCTATCTTAACAAAAATGGCATTATATCATTATAATCTTAATCCCAAACGTCTCATTGAGTTGCTTAATACATTTTGCCTAGTGCCTGGAATATTAAACAAACAAATAGATAAGTGACTTGCAGACTAGATTGACTCAGTGCTTCAGGGGAGGAAGATTGGCAAGAGATCGATTACGGCAGGTCTGGGCCCTGAGCCATAGTGCTGGCATTAAGCACGCTCAGTGACAGGCCTGTAAGTGTCATGTAAAAGTGCCTTTTCACTCCGGCCCTTTAGTGCCCACTGCAAATCAGGAACATAACTGGATTGGTTTGGGTTGGGGGCACAAGATGATATGCTTTCATGGGGCCCAAAATCTCTAGCAGCACACCTATTTAGGGTTACCATATTTGGTGAGATGTAAAAGAAGATGTGTCTGGGGATCAGAATATTAATGAGTTTTCACGTTCACCAACCAATCAGGTACTGCTTCTCTCATGACCACCCAGTAAAACTAAAATTTGTTTCCAGGGAAACCAGGACATATGGTAACAGTTACAGTTAACTCTTGTTTTACAATCTACACACAATTGACACAATATACATGTATACAAGTCTTTTTCAACAAAAGTTACAAAATGCTAAGCTAAAGTTTTTTAAACGTCAAGCAAACGACGCGATTCACTGTTCACATAAAAACAAAGCGTCAAAGTGCCAGTGCTTTCCAGAAGTTGACATCACTCATGATTAGCATGACATGTTGGGATGTGCATATTGTTTCATTTTTAATGTAAACGTGTGCAGGAGTGTCAAACCACCCGGACGCCCGGCCAGAGCCCCAAAAGAAGACGTGTCCAGGGAAACCCGGACGCATGGTAACCCGACCCGTCTACATTTGCAGCTCATTGGGGAAGCAGAGAAAATTTTACACTTATTAAAGTGTACGTTTTACAGTACTTTACACATTTTAGCCAAGAAAAACAACGAATTTTAAGTAATTCTAAGACAACTATTTCACTTCATTAACAAAGTAATAATGTATTAATAAACATCTTAACCATTATTATTATTT
Source organism: Mormyrus iriodes (assembly GCA_011763525.2). Classification (NCBI taxonomy): domain Eukaryota; kingdom Metazoa; phylum Chordata; class Actinopteri; order Osteoglossiformes; family Mormyridae; genus Mormyrus; species Mormyrus iriodes. Next base: position 1,119,350 of record JAAGVU020000111.1, read on the forward strand.
ACGTAGTTGAATGCTTTAACCATAATTTCATAAAAGGCTATATTTGCCATATTAATTCAGATAGCAAAAAAATAACCTAACTCAGGAAGCAAGTCACCAGAAATAGGAAAATGAGGCAAGGATTTCTCATCTGCATTTACTACTTACAAATAAACCTAAACAGGGTTTTCCTTGCGGGTGGATACTTTTTAAGATCTCCCTGGGACACAACAATGGACCCACAAAAATGCTTTCAAAACATTACGTGGCAGCTGGCCATTTCTGCTTGGATTGTTGAAGTACATATCAGCTGTAAGGATTGAATTCCATTCTGTGGCCAAGGCCTTACCTACAGTATAACAGATTATACTGTGTGCAAAGTAGAAAGCTCTCTACTGATCCCTAAGCAAGTGTTTCCCAGACCTGTCCTCGGGGTCCCCCAGACAGTCCACATTTTTGCTCTCACCCAGACAGTTCCACATTTTTGCTCTAACAGGAGCTGGTAGGAAGCAAAAATGTGGAACTTTCTTGGAGGAAGCAAAAACATGGACTGTCTGGGGGTCCTTGAGAAATGGATCGGGAAACACTCCCTGAAGCTAAGAGAGAGTACTACAAGTCCTCTTCTTAGGACTCTGCTCTTCCACTTCCAGGAAAAAACACAGCATTCTCCACTAAGTTCACCTGTAATTATTAATACCAGTTAACATCTCAAAGATAAATGCCAGTCACCATAAAGGGCTAGAAGGGGACTGAGGTCAGCCAGATGCAAACTATAACATGACCACAATATGTAGAATGCTGTTAAATGTTAAATAATAAATGTTATATAATACACTGAAATTCCCTGTAAAGTGAATAATAGGATATAGCATCTTTCTTTAAAGTATTGAAAAACTCAACTTATTTGGTGTTATTAGGATGCAGATGTGGCACAGATGATATGGTAGGGTGCACTTTGGACCTGAGCTCCATGTGTATGAATTTGGGAAATAGTATTGCCATTATCACACTTGGCAGGATTTGATGCTGAAGGTCAAGAGCTTTACTTACTGTTCTACGTCTTCCGCACGTATTCCCCTTCTCATATTGCCCCGTTTATCCTGTACTTTGTAAGGCAGACAGGCAGTTCATTCCCTGTAGGCTTATATATTGTTCTAGATGCTCGTCTTTGTTGAGTGAGCTGTCTCTGTTTGTGTTCCCCATCCCTTGCTGTTTCCTTTTCTCACTGATTCCCTTTCCTAGGTTACGAGCTGTAAAAGACACAGAACCTGCCCATCACAGGACCCGGGAGCAGCAGATCACAGGACCTGTAACGAGCAGGCCAACGACCCAGAGACAGCCCATCAGGCAACACTTCAGGAATTCTGAGCTGCCCAGTATGTGGAAAAATGTTAGGGTTATTCTGAATCAGTTTCGAGAACCTTAAATATAATGTATCGTTTAATATTAATAATGATAATCTTCACCCCGTCAACAGTACCAGCGGGCTGAACAATACCAGCACGAAGAAAGCAGGCATTAGAAGAAATTAAATAAACAATATCATCAACAGTCACAGATATTATGGATTATTGTCAGTGACCGACGCAGTGAGTCCCCCCTGTGCCCTACAGTGCAGAGTCGGAGCTTTCAGACTCCCCGATTCGGGGGCAGATACGCAGTGGTCAACGAACAATAAGACATTTCAAACCTGAAACTGCATTTTCAGTCCCAGATACTGATTGGATTCTAAAGGGGAAATCATTTTCTTGCATTGCTAGTTATTCCTTTCTTGTACTTTTGCCTCTGGCAAAGTCACAATCATTTTCTTCATCACCCTCCAACTCCCAGGGCTAGAGAACGAAAGCATCCCTCTCAGAGTGAGGCAGAGCCCTGCCTAAAGATGGAGCACAGAGCGGTGGCAGGGGTAATCCCCAATAAGCAGTATGGAAATAGATTCTCCAGGGGGGGTCAGCGTACCATGAGGATGACAGCTTCCCTCACACACCCTGTGCCTCCCAGCTGAGTGTTGACTGCCCCTTGGAGGATCCCCACATCCCACACCCTCCAAGACAAGCTTGTTTTTTAGCAGCTCCTGTGTGAGTAACACTTGGCTCCCCACTCAGACTCAGCCTGATGGTGGGACTCCAGTCGTAACCTCTATCCCTATGAAGTTCCTCAGTTTGACCTTTAAATATTGGAAAAGCTTCGGTTCCCCCAGCATCCATCTTGATCCCAGCCCATGCCTCCACGTCTGCCAGCCTCTCCCTGCCTGGCATTTCCCAGCCATCCCAGAACAGACACAAGATCAGACACAAAGGGTCTGGGGAAAGGTACCCTACTCACCCATGATGCAGACGCCTCCTCTCCCTCGGTGACAGTGCTCCCAGAACGCGTTTTTGTGATTGTTGAGTGCTGTTCTTTGTATGCGTGCGTATGTTTATATGCGTGTGCACTTGAGAGAGTCCCAGCAGAGGCAGTGGGCAGCCTTCAGGCCAAGCACGTTCTCGAGCCCAGATCCACTCCTGACAACTGAACTGCTAGCATCTGCCGCTGTCGTGCTGTTATGCGCGTCATCTACAGGCTCTGCCTGGCCCTCTCTCTCTCTCCCCAGTTTTCTGTGCCTCTGTCTTCCCGCTTTTAAGTGCCTGTCTCTGTTTCTCACTTTCACTGGTCTCTCTCTCCCTCTCTCAGTTGCTATCACCTCTTGCTCACCCATCCCAGTTTTTTCTCTCTCTCTCTCTCTCTCTCTCTCCCCCCTCTTGCTCTGCACCATCGCTCTCTAAATCCCAAATCTCCCCAAAGCTCCTCAGGTCCAGCAATCAGACTCTTGAAAATAAAGTGAAACCCAGCACCTGTCAGTGAACAGCAGTGACCTGATGAGCTTACATGGCAGTGCCCTTTCCTCTACGAGTGATATCTTGTGTTGAATCAGGACCCTGCAGCTAGTTCCTTCTGGATGGATCCAAGGTTATGATGTTTATGTTTCCAAATATGAAGTTTAAACACTGGGTGAGTGCATTATCAGACAAGCCTCATAAAAAAACGTCATTTATGAGCCCTGCTGTTGAGACTAGAAACTGTAGCCAAATCTAGCAGGATGGCTTAGTGGGTTCTGTCATCGTTCTGTCTCACACGTCCAGGACTGCCAATCTGAACACCCACAGTGGTGTCTGTGCATGGTTTTATGTTTCTTCTGTTTTTTCCAAGATACTCTGCTTTCCTCCCACAGTACAGAAACAGGAAACTTAGGTGTGGTGGCTGTTTGTGTGCAAGTACCTTGTGACAGGTACTCTGACCATATGCTGCCTTATGACCTTTGCTTTTGGCATCACCGTGACCTGAAGTGGTTCTTGAAAACTGATTTTATTTTAAAAATTGCTGATAACATTCACTCTGCATCCCTTATAATAAAACAAGTTCTTATGTGAGATTTAAAACAATGTGCTTACCTAACTGGCTTTATATCCATATGGACAATTTTGGTGAGTAAATTTAGAAGCTGCAGTGTTTCATGTAATTGAACCAGATGGCCACCAGGTGGCTGTATTTTTATACCAAGGATTTAAGTCAAGGGTCACCTACAGTAGATAATACACAAAGCTACCTGTGTGTCACGTTATGTATGTTCCGCATATACCTATAGGGTTACCTACCGCAAAGCATAAATGATACACAGAACGTAGCATTTCTGGCTTGACCACAGTTTGGGAACATGACAAAATACGTTCTTAAAAGAAAATTTCATATGCTGAACCTCTTAATTACGGTGACATGTATACCCCAGCCTATATGTTTACACAACACACAGCCACAAGATTACTATTTCATTGCATTCCTGTAATTGTTCCTAAGGTACACATAACCCTAGCATGCAGTTTACTTTTATTCATAAGGGTGTCGAGATTGTTTATTCCATTACTATAAATAAACTTAATCACATTTCCTTTCCTAATTTAGCAACTGCCTAAATGACTGCGCTATATGTTTGAAATTTAAGATAGTAATTCACAAGCTCCTACTTTGTATCTGTACAGTATCTTCACTTTCGGAGCGATTTAAGGATACTCGGTGCCACCCAGTGGGCAGCTCCTACCACGACAGGTTAATAGACTGAATCTGCGCGTGCGTAGCCAAGCTGCATTCTGACCCTTTACCACGTGTTCTTTCCCGCGAGTAGGAATGCGCGCTGTTGTTCGTCCTGCATCCCTTCAGGGAGGGTGGATGTGATAGAAGCGTGGAAGCAGCAAGCCGCTTTAGAGACATCATAATGTCTAAACAAAGCAGCATTTTCAACTTTTTTACCAAGTCTCCACCCTTGGTTACCAAAGTAAAACCCAGCCCGTCTCCTACAGAAGCGGACCTGCCGTCTTCCGTGACCAAATCTAACAGTTCCCCGAAAGAGGCTGCGAAGCAGACGCCGTTACAGAACACTAAGAAAACTCAGAAAAAACTGGGCAAAACGCTGGCTAAGGGAGGCCTCAGCGGTTTCTTCTCCGAGAAAAAACCTTCAGATAAAGAAAGGTAATGGGTGGGATTGACATGGTGCTTCTTGTTTGAGGTTTCAAATGATCGAGATATACATATCTGTAATACGGATATATTTTTGATATCTAATGCGTTGCTAACTTTGTTGTGCACTTTTGATACAATACTGCCTTATTGTAAATTCGTAGATATTTATCGGTGCCATATTTAAGCAAAATATTTCGCGTAAACATGTATGTGCGTCATATGTTGTGGATCTGTGGACTTATCCCGGCTGCCGTATTTGTATCTAGTGAAGTAGATCACTGTATCTAGTGAAGTAGAGCCCCTCTGCTCCTGCTGACATACCGATACCGTGGTCTTCACCATGATCAAGCTGTGCAACTTGTTTGTTGAGGGTCGCGCCTGCGCAGTAGTGTGGCGGGAAGCCGCGAAATCTGACACCAGCTCGCGCGAGGGTACTGCCGGCCCCGCTCTGGTCCGGATTCGCTTTTCTACAGTTGGATAGTCGTTGGTTACTCGGAAGTGACTCTATCCTCGCTGAGTCTTATTTGTTCCATGCCAAATTATTATAGTCAGAAAATGTGTTTGTGAGACGTTAATATAGTGACAGTCTATAAAACGTGGAGCAGTAGTATAATTCTCTGGACCCCTTATTGCCAGTCACATACATAACTGCATGCTCAGGTCATGCCAGGCTTATGTGGGCCACTAACAGAGGTACCTGTAACCCCTTCCACAGCTCAGCATACACATTCACTGCTGGTAGCCTGGTATGGACCAAGCTGGAAGGGCACCCCTGGTGGCCGTGCATGGTGCTGCCCCAGCCTCTCACGGGGGAGCAGATGCGGGGCCGCGGTCGTGACCAGCGGCTGCACGTCCATTTCTTCGATGAGCCTCCAACTCGGGGGTGGGTCAGAGTTAAATACGTCAGAGAATACCAAGGTAAGTATTGGGGTCAGTGTTAGGGATGGGTGTATTGGGGGGTGGCTTAAGTTATTAAAATGGGTGTCAGGAATATATAATAACATATCTTGTGAGTGTTAATGTGGTTTTGGTTTTATAATTTGTACAGAGCGCTGTGCAAAATGTCGCTAATGCAGTTGTAACCTCGCCCTCACATCAGTGTCCCTGGTTCGTAGGTTCGGATAGCACCGATGCAAAGAGCGGGGGCATGTTCTACAGTGGGAAACCGGTGATTCGCCAGGCGATGGAGCTGGCGGATCTTGCTCTGGCAGACAGTCCGAAGAAGCGGCTACAGATGGCCGTCTGCAGGGATCCCTCTGAAGATGAGGATGAAGATATGGAGGTTAGCTGCTCAGCTGAGATCATCTGAAATTTTAGGTGTTTGCATGTATTGTGAGGAATTATACAATCTATATTTATACAATCAGTATTATGGGTGGTTTATTTATATGTTGGAAGTCATCATAGTTACTGGTGTATTAATGTGGTCTAATTTGTATGATTTCCTCTCTAAAGCTAGACAAGTCAACTCCGACTGATGCAGACATGAGTGAGGAGGAGGAGGAGGAGGAGGAAGTAGTGAAGGCAAAATCCAGCCTCCGCTCTTCCAGAATGAGTGGGAGGGTGGAGCAGAAACCCAAGCGCCGGCGCATCATTATGGCATCAGACAGTGATGGCTCTGATGAGGAATTCAAACCAGAGCACACAGGGAGCAGCAGTGACGATGATGAAGAGGCTAGTAGTGGAGTAGAGGAAGGAGAGGAGAGTGAACCAGAACCAGCGTCAGAACCAGACAGCCCTGTTAAGCCTGTCAAACGCAAGCGCCCAGCTGAGAAACCTACTAAAAGCACCCCCCCTTCCATGGGATGCCCCAGACAAACCCTTGGGTCTCCATCATCTGTCGCAGCTGAGACTAAGTCAAGGCTATCAGCCTTCTCAGCTCCAGAGACCTTTGAGAGCCAGAACAGTGGGGCAGGTGGGGGTGTTTGCGGCACTGTATGGGACCATGAGAAGCTGGACTGGCTGCATGACGGCAAGAGGAAGGATGCCAGGAGGCGCCGTCAGATACAAGACGACTACGATCCAGCTACCTTGTATGTTCCTGAGGACTTCCTGAACAAATGCACCCCTGGCATGCGACGCTGGTGGCAACTGAAGTCTGAGATGTTTGACACTGTTATCTTCTACAAGGTGGGAAAGTTCTATGAACTCTACCACATGGATGCCGTCATTGCGGTCAATGAACTGGGTATCACCTTCATGAAAGGCACATGGGCGCACTCTGGCTTCCCCGAAATTGGCTTTGCCCGCTTCTCAGATGTCCTGGTGCAGAAAGGCTACAAGGTGGCCCGTGTGGAGCAGACTGAGACGCCCGAGATGATGGAGGCACGCTGCAAAACCATGGCTCGGCCAACTAAGTTTGACCGTGTGGTTCGCAGGGAGGTGTGCCGGATCATCACCCGAGGCACTCAGACATACAGCGTGCTTGATGGCGCACCTTCAGAGGCCCAAAGCAAGTTTCTGCTGAGCGTGAAGGAGAAGGCAGAAGAGGAGACTTCGGGCTGTCAGCGCACGTATGGAGTTAGTTTCGTCGACACGTCAGTGGGCCGCTTCCAAGTTGGCCAATTCAGAGACGATCGGCACTGTTCCCGCTTCCGCACCTTAGTCGCACATTTCCCCCCTGCACAGGTGCTATTTGAAAAGGGCAACCTGTCAGCAGAAACGCGCAAGCTCATGAAGTCTTCACTGGCCTCTGCCATGCAGGAGGGCCTCACGTCAGGGGCTCAGTTCTGGGATGCCTCAAAAACCCTCAAAGTACTTTCTGAGGAGAATTATTTTAAAGAGACTGGGACACAGGGTGAAGACGTTAATGTTCTCCCAGCAGTGCTCAAGGCTATGACCTCTGAAAGTGATTCACTATCCCTCACCCCAGGGGAAGGGTATGAACTGGCCCTTTCTGCTCTGGGTGCCTGCATCTTCTACTTGAAGAAGTGCTTGGTGGACCAGGAGCTGCTGTCTTTGGCCAACTTTGAGGAATACATCCCTGTGGATGTGGAAATGGAGCAGTCAGACGGCTCGTCCAGCTTCTTTACACGGACCCGTCAGCGTATGGTTCTTGACGGGGTGACTCTAGCCAACCTGGAGATCCTTCAGAATAGCTCCACGGGTGGCTTGGAGGGGACCCTGCTAGAGCGGCTGGACTCTTGCTGCACTCCCTTTGGAAAGCGGCTCCTGAAGCAGTGGCTGTGTGCTCCACTCTGCAACCCCTCCTCCATTGAAGACCGACTTAACGCCTTGGAGGATCTGATGGGTGTGCCAGCTGAAGCTAGCGAGGTTGAGGAGCTGCTGAAGAAGCTCCCGGACCTGGAGAGGCTACTGAGTAAGATCCATAGCTTGGGGACACAGCTGAAGAGCAAGGACCATCCTGACAGCCGAGCAGTCCTCTATGAGGAGATCACCTATAGCAAGCGCAAGATTGCTGACTTTCTCTCAGCCCTGGAGGGCTTTAAGACCATGCAACAGATTGTATCTGCCATGGAACCAGTGGCAGAGGCCTTCCGGTCCAAGCTGCTACGCCAGGTGGTGATCCAGAAAGCTAAAAATGAGGAAGGCCTTTTTCCTGACCTCTCGGCAGAACTGAGGCGCTGGGACACAGCCTTCGATCACCAGAAGGCCCGCAACACTGGTGTCATCAGCCCCAAGGGTGGCTTTGACCCAGATTATGACCAAGCACTGACTGGCATCAAGGACTGCGAGCAGGCCCTGCAGGAGTACCTGGACCGGCAGAAGAAGCGGCTTGGTTGCAAGAGCCTGACGTACTGGGGCACGGGGAGGAACCGGTACCAGTTAGAGGTGCCTGACAGTGTGCCAGAGCGGAACATCCCTGAGGAGTATGAGGTGAAGTCCACAAAGAAGGGCTGGAAGCGGTACTGGGCACCAGAGATTGAGCGGCAGTTCTCAGCGCTACAGAGCTGGGAGGAGCAAAGGGATTCTGCCCTTAAGGACTGCATGCGCAAACTTTTCTACAACTTTGATAAGAACTGCAGAGACTGGAAGATGGCCGTGGAGTGTATGGCAGTCCTTGGTAAGGGGAAACAAGCACCATTGCTTACAGGCCAGATTTCTATTTCACAACTTAGATGCGCATATTGAGACTGACCCAAATATGACCACTGACAGCAGGTGGAGTGTCATGTGATCACACACAAGCAGTTTTGCACCAGATGTCTAAGGCAACTGCAGTTGCTGTTTACAGTGAATACATTTTGAGCAGTTTACCCCTGAAGATCTGTTCTCAATATAAACTGTAAGAAGCATTCTCCAGCCTGTAGATTAGGTTCAATATGTACTTTTTGGGTTATGACTCTTTATATTTTGGTGCTAAAAACAAGGCCACTGAACATAATGACTGTTCCATGATTCTTGAATATCACCTGCTTTGTGTAGTTTTTTAAAACTACTGTAGTTTTTGTGTAGCTTTTTGTGTTTTTTAACACAGTTGATTAAATGTTAAACTATTGTAATGGTTTGGTGCATTTCAGGGTTCCTTTTGGTTGAATTGAACCTGCAACTGTTAGGCCACAATTTCACTTCCATAGCTACTGTGCTGCTGAATTTTGTGAGAAGGTGTTAAAATGTGAGTTTCTTGTGGCTTTTAATGGGAATTAACCCCCCTCCCTCCACAGATGTGTTGCTGACCATGACTCGATACAGCCAAGGTGGAGATGGGCCCAGGAGCCGACCTGAGGTTGTGCTCCCATCGGAAGGCCCACAGTCTGTTCCTTTCTTGGATCTGAGAGGCTCCCGTCATCCCTGTGTCACAAAGACCTTCTTCGGTGATGACTTCATCCCCAATGATGTCTTTATCGGTTGCCCTGGCGATGACCCGGAGGGGAGCAATGCAACCTGTGTTCTTGTTACTGGGCCCAACATGGGGGGCAAGTCCACCCTAATGAGACAGGTATGCCCCCCACCCCAGCTGAAACAGCCCATATTGCAGTGACAGTCAATTATCACGGTGTCCTTTGTCTCCTGCACAGTGTGGGCTGGTGGTCATCCTGGCCCAGCTAGGATGCTATGTGCCTGCAGAGAGTCTCCGCATGAGTCCCGTCGATAGGGTCTTCACCCGACTGGGGGCCTCTGACCGCATCATGGCTGGTGAGCCTCAGGGAACAGCTTGGGATGTCGGGAGTATCCCGAGGAAGTGGGTGAGCGGAGTGCTGGAGTTTACACCTTCTTTTTGCTCCAGGGGAGAGCACCTTCTTTGTGGAGCTGAGTGAGACTGCGAGTATCCTGCATCATGGGACCAGTCATTCTTTGGTGCTCCTGGATGAACTGGGTACATAGTTTTAATGTTTCTTTAATTTTATTGGAATGCAGTTATTTAAAGAAATGTTTACCACAAGTCCTTCAGCATGCAGTAAATGACAGCCTGACTCATGCTCTCCCTCCCTTGCTGTTGGTAGGAAGGGGCACTGCCACGTATGATGGCACAGCGATAGCCAGTGCGGTGGTGAAGGAGCTGGCAGAGCGGATCTGCTGTCGCACACTTTTTTCAACCCACTACCATTCTCTGGTTGAGGACCATTCCCAGAACCCTGCTGTGAAACTAGGCCACATGGTGAGGCCTATTCACACTTATCACCATAGACCACATATTCTGATACTCATAATTCAAAATGCAAATTAGTCACCCCAAAGACTCGTGTGATTGTAGTGCATAACCTGTACTTCCTTCCTATCAGGCATGCATGGTGGAGAACGAATGTGAGGATCCCAGTCAAGAAACCATCACTTTCCTCTACAAGTTCATTGCAGGGGCGTGCCCTAAGAGCTACGGCTTTAATGCCGCCCGGCTGGCCAGCATCCCAGAGGAGGTCATCCAGCTGGGGCACAAGATGGCCCGCGAGTTTGAGAGAAACACAGTGTCCCTCCGGGTTTTCAAGTACGTGCTGAGATTCCTGTTTATATGTAGCAGTGTTTTATCTGACCTGACAGTCCCATTCGATGTGGGTGGCATTTTCATATATGTATAGACAGGAGGACTAACTGCCATTCGTATACCATCATCTCAGAGACCTAAACTGTAAGACAGACGTGTGATGCAGGTAAACGATGTTACCCTGTAGGCAAAGTGCGCCCTCCAGTGTCCAAATGCTCCTAAAAACTGATCAAAGGGCAAAAGTTGTCGCAAGATTTGGGGGGGGGGGAATTTATAATGTAATTCACTATTTTATTTTGCTGAAGGGACTGGGTTGCATTTATAGTTGTAAAACACTGGCTTTTATTTTCTCAAATATTTAACAGACTTTACAGCTTCTAAAGAGGATCTTAAAAAAAAAAAAAGTTAATTTGAAAGAATGAAGTTTTCATTTTATAAACTAATACAGTACATATACAAAGGCTATTAAGAGCCTTAACCTAAATGGTTAGAACTGTCCTGCTTTGGTGCATATAGATACTGTGTACATACAGATGATTGCACACTTCTCTGTGAAACAGCAATACTATGCTTATTTACTCATGTTGGCAAAAGGTGATTACTTTATGCGTTTTAATCTGGGCTCATATTAAAAACATACTTTATGCATTAATTTTTTTAAAAAGTGCCCCCAAAATTATTTTTTTCCCCCCCATCTTCTACACTGTGCTCCTTGAATGCCAGTTTACAGTCCAATCAGCTGGGATAAATGTGTACTTTTCTATATACACACGTCAGTTCTTCCTCACCCTTGTTTTCACCAGGGAGCTCTGGCTGTTTGCAGACGATCCCAATGCCGACCCTCAACGTTTCTCTACTTTGCTGCGGATGATTGGTGACCATTAAGGAGGGTTTGTGTATAATTGCAATTGTTTGGTTTCCCACCACCCCAGCCCCACAGAAATATTCACTACTGAAATGATCTAATAAAGTTTATTTTTAAAAATGACCAGTTTCCTTTTGCTTTCTAGGAAATTAAACCTTTTTAATTCATACTAGCATCTACATAATGGTTATTGAATACTCCACAATATATTAAGTCTAGATGTTATGGTACATGCATACAATCCAGGCTGTATGAGAACCCACAATCACCAATACACATGAATGAAAAAAGCTATGAAACTGTGTACAGCTGTATAGATACTTGTCTCAGCTTCAATATAGCAAGAAGCTCATTTTATATAATCTCTAGCAATGTATTTACATTTGTGGAAACCCCTCCCCCACCCCAAGGATTTGAAACACTGCGCTTCAAACGCAAACATTTTCATAAGACTGATCTGGCTTTTGCGTTCCTTCCAAAGCGGTTCTGGCATCAAACCAACTTGCAGCTGAGGGAAGCTTGTACATTGCAAAAAGAATGTCTAGTCAAAACCAGTCTCATGAAAACAGTTAACCATGTTTTTATTTTCTTTGACAGTTAAAATCAGTAACATTGCCGGAAGAAATTAGTGTTGCTTTTTTGTTTTTTTTGTTTTGTTTTGTTTTTCTCCTGTCTTGTCATCATCCAAACTGTGTTATTCTCTTTCACAGAAAGAACTTAGATACTGGGACACGAGTACAATTACAGCAAGTCTAAGGGTGTGCTACTCAAAAAAAAAAAAATTATAAGAGACATTCAAGTACAGTAAGATTTGCTTAGAAATACAAAACTACATGAGAAAGCATTAAAATCATTTTTTTTCCCATTTTCGTTTTTCTTTTTTAAAAAGCAGAAGTGCTAGGTCACATTTTAGCATACATATACCAGCCCAGCGGTTGCCAGGGCAGCAGTCTGGCTGCATCTGCTTCCTGTTCAGGAACACCCCTGGTGGGGGACTATGGCTCCGCTTGTTTCTGTACAAAGCTGCAGTTTCACTTTTCCCATCTCATCACCCCTGCTGGACTTAGGGGGGGGGGGGGGGGGGGGGGGGTCCTCGGGGACCCACAGACAGTCCATACCGGGAGCTGGGAGAGAGCAAAAATATGGACTGACTGGTAGGTAGCTCGGAGGGAACGAAAACATGGACTGCCTGTGGGTCCCTGAGGACTGGACTGGGAAACCTAAACCAGAGACAAGGCACATTGGGAGCTTCCATATATATGCATATATACATATAGCAAGAGGTCAGTAAGAGGCTGCAGCACAGAAAGTGTTGCCACTTTTCTAGAAGTGCTTGTCCACAGGATTCAGTGGAGCCTAGCGTGTCCCGCAATGTGTGTGTGTGTGTGTGTGTGTGTGTGTGTGTTTTTTTTATATGTCCCCCATCCAAAATGTGTCCTTTTAAACTGAGAAATTGCTTTTCTGCAAAGTCCCAGCTGAAAAGCAAAGCAGTCTGTTTTAAATCCCTTTCTTTTTGTTTTGTTTTTCATTAAAAAAAAACATTTTATTATGATTTTAAACATTGACTTTTAATGTTTTTCTTCATATGATTGAACACATAAAAATTCTTCCAGTCTACGCTAATCGCCATTAGCCTCTGGGAGCCACATTAATGCTTATGCCTGTGTAGTAACGCATGTTTTTTATGTGTGTTTAAGAGCCAGGAGAGGAATTTAGATGGAGTGACGTTCTTGTTTTACATCTCAGAAAACAAGAATGACTTTTACTTTTCTTGGTCTTCCTCCTAACTTAGGTTGTTTCAGTACAACGTCTTCGTGACCTTGTTTGTAAATCTGGCGTTTTCTGGCGGCATCTTGTGGCCACTACATAGAACAGCTTTTGTAGCACGTCCATTGGATGTACCACGGGCAGCGCACATCCCTGCAATATCCTAAGGAAATCAATCAAACAAGCAGTTTACTCATGAAGAGAACTGCCTCACTTGCAAACACAATGTTCCAAATTCCCAGAAGCCCTTGGTAGTCATGACCCATATGTAGCTGTAATAATTATGGCAGCAGGTGCCTGTGTTGCCAATGACTAACGTAAAACATGTGGAGTCTTATGAGGCCAGGAAATAACTGAAATAATCTAACTTTTTTATGGTCTATTAGCGGAACCATATTAAATCGATAAGCTACTTAAACAAAGTCACAGAAGAGCTATTGCCTTTTATTACCTGTATTACCGCACCACTAAACATGAAACACAGAGGAAACTGACATCTTTTTATTGGCCTTTCCACTAAGTGAATCTGTAGCTCATAAGCCGTGTTTATATATTATTTTCAGATGTGCAAAGGTAAACATCCTGCCATCTCTCCCTCTATCTATCCATCTTACACCCATGCCTGCTTCTAACAGGGGACACGCTGTCACCCACTATGGGCAGTTTAGCAATGCCAGCTCACCTAATGACATGCCTTTGGACTGCAGGTGGAATCCGGAAACATAGGTGAAGTTTAATGTTTACACTTGGGGGAGCAAAAAAAAACAAACTATCTTTATGTGTTAACGCACATATCTGATGCACACACAACCTGTAATTTTATATAACTACAGGATACCATCCATTCTTATCCCATTGAGGGTAGCAGGGGGGGGTCCGGAGCCCCTCCCAGAAGCTACAGGCACAAGGCAGGGAACAACCCAGGATGGGGCGCCAACCCATCGCAGAGCATACATACACCATTCACTCACACATGCATACCTACAGGCAATTTGGCGACTACAGTTAACCTCAGCATCTTTTTGGACTCTGGGGAGAAACCGGAGTACACAGAGGAAACCCCATGACAACACAGGGACAGCATGTAAAATCCACACACACGGAACCCTGGCAGAGACATGGACCTATGTCCCAGAGGCGTGAGGCAGCAGGGCAAACCACTGCACCACCATGCCACCCAACAGCGTATCAACAAACCAGTTATGCAAAGGTGCAAAGTGCCAGCCTAGAACAATACTGGTCTTGACAACTGATTGCAATTTCAGTTTCAACTCGGGTGACTGGGAGGGGGGGGCTACCCCCCCGTCCCCCTCCAAACTCCACCCATGGAAGACACCCATGTAACACAGGGAGAAAGAGATTTATAATGGAAATATGTTGCTGGTTATAATCTTTTTGGGAGCCTTTTGCCATTTAATTACTGGTAAGTGAACTTTTGGGTCTGTGGGATGGATGGATGGATGGATGTTTTCATTTGAAGTTTCTAGGATAAAATCATGGCAGCGATCTCAGTGATAGCATCCTGAATGCCCGTGGGGTGTGTAGGCCTGTTCGACCCCGGCAGAATGCCTCTGTTTCCTCTGTGTGGCACGTGGCTTTCAGGGTCTGGTGAAAGTGTACGTTTCGCACCCAGCAGGCATTCAAAGTCCCTCCCCTCTTGCAGCACCCCGCATCTCCCACCAGCAGCACCCCCCCCCCCCACCATGTGCCAGATGGCGTCTTTACAAACAAGGAATGATGAATATTCATGCTTGTCACAAACAGGGGGTGACAAGGGGCCTCAAACCAGTCTTTGGGACCCTTCTTGTTTTTCTGTGCTTGTTTTTGTGTGTGTGTCACCCTTTCTCTTCTCTGTTTATGGGAATCATTCTGTCTAATGTCTGTCTAACATCAAACTGTGTCTAAAACGCCAATGTGAGATGCTTCTTTGTTTTTATTTGAGACATAGATAACTCAGATTTTACATGCCTGGTATTTAGCTGCTATTTGTGGAGCGAGTCATTCTCGTATTCATTTATATGTCTATTTCTCACAGTGTGTCCCACTTGATTGCACTAATTCGAAGACTGTATATAAAACGCGCTGCTATGCTGCCAGATCAGCATGGTACCACTGTGGAGACACTGTTCTGAAGAATTATGCTGTAATTACATGTAATTAAAGCACTGCTGATCTGATTGGGTTAGATAGTGACAGCTGTTGCAGGAACAGCTACTGTCCTGATTGGCTGCCTTCGGGTCAGAGAGGGGTGAGATGGCAGAGAGGAAGGCAAGGCTGGTCTGATGGAAAGCGGGAATCTCAAGTAGTGTTAGGCCTCTGTGCAGGTAATCGGAACGTTACTGGTTTGAGTCCCATCCTCTGAAAAACAGTCACTTCTGTTGGGCCCTTGAGCAAGGCACTCCTAACCCCCCCCCCCCAACAAAAACGTGTAATTACTGGGGCCTGCTTTTAACTGTGTGTGTGTGTGTCTCACAGGAGAGCAAGATAGGATATATGAAAAGAAGTATACCACTGTACCAGTTTACCTAAAAACTAGTTCTAACTGACTTATATTTGCCATTCTGCTGGTATGAGCGTCAGAGAGAATACATAAATACATCTCTCTGCGAAATACTGTCCTCAGCTGCTCCTTCTGCTCCGCAGCCTCCTACACTTCAGGTCCCATCTCTCTCCCCCTCAAACTCCCTCCTCCAGTGTGATATTTCAGAAGTGGCACAGGAGGTGAGTTGTACTGACGACACGTGCCGTGCTCGCTATCTACGCTTTGCACAAAGGGCCCAGGCACACGGATTGGAACCAGGGCACGGATCTCCTCGCTTCTGGAGTTATTACTGGAATGGGGGCAGGTCACCGTTTCCCACCTTGCAGCATTCCGGTTAAGTACAAATTGATCCCAGGTGCCCTTTTCCATGGAATTTTGCATAAGCTCAGTGTCACATGGGCTCTTTCCTCTGGTATGGAAGCTATCCCGAGCTCATTTGTTTGAGCCAACAACTGGTGCACCTGCCTCCATGAAGATTCCCTCTAAATGAATCTGTCGTTAATGCTAATAGCCTCTGCACTAGTGAGTGACCCAGTGGGTTAGGATACAGTGCCTGTAATTGGAAGGTCACCAGTTCAAATTCCGTGGTAGGCAGTATGTTTTCACCATTGGGCCCTTGTGCAAGGCCATCAACCCCCAATTGCTGCAAGTATTAGCTGACCCTGCCTTCTCAAAAATACATATTCTCAGAAGGTCACTGGTTTAAATCCCATAGTAGACACTGTTCCCATCTTTGGGGCCCTTAGCCCCAAATTGCTTCTGGGAATAGTTGACCCCACCTTCTGAAAAATGTTTGTCGCTTTGGATAAAATGTAAGTCTAGTTTCAGCAGTGCCACCCCCCCCCCCCCTCAACGGGCAGCTGGTGACATGGGTGCCGGCAGGTGCAGGGGTGGGTGCTGGGTGTATGGGCATCACTGGGGGTCCTGCCAACTATAATTCTGGTCTGTACCAAAGAGATGTGGCTGAATAAACAGGGGATTAACTGCTGATGTTTGCATTGGGCCTCCTGCTGGATAAAGGGCCTGTCTTGCCTCCGACTTGCTCCTTTACAAAGGTACCTGAACAATGCTGTCACTTCCAATACATCACCTTTACAGCAGGGAAAAAAACAGGGATCAAATAGGATTGTGTATGTGTGCGTGCGTGTGTGTGTGCGCGTGTGTGTGTGTGTGTGTGTGTTCTAGAGGGACTGATACTGAGAGGTGGAGCTAAATCCTTTTGTCATCACATGAATGAAGCCCTTTTTTGAAGAGTTGCCTTTTTGAAGAGGTAGCAATGAGGACGAGAGAAAAAGGGAGATGGAAATGTGTGTGTGTGTGTGTGTGTGTAAGAGAGAGAGAGAGAGTGTCGTGTGGCTGTCTTGGAAGCAGATGCCCTGCACTGAGAGCAGTTCATCTTTAATCTCCTGTTTACTTGTGTGCTTTTGTTTTGCCGATTCTGCGAGGAGTGTATAGTCATCAGAGCCAACCTACAGACTCCAGGCTTTTGTGGCATGAACAGACAGGGGGGATGGCCAGGCTGAGGGTGACAATGGGGAGGTGGGGCACATGGAACTGTGAAGGAGGGGGTAGTGGCTGGGTGGGGGGTGTGTCTGGGTGGCAGGATTTGGCAGCTGGGATTAGAGGTGCACAGAAGATCACATTGTATCCCAGCTGGTTGTCCGCCGATGGTCCGTTTCGACATTCCTCTCACTGGAAGCTGAACCTCATTCAGCCAGACTTAATTCCATTTCCACAAGTCCTGCTCTTCCAAATCTCCTTTAGTACCATGGTCTCGGCGTGCGCTCCAGAACAGACATGGTCATTTTCTTGAGTAAGAACATCCGATCTCTGCTGTCCGTCTTCAAAAAGAAGGGTGAGTGCGGCTCTGTTGCTGTCTGTAAGGCTGGTTGGTTGTCTGTGGGTCTCCTCTCGTAGGTGACGGTTTTGTGCTTGTAAACAGTTAATGATGTTTGGAACTTCAGTTTACCTTTCCTGATCTCAGAAGCGACAGGTTCTGCAACTGACAGTGTGTGGGAAAACCGTCAAAAATGGAAGAGCAAGACGGTCACCTCTACTTTGTGTGAATATATTTACACTGGCTGAGAATGATGATGATGTTCAGCATTTCTAAGAACGGAGCAGCTTTCTCAAATTTTTCAGTCCGAGTCCTCGGTTTTGTGCATTGAGATGTTTTCGAGCAGCAGGAGGTGGCTTAAGCATGCTTGACTGCAGGTGACATTGTGACAGTCAGGAATTGAATTTGCCCAAAAGATACAGGCCTGGACCCGGGTTTTTACAATGCTTGTACGATGGTTGTGACCCTGAATCGTTGATATCGGTGATAACATGCCAGGTCATAATCATAAGTTTCAAGTAATTGAAGCACTGTGTGTTAATTACTGAAGGGGTGAATATGCTTTCTGTAACTGTCTCACATTGAGAAATTACGCTTTACTGAGTACAATTTTTGATAATTAATGGATTGTGTTGGACTGATGTAGGAGTTTGGTGATGTCTGATCATCATTATGAAACCCAAAAAAACTAAATTAGATCAGTATTAAGTTCATTGCAGCGTTTCTCTAATAGATAACGTAGCCCATTTTGTCCACGCCGCATTGCTGATTTGGCTGCCCACCCCAAACCAGTCTGGTAGGCATTAATGTTACTGTGATTAACTTAGTCACCTGACACCCCACAATGAATCGCCTTATCTGATTGGCTCACGGGACAATCCCAGAGGAAGAAACTTGGATTGAAGGGGAGACTGTTAGGTTCCCTTTTATCTCTTTGGCCATTGAGAGCAGGATACTGAAGATCCAAGGAGTGGCTTTTCACCCCATAGAGGAGCTCCTGCCACTGATCGAGGCTCGGTTCTGTTTCGGGAGGTGACCGTTGATCGGCTGAATTTCACTATCAGGTGTTGCTTTTCTCCCTAGTTCCCCTGCACAAAAAGTCCCTTTTCAATGTTTCTGGGGAGATTGTTAGATAAAACACTCAAATCTGAGATGTGATATTTTACTATTTAAATGTGTCGTTGATAATATATAAAACCCTGATATATCCAGAATGGCTAATTGGAGTTCTCTAGCATTAAGATAATAATTTACAAAACTCTCTCAGTTCACAGGATACATGGACAGGACACGTCTGTAAGTAAGTAATTCTGTGGGCTTATTGAGTTTTGGAGATTTAACGAAGGTTCTTTGCTTCAGTCATGCTCTCAGAACCTTTCATTATTAATCCGTATGTATTTTAAGATGCTTGGAAGAATTGTTGGTCCAAAAGGCCTTGCATTCTTGCATAGTGAAATAGTGAATACAGTTTTTTTTTTTTTCCCAAAGCTGAAGACTGGAGCCTCACCATAAACACACACATCGGTCACCGGCGAGTTCGACTTTGTGGACCCATGGGCCTCCTCTTCCGGCCATGTCGGTCCCTCGTTGGACATGGCAATCGCACCATTTTTCTTTGTTCGTCACTTAGACTGGCGAGGCATTTCATACCTTTGCTACAACACGTTGATTTGAAGCAGGCCCGGTTCTAAACTGTATCAAATGGGGGGGCAATAAGAGGTGTTGGTGGGTCACATCTATGGCTTTAGCGGGGCATGCGGAGCATTCGGTGGGGCATTGCCCCCCCGTGCCCATGCCGAGAACCGGCCCTGATTTGAAGGCCTTCATGGGTTAAATCAAGTTAATCCTCTTGTCACTCTCATATGGCTGAATGGTCAGGGAGGGATTTAAATGGCACTGATATGATGCAACTCACTAGAAATGTGTCTCCATACATTTGATAATATGTACTAAGCGTCGCCTTCTTCCTGGTTATTCTGGTAAGGGAGATCTTCACTGATTTCATCTAGACCTGTTTCTCTTGTTCTTCTTCCATATCACCTTCCTTCCAACATGGGGGGAGGAACCTATAGGCCGTGTCAAACTTTACAATTGATGAAATGATTGATTTTATGTACCAAGGTAAATACTCAAAAAGAATGGAAAGTGCCGCTCAGCATTCTGTAATCTGATTCATTAGAAAGTTGGCCGCCCCAAAGAGTTTTTGTGCCGTTTTCCTGGAGGCCTCCCAAGGATCTGAGGTAATATAAGTCCCTCAGGAAGTACAGTGCTTAGCTCCATGGACACCTCTTCATTGTTCCTTCCAAACTAATAGGGGTTGCTTCAGTAACCCATTGGTAGTGGCGGAGTGCAGCGTCTTTGGTTTCCTGTGTCTCGGAAAGGCTGATATATCAGGCTTTATATTTCTCTCAGATTTAAGGTGGCGCTATTTCAGACATGCACTGAATGAGCGCTTAGTGTCTGCAGCATACAGTCGAGCGTACTCTCTGGTTTGGACTGGACTGGGCAGACGCACTGTGATGGTAAAGACCGTCCTGTACCTAGTGAGGGGGCAAAACTTTTGGCTGGTGATACAGAATAGATGAAATGGGTGCTGAGCATAACACAGACAACACATAAAAACTGACGTCTTCTAGTTATTTAACTGGCACTTTTATCTATAGCGATGTGCATTTCAGAAATCAGGCTCAGACAATCATTGGAAAAGCTGGGGTTTAAGAGCCCCGCTCAAGGGTTCAACAGCGGGATTTGAACTGGAAACCCTCCAATCAGAGGCCTGGGATCCTACCCCCTCTGAGCCACAAACCACAGGAAGACAAAAGGCTAATGAACAGGTTCACGCTGACCATCCCTCTCTCCCGTTTATGTTTATATTTACTAGTAAAGACGTTAAGATGGACATCAGTGTCCCAGCCAGGCTGAACTTGAACGTGACACAGAGGGACGTTCAGAACTTCCCCCTATTGACCAGTGAAGACACTCCTCATATCCCTTGGTTCCTCGCAGTGTGTAGCCGTAAGCTGGGTATCCAGAGTCTCTGTCTCACCACTGGCATCCCTGTCCATCCTTTTCCCCTTTGGCAGCTGCCCCAAAGCCGGAGGATGACCACAGGCTAACCGTGCACTACCAGGTCTCGCCGCATTACCAGGAGAATGTGTTCATTGAGGGGAGCCGCCCACGCTACCTGCAGGACCTGCACATCGAGGCCCAGGAGGGGCTCAAGAAGCTTCAGCAGGATGGTACGCCTGGCCGGGTCCACCCAGCATCCGTTCCAAAGTCCTCAGAGATCAGCATCTTTCACAGGCTGAACATGGCTTATAAACGGGCTTTCTGTACCTGACTTATAACGTGTTCAAAGACAGTGATTTTGCATGCCTTGTTTTTCACAGAAAAGAGGACCGACCTTGACTTCCAAGACGCCCAAAGTGTCAGCGTAAGTGTTTTTCGACTTTTTATAATTAATCGACTTTTTTTCCCCCCCCCAACAATCATAGCATCTAACAAATCGTCCATACAGCAGCATAACAAACACAAGAATCTAAAAATGAATTTAAAGCATGACCAGTGCACCTCTGTTTCCCTCCATTTTAGTCAACGGCGATGCTTCAGCCCGGGGGCGATATTGAGCCACGGGAGAGAAAGGGGTCATTGGAGTCTGGGAGCACCGCGGATGACTCTGTGTTGACGGCGTCCAGGCGATCCTCATTGAGTCGCCAAGGTAACCTATGAGCTCACCTAGAAAATATGTAGCTGTTAGGCACCATGGTCTGACCTAATCTGGTCTCATGTTCCCTCACAGCACAGTTTTAATGACAGAGCCTGGTTGTACTCTGAATTGAAAGAGCAACAGGCTTTACAGTATATTTACAGACAGGGGTGCCCATCATGGGGAAGACAGGAGAGGACTTTCAGAGGCCCAGACACTAGCAGGGGCACATGAGTGTGTGAATGTGGATAATAGTAGCTTTGGTTTGGGGGGGGGAGCATTCAGTAGAATTTTTCAGTGATGCACTCGTGTCTTTGCAAGGCCCTGAAGACACAGCCAGTGTAGTAAACATTAAATCAGGTATTCTGATGTCAGTTATGTTTTGGAGGGAAAAAAACTGCACAGGGATATTAAATATCAAAACCAGTAATGTACACAAGCCCAGTCTCTAGGATGTGTTTTTTAGATCAGGTGGTCAGCTGGTGTACAGACACAAGAATTCCATGTCTGCTCTCTGTTCTGTCTACAATGCAGCCTCTTTTCTGTGTAGGATGTAAGTTGGGGGAGGGACAGAGTAATATTAAAAGCAGAAACCGGCCCCCTTCCCAAGTTCCCAGCATTCCAGGGCTTGATACATCACAGCTGAAGGGCGTGTGGGCCTCATTCTGGAATATGGACACACTTCTCAACACTCCCCATTTACATTCTTCATAGGCTCGACATTCAAGCCCCTGAATCCCACTAAGAAGGTGGAAAGGTCCAGGAAGAGGGGCAGACGGACCACAATTATGGGGATACCACAGCATGTCCAGAAGGAACTGGGTACTTCAGAATCGGAAAACTGTTATCCCTGAGGAAACGGTTTAATACACAGCCAATCAGTGTTACCCTTGGCCAATACGGCCGCTGTTCATTTCTCACTCTTACTCAATTAAAATTTAGCAGAACAAAATAGAATATGAAATACAAGAGCTTTTGAAGTATGTACTAACTTGCATAAAACATAAAATATATATCACAATTTTTTGTTTCAGGGAATCTAAACGCTGTCCAAAGGCATTCATAGCAATAATTTGTTCATATGTTTATATTTATATATGCTTTGCTTATTGTAGCATATTAATTACACATTAATTTTGGCACAAAGGATGTCAATGAATATTAATAATTCTTTTGTATTCCATCTCATTTTTTTCCAAATCAAAGGGCTAGAGAGAAGTATGCTGTTTCATCAAAACATGGATGGACAGCTCACCAATGGAGGAGAAGCACCGCCTGGTGTTGTGATCATACCGACCATTGATGGGGAAGTCCCAGCGGTGAATCATGAAGGAGCACGGGTCCACCTCCAGAACCTTGAGGTCCTTCAGTCCTCTAAAGAGGAGCAGCTCCTCAAACAACACATCCAGGAAGTCTACAGGGATGACCTGGCCCTTAGCCGGAAGTTCGGCCACCGCCTTTCTCCCTCACTGAGGCCTAAATCATTGGCTGTGCCTGGGTTGACCACCACAGGGTTCCTGCAGGAGCCACAGGGCCCAGTCATGTCCATATCACCCCAAGCTACCTACTTATCTAAGATCATTCCTAACGCCATCCTGCCTGTTGCGGTGGATGTGATCGAGATCAGCCGTTGCCGCAGTCGGAGCAGCGTCCGCACAGTGAGCAAGAGCAGCGTGGTGTCAGGGAGCCCAGCGTCCTCACGCTCTCAGGTCCATCACGGACCCTCATCTGCCGACTCCAACTGGAGCCACTCACAGTCTTCAGAGACCATCGTGTCCAATTCGTCCACCATTTCTTCCAAGAGCAGTGCCAGCCACACTTTGGTGCCTAATGGCACCGTGAAGGAAAATGAACAGAGAAGGCGGGTGGCCCCAGACCAGTTGAGCCTTGGCAGTGCCACCAGCTGGGTCAGTTCAGCAAGTGCGGGCGCCAGATCGCAAGTTGAGTCAAACGCCCATACCACTCAAGAGAGGGACGAAGGCGAAAGTCAGCGGAGCGACCCCTCTTGCGTCCGCAGTTTGTCCATCATGAAGACAAGGATGCCGCCGGCCCCACCCGCACGGACATACTCCCTGCATTCCAAAAATATGAAGTGTCCAACAGAGGTTACAGACTCGGAAGTAAGTGTTGGGAAAATTTCTCGGGTCAACGGAGTAAAGCACAACAATGTTCTGGGGTCAGCTCTTGCGCCAAACGTCACCGGCAGTGTCGGGAGTCCTACAAACTCTGTAGACTCTTCCCTGGACGACTCCAGATCTTCTGTCTCCTCCAGCATAATAAGCCCAGACCAAACAGTCACCCTTGATAGTGTTCCGGGCTCCGGTGAATCCTCCCCACAGAAACTGCCCTTCCAGGATAATAAATTTGATAGAACCTTGTCTCCTTCCAGTGGCTATTCCAGCCAGAGTGGCACCCCCACACTCTCCGCTAAAGAAATCTATCCCCCTTCTCCAGGAAAGACGAAGGCCAAGCC
Source organism: Mormyrus iriodes (assembly GCA_011763525.2). Classification (NCBI taxonomy): domain Eukaryota; kingdom Metazoa; phylum Chordata; class Actinopteri; order Osteoglossiformes; family Mormyridae; genus Mormyrus; species Mormyrus iriodes. The sequence continues at coordinate 1,142,894 of JAAGVU020000111.1, forward strand.
TGCTAAGCCGGAGCGCACCGGCTCCCGGGCATCGCCCATGGCCTCCATCTCATCTTCACTAACATCCCTGTCATCGGCCATGTCTGAGCCTGTTCACCAGGAAGCCCCCGCCAATGGCTTGCCCCTCCAGATTCCCAAGGCCTTGCACCCTGTTTCTGCAGACAGCGCCAAGGTCAGCCCCACACTCGGAGCCAGATCTTTCAAGGAAGCATTCGACATTCCACCACCACCAAAAGTCAAGGCACCCTATCCTCCACCCCCTGAAACATGGATGCACAACAGACGTACCTTTGAATTACTTTGTGGGTCGACAGCTGCTGCCAACAAGTTTGCCGGGCTTCAGAAGCAGCAGGCAACGGTCCTGTCATGTGATCAAAGTCAAGGGACAGCAGAGGGGCAGCAACAAGATGAGGATCTAATGTCAAAGAAGAAAGAGGTGGTGATGGAAAGCCAAACGGAGCAAGCATCAACGTGGAACTCGGAGTTTTCCGTAAAAAGTGTTGGGGACCCCCCAGCTGTAAAAACCGAGGTGAATCAAACTGCAGAACATGTTCAGAATCAAGAACTTACAGAACCTACCAAAGACCAAAGATCTTTAGAGGGTGTAGTTCTGCGACTACCCCAAACAAACCAGAAGAAGGAACAAGAAAATATGTTGATCATAAAGAAAATGCCTCCCCCAGTCATGAAAAGGAGTAGTTTAATAGCATATAAAGAAGAGAACCTTAAAGCTGAGGAACATCTGCTCTCCAAGATGAAAATGGTCCCTCCAGAAGTAAAGATCCATAGTTCCCCTGAAGAAATATTTACTACCCAGAAGGAAGATGCTAAGGACAAAGATCCTGTTGTATGTATGCAGGCGACCATACAGACTCTTCCAGTGGAAGGCCCCAAACAAGTTGGTATTTCTCCACCCCCTTCCCCACCACCCTCTCATCAGCCTCCCCCTCCTCCATCAAAAAAAATCCCTCCCATCGCGATGCCTTCCATTTCCCAGGAAGACCACCAAGAGATTCCCACAATGGAGTCATCCTGGCCTCCTCCACCTCCTCCACCCATGGAGGAGAATTGCGCACCAATCTTTGAAGGGCACGATGAGCTAGACTTTCCCCCACCTCCACCACCAGTTTTTCAGGAAACCCTGCTTGATGGGGTGGGGAATTTCCCATTAGCTGAGACTCAGAGAATGTCTGTCACCACAGAGGAAAGAGCATTAGAGGGAGATCCATCGGCAACCTCTACACACAGGATGACAGCAGATGAGGAATGCAAGACCCAGGCTGTAACACATAGCGCAGGAGATGTGAAACAAGAGAGTACAGGCTCAACTGCCACTTTCGTCAACCCAGTCATAACAGGGATCCAAACCCACTGCTCAAAGACTCCAACTTCAACTGTAAGTCAATACATAGAGACTCAGTCACAGGTTCCACAACTACCACCTCCTCTACCAGAGGGTATACCTCCTCCCCCACAGGAAGCTCCACCACTACCGCCAGCTGCCGTTATCCAGGCTGCTCCACTTGCATTTTCTCATACCTCCCCTGTTTCCATACTACCAGGAGAGAAGCAAGCAGTCATGAGCTTTAAAAGACCAAGTACCACAAACCGAGATGGCAAGGTTAAAGACCAGCTGTCTCGGAACAAGGGTACACCTGTACCCAAGGAAGATGCCAACATTCCACTAGTCACGCCCTCGCTCCTCCAGATGGTCCGCCTACGATCTGTCAATGTCAGTGATGATCAGACTGTGAACCCTGCAGAGGACATTAAACCAACTGAGAGTAACAGCTCCAACCAGGACCAAAACCAGACCCAGACATGTAGCCACAGTGTTCCTCAGAAGCCCATTCGGAAATCCCTGTCCATGAAATCACCTCCACCTGTAGGGACATCATCTTCCATGCGGCTGCAGGAAGCAATCCGAATGAAGGCGGCGTCCATGAGACCAAAGGAAGGGCTCCTGGCCAGGCCCAGCCTGCAATCATCTAGCAGTGTGGAGTCTGGGGCAATCTCCCCACAGTCACCAGAAGGGGGTGACATTCACAAATCTCCTGCCTCCACTGCCAGCTTCATCTTCTCCAGGAGCACAAAGAAAGTCATCATCGAGACACCCACTGGCCCTGAGGTTCAATCCAGCCTCAAGCAGAGTCTGGCAGCAGAGCTCAAACAGGTCACAGACTCAAGTTCAAATGCAGTGGCTGCTAACTCAAGCTCTAAGACTCAGACCAAGAAGCCAGGCAAGATACCACCACCTGTCGCCAGAAAACCGGAGTATATACCGAACCACCGGGAAAAACTGATGAGCCAGAGTGCAAAGATGGAGAACTCCAAAGGTGAGACGCCATTAAGCAAAGCCAATGGACATACAGAAGGCGTGCAACCTGCAGGTCAGCAAGCACAGCAACAGGATGGCAATTAGAGTAAGACTGCATTGTTTTTAATTATTGCATTTGATTATATAAAATTTCTGTAAACATCCTTCTTGGAGATGACTTGCATACGGACAAAGAAGCAAAATAATCCACAAAAATGTAATTAACTTTATGATTGAAACCACAAAAAATGAGTTATTTTGGACACCCAACATATACTTCAACTAGGTTTTCTTGATTTATATCTTGTCCTGTCCCATCCATCCATCCATCCATCCCTCCCTCCATCATGCCAGCCAGCCTGTCCCAGGAAGCATAGGGCACATGCCTGGGGTCCATCCTGGACAAGAAAACTTAGGCTTCTCTCCACTTAACTTATTTTACCCTTGTTTGGAAAAACTGGAAAAAAGGTTGTTATTTAAGTTGTAGCCCGTCGTCAGCTCTCCCATTGAGAAAGTTACATCCAGTTGTGATGGTTTTGCTTTATTCTGTGCTAATGCATGCCAGATACAGACGTAACTCTGTCATCTTGTACCTTCTCTTTAGGTAGTCAAAAAGATGGAAGCGTGGTATAGGACCACCAGGCTTGTGGACAACTGCACGTCTTTTTGGAGACTAGCCAGCAAGACATTTGGATGAATACTGAGAAAGCTGAAGTCATCAGGAGAGACTCTAAAGAGGACTCTGTAGGAAACGCCTATTGGGAGGAAGTCTTAATCAAAGCCTTAGCCTTAAGTGGCCTGCATATTTATGCAAAATGGTGTTTATATTAATTTTCCTTGATTTTATAGCTTTATTTTGAAACACTTGTCTTTAAAACTGTTTCTGTTCTACAAAGGCGCAAATAGAAATCCCTTGAGTATGTTACTCTGAATATTTTTTTCTTTTTAATTCCGCGGTCTGCGTGACTGTAAGCCTACGTCACCACCTAGTGGTCATGATGGGTAGTAACCACTACTGCCAAGTTTTATAAAACGGTCCAAAATTTACATTTACACACTTAGCAGACTCTTTTGTCCAAAGCGACGCATGTGGTACATTCCAAAGGTAGGATATAACAAACAAAAAAAACCTATTAAAAGCATCACAAAATTAAAGAGATCATTACAACTAATGCAGTATTCCTTTTTGGGGTGTAGCTGAATGACTACTTATTACATAAGTTCCCATTTATATTATGGGTATTTCTGGTTTCAAAAGTATTTCCTTTTGCCCGCGGCTCTATTTTTCCATTTTTGGTTTTACGATCTTTCAGTCACTTCGGACTCTTATTGAAAAAATAAACACTTGTTACATTTGTTGCTAATTTTTTGTGTTAAGTAGGTTGTGCTTAACAAAAAGGGATACTTGGTAACAATATGGTAGAGCTGTCAATCAGAAAAGCACTTTGTTACGTAAATAAGCTGTATCAGATCTGTTGCATTCTGCAAGGTGATGATTAAAGTGGGGTTCCAGTAAAAAGAGAGATTTGAATAAATCAGCTGCTTCTTAGTACAACTTTGTAATGCCTTAATGCACTGTTACTCAAAGAAAATGTTGGCATCGACCTGGATGTATACAGACATAAATTTTAAAACTTTTAAATTTTTTCTTCTCTTTGTAGTTTGACTACTTTCTTAAAGATGTCCCTTGTTCAGTCTGCTGGTGTTTTCAGGTCAATTTTTTGTATGTCTTTTAATTTTGCGTAAGCTCATTTCCATAAATGGCAATTTAGTTTAGATTTCGAAATATCGGAACACAGGCTACCCCAATGCCGCCAAAGAAGCTCGGCCCACCTTGTGTGACCCAGCTGTACTCACTGGGAGGATATGACAGCCCACATCATGTGGCGAGACATCAAAGCCTTTGTCAAGGTCCATATTTGAACTGGACTTCCTGTTGTTTAATATCGTCAATGCCCACCAGTCCTTCAGATAACAGCAGGTGACCATCTGGGGTTGAACTTCACTCCTGGCTTTCTCCCACACTAAGTGACCTTTAACTGAGCCTCATGGTGACTGGGCAGTGCCTTTGGGTAATCTGTTATGTTGATGAGAAGCCAATTACTGCAATTCACCAAGGCCAAGCTCTCCAGGGTCCTGTCAAGGAGATCCCCTCCAGTAAATTTCTCCGAATGAAACAGCAACCAGACATGCTGTATCCTTTGTTACAGATAAAAAAAATCCAGTCTCTTCTCTACTGTAACCACAACTTTTTGGGTTTTTCTTGGACTTGCAGCCTTGCACAACTTCCCTTGTAAGAGTCACTTAAGTAGAAAGAGGTTATCTTCCACTGGATGCAGTCAAGATACCTTCTGTCTCAGATATTCAAGTAATAATGTACAGTTGCTTTGTTTAAAAAGAGCATTATATAAATAAAAAAATTAGATCCCATAAGGTGTCATTTATTTGAGATGAACATTAAACTATTGAGGATGAGAGCTGGGGAGCAGCACGGTGGTGCAGTGGTTAGCCCTGTCGTCTCACACTTCTGGGACCTGGGTTCTGTGTGTGGGGTTTCCTCTGGGCACTCCAGATTCCCCCCACAGTCCAAAAACAAGCTGAGGTTAAATGGAGGTGAGTGTGTGAGTGAAAGGGGTGGCATGGTGGTGCAGTGGTTAGCACTGTTGCCTCACACCTCTGGGATCGGGGTTCGCGTCTCCGCCCAGGTTCCATGTGTGTGGAGTTTGCATGTTCTCCCCGTGTCGTCGTGGGGTTTCCTCCGGGTACTCC
>JAAGVU020000111.1:1148079-1177314 GCA_011763525.2 Mormyrus iriodes
GGCCCCCCCTGGGGGGGGGTTTGGCGCCCCTTCTTTCCTCGGAAAATCCTGCGTCTCCCTCGTCCCCCCCCCCCCCCCCCGGGGGGGCGGGGGGGGGGGGGGGGCGGGGGGTTCTCAGAGGCAGTTCCCCCCCTCCAAAAAGAAAAAGCCACCTTCCTGCGTTTTTCCAAATCCTGAGTCAACGTGTTAGTACTACACTCTGCCATTTACCTGTTGCCTTTAACCCTTTGTCCGAATGTTGCAGGAACAGAAATGAAAGCACCGTGTCCACCGACAGCTGAGCAGTGATTTTTTTTAAATAGATAAAGGGGTCTCCATTCAGATCGGGAGCAACTTGAATTGTCCAAGTTTTTTTCTCTCCATTTATTTTTTTGAGTCTAAACGTTTATTTCTAGTTTTCCTCCACATTTATCTTACTCATGGAGTCTCTGGGTTCGGGGAGGCAGAAGCTCAGTTATGCTGAAGCGTGTTGGACTCTATAGGTGGGGCAGAGTCGTACAGAGTGTCCGTATCATGAGTCGGCTCTCCCGCCAGCGTGCAAGGATTTGACAATGTCCCAGCGCCACAGTCACAGAAAAACCTAGGGGAACGAGGACAGTATGTTAGACGTGTGCTCTACACACTAAAAGAATGGGTAATGTAACTCCTGCTGTAATAATAAAGCATCGTCCTGCCCCATCCAGGAACCCCCACACACCCCCATACGAACCTGTCATGCCGTATGAACTCTACATCATGCCCCTGGTGGCACTTCTTAATGCAATTCACACAGATGGCATTTCGGTCTGTTGTGTTACAGGTGTGACACCTGTAGAAGATATTAACGAAAGGTCAGAATTGTGTTTGTTGAAACGTTAACACACGAGGCCAGCAGTAGTGACAGTTACCTGTAGAAATCGTGCATTGGGTAGCTGGTGTAACTGGAAATCTTGTACAGGCATTGACCTCTGCTTACAGCTTTTTCAATGGCATCTTGATTGTTAAGTATTTTGTTATCTGTGGGGCGATTAGAACAGACTATGAACATATGGAAACATCTTGCAGTCCATTCTTCCTCAATGCTAAGTGTTAAAATGCCAACCATGTGGAATCACACGATGGCTTTTGCCCATTTGCCTCTTTACCTTTCATCGTAACATTGACGCCAGATGCCAGAAACAGCCCTCCAAAGCGGTTGTTGAAAATCTGATTGCCTTCTAGGGTCGCTGTAGCATGATTTGTTATCTCAATCCCTGAGCCAGAAAAGATTAACATGCATTTCTGAGGTTGCATAGCGCGGTTAGTTTACCTTCTTACATATTATTACACGTATGACCTCCATAAAGGGACACCTTGCATCAATAACAGTCTCTCCCTCCCAGTGTGTCTTCATCTCTACTCACCTGCGGCAAAGCCATCAAATATTCGGTTCTTGCGCAGTACAGGGTGGCTGTTGGTACTAATGAGAACACCCGCCTGAGCATTCCTGAAGATGTCGTTCTCTTCCAACAGCCCTACAGATAACAGGATTGTTGTCACTGTTCAGCTCCAGCAGATGGTGCCCTGGTAAGCAATTAGTGCTAGGGCAGTGTTTTCTGCCTCTACCATTTCTGCCAAGCTGATGTAATCCAATATTGCAGTTTAATTTTGCTTTTACCACACAATTCACCAGTATTATACTCCGATGCTTGATGTTTTTTATGTCCGACACAACCAAGGTCAAGGATAGGAAATAGTAAGCTCTTCAAAAACTAAGAATTTCACATTGTATTGAGTTAAAAGAAGCAAACACTTTTTTAAGGGGGACACACTAGGGGTGGGTGCTCCTTGAAAGTTCTTAGAGAAAGCTTACAAAATGTCCAGAATTGCTTTCAAACTGAACTCATCTTAATCCATTTTATTGACTGAGTGATCACAGTTCCATTAAAACTGATGGGTTCATACAATAAACAAAAAGACTTTAAAAAGACCAATCTTATTAGTGTTGCACTGCAAAGTGGATTGAAAAATAAACATGCACAAACAACCAATAGGATGTCTGGCACGAGACCGGGAGATCCACATTTTAAACAACTACGGGGATTTTTACGGGCCATCTACAGAAGCATTTCTCCTAAATAGTGAGTCTGCATGTACCTCGTCCTCCATTGAATATACAGATCCCACCATCTCTGCCATCATGAATTTTGTTCCTGCGTAGTGTGGGGTTGCTGTCAGTCTTTATCCACACTCCTGCCATGGCATTGTCAAAGATCTCATTGTCCTCAATGAAGCCCAGTCCTGTGAGAGAAGTGCCAGACATCAGACAGTTCCTCCATCTTTTGGCTACAGTGCAGCTTGTGAGACAATCTGAAAATTCAGCATAAGGAGGCACTGTGGAGTACAATGCAGGACAACAGGGCTCTTACAATCCACTGGTTAAACCAGTAAATGCCAGTTGTAGTTTCATACAATAGGACCTTCTTTGTTCTCAGGAAGCCTCCTGTTATGCAAACAGGCTTCAGGATGTGAGATGTTGTCCAGGGTCATGGACACACACTGGCTCCTTACCAGAGTTGTACACTAGAATGCCTCCATTCTGGCCTCCCCAGATCTTGTTCCTTCTGATTTTGGGGTTGCTACCAGTCCTATATGAAACACAAGACCGAATAAGCTCCATGCAGGAAACAATGTGAGAACATATTGTGTGCAGGTATTTACAGTTCATCCCTTAGTCTACTGTTCCACATACACAGCTGAGTAGACCCGTTAGGAGCATACATTCCTTACTTTGCAAGACATGGAAAGAATTTGTGAATGTTGTCTTTATCTGGGAGCTAGCCTTCAACCACAGCATGTTCAGAAGGGGGATTCCTCCCGTCAGACACTGTGCCAGTGCTCTGCCTGATGCTACGGCGTTCGGTGCCATTGCTGGCGCCGAGTCTGGATCCAAACTGATGACTGACTCACCTTATCTGGACTCCAGAGTACATGTGATTGTAGATGTCATTATCCTCCAGAACTCCATGACCATTGTCATAGAAATACACCCCAACCTATTTAAACAAAAACAGATTCAGCTACACTTTCTGTGGGGCAATACACTTTATATATTTACATGCAACCTATCATGGTAAATTGTTTTATTAATGGTGATGCGAGTGTTGGCCATCACACCTGCTTGCCGCTGTGGATCCGGTTCCTCCTCAGGACGGGCGTGCTTCCTGTCGTTACCCACACCCCAGCCAGGGTGTTGCTGTACACCTCATTTTCCTCAATCACCCCCTGGCCCTTTTCATGCTGGATGAGATGAGGAAAACAAGTTAGCTTTCTGCACACACATTTCAGTCCACTGATTTTTGCTAGTTACCCGCTTTGGAAAGTATGTGTCTGTGATCTAAGTGTGTGCCATATGGGAGACTGCTCCGAGCCACCTGCAAATGTGTCTGTCTCTCTTCACTTATGGCATTGAGTATCCTTGCAAGTACATTACTGAACACCTGATGGGGTGGTGTTCCCACAAGGTAAAACCTGCCCTCCTATAATTTTCTCCTTATACTTTTCTATTCTGTTGGAGTGGAATTAAGATTAATTTATTATATTAAAAGGCAGTCTCTGGAGTGCTTTCTGTGTGTGGTTGTGTGTCTGTGCGTGCGTCTTTACCACATTGGGGGGACCAAATGTCCCCACAGTGCAACAAAACCTGTTACTTTTTAGTTTATGGGGACATTTTTCAGGTCCCTATAATATAAACCTCAATTTCATAAAAAATCTGTGAATGCAATCAAAAAACTAAAAATGCCAAAAGTCTTGCATTTGTTTGGTTACTTATGGTTAAGGTTGGGGCTGGGTTAAGGTCATAGTTAGAATGAGGGTAATGCCCATAGAAATTAATTGAAAATCCCCACAATAAGAGGAATATATAAACTGCGCATATGTATGTGTGTGGGTGTTTGAAAGAGAGCGAGAGAGCGACAGAGAGAGAGAGAGAGAGAGGCTGGCTTGCGCACCACATAGATTCCCCCATGCTGTCCATCATGGATCTTATTGTGGCGGACGATGGGGCAGCTGTTGGTCCGGATCTGGATGCCCGCCAGGGCGTTGCCGTATATATCATTGCTTTCGATGAGACCCCGTCCATCACCAAATATGTACACACCACCTTGGTTGCCGTTGAAGATGGCATTTCCTCTGAATTTGGAAAATGGATGAGACACATTGAAGCCTAAGCTGGCATTTTGCAGGAGGTATAAAAACTAAATCAGACTCATATGCACACTTAAAATATGTGAATTTCTCTTTACAGAAATTCATTCAACGAACAGGAACCAAATTCATTCAAACTTGATATTAAGTAATGCCACGACACCACAAACAGCGATCTACAAACAGCGAGGTGCAAATATGCTAACAGTGCACATTTTTAGGATACCAGCAATGTTGCAAGCAACAAGGCCACATCCTTCAGAAAGGCTGTACCCTGTTCTGTCACATGTACCAACCTAATGGTGGGGTCACTGTTGGACGTGATCCACACGCCAGCAAAGTTGTTTGCATAGATCTTGTTTTCAATGAACTGGCCACGGCCCTTCTCATGCACGTAAATGCCCCCCGTCTGGCCATGGTGGATCTCACAGCGCACCACCGTTGGGTTGGCGTATGCCTTCACCTCGAAACCCGCTATGCGGTTCCTGTGTATGTTGCAGCTTTCAAAATAGCCCTGTGGAGGGAGACAGAGAGCCATATTTAAAAAGAAAGGTGTCGTATGCAAATAGTAATGCAGATAAAGCATACAACTAAGGTTTAAAAATACCACCTTTACATTGTGCCACTCTTAATACAACAGGGACAGCTGTACAAGTTTGCCTAAACAAAACTTTTGAGGAAAAAAACAAGCTAAACTGTAAACCCACTAAAGGCACTGTTGTGAAATGAAGAATCTCAGCCTCCTGTTATACAATCCGAAGCAATAAGAGAGATCTGTTTAGAAGGAGTTTACCATGCCGTGGTCAAAGGTGAAAACCCCCACGTCTCTGCCATGGTGGATGTGATTCCGTCTGATAATGGGGTTGCCATGGTTTTTCACCCAGATGCCAGCTAGTGCATTGTTGGAGATCTCATTGTCTTCATATATGCCCTGAGAAAGGACAAACAAAGGAGACACAAGGGTTCAAACAAAGCATCAAACAGAGAATATTGTTTGCATGCAGAATGTTCAAACAGGATCCTACACTGGTACAGAATATGGCTATAGCCCTTGGCTTCAGCACTGGTATGTCTCCAGGGGTTAAAACATATATTTACCTGCGCATGGTCTGTAATGTACAGGCCCACGTTTTCACAGTCGCTGATGTTGCAATGCTTGATAGTTGGGCATGCCCCTTGGCCGCTAACACAGACCGCTGAACCCACTGCAGTGGCAGGACAAAGCATGCCCTATCAGGTACTGTGACACCTGAGATACATCCCAGAGAAAGGCGAAACGGGACCAGTAATACAGCATGCACTATACAGGGCTTGCAAAGCAAGGGGTTCACCTGTGCAGGTGCTGCGGATGATGCAGTGGTCAATGATGGGACTGCAGTTCACTGTGATCTCCAAGCAGTGGTGGGCATTGTGGTGCTGGGCGGACTTGTCATCCGGGTTGAACTACAGAGGAAGATCATTAGTGTCAGTGTTGTGACAGCAACCAGGTTAGGTGTTAATAGTTAAAGGGACTGATGTAACAGTTATACCAAGACTGTTCTTCCTGTTTGCCAGAAATTGAGGCTAAAGGCCTTTGCACACCAAGTCCGAATTATTCATGCCTTTTTTTTTTTTATCTGTCATCCGATAAAAATCATTACGCACAGAAACGTTGCACAATGAGCCCGATGCGTTTTATTATTCTATAATAGCAAAAATTCGTAATGAGACAAAATAGTCTTGTCAAGCAGTGAGGATGATTTTGTGATTCTTTCACTTCATCTTAGCAGTAAAAAAGAGAAAATACTGGGTCTATCCGATCCTGAGAATCAGTCAAGAGCCAGGAGAATTAAATCTGCTGATAGGGAAACTATGGAATTATCCAAACCATTCTAAGCTGCATTTCAGAATGTCAGTGGAAAGATAATTAGCAGAAACTGAGCAGACGGAATTTTTTGTGTACCTCAATTACATTTAATGCAGCAAATGAATACATTTTTCCTCTTGCGTCTCCATATTTATGCATCAGAAAATTCGATTGATGACCAGTATACATAATATAGTAATATTGCTGATGCCAGAGGTGAAACTTGCCAGCACTTATTAGCCCAATACATTACATCGTTTGTTATTCTGTGAAACCAAAAGATTGATCTGCTACCACATTTAATAACAAAATATAAGCATGTTGTGGGCTGTATGAATAAAATATAAATTAAAGGCTGTTCCCCATTTCGATCACAATTCCCCCCAACAACTAACAAATTTGTTCATCTTCCATTGTTTTGGGATGGCACTGTAGTTTCGAATTATATGTTAAGTTTACCCTATGAGCTTTTTGTCTCCCCCATGCTTATCTATCATGAAGCTCCCACTTCTGCTGTGCGGAGTGAAAGCGACACACGAAAGTCACCAGGAGCTTCAAAAATCCCCAGTCGAAACAGCCCAGGAACTTGCAACCAGGGATGGTAAACTGGTTACAAGTTCAAGATTTTCAGGGTGAAAGCATTAACAATACTGGTTTCCACATCAAAAAGACGACCACCTATTTCCACAATACAGTTCTCCACATGATCAGCAGATATTCAGGGCACAGCCTCAAAAAGCCACAACATATATACAAGATCGTGGTCAACAGCTTTTGCAGGATGTGGAACAACACAGAAAAATCAAACCTGTTCCAAAACCTTTGATGAGGGATGAAAGTTTCAGAGTCTGTGTGTAAACATGATTGCCACAAAGTGAGTTTGTATTTATTTTTGAAATGTGCAACAATTTTGGATGAAAAATACAGACTTGGTGTGCAATGGCCTTTAGTTTGGGTGGGGGTTAAAGAAGCCTAAAATCATACCCTGATGGTCATGTAGCCCACATAAGCATCCTCTGATCCTTCCATGAACACAAATGTGGAGTCCCTCGTGTTCTCGATGATCACTTTGTCTGCCACCTTCCCTGGTGCTGTGTATGACAGATAGCTGGAAATTAGGGCAGTACCACCATTTGTAAAAATGAAGCTGATTAAAGGAGCTGTTGCCTTGTGGGAGAAATCCAGCTGGTAGAGGTGGGGGCACAGTTACCTGCACCGATCATCGTAATTGGCGATTCAATGTAGATCCACTCGTCAGTGTAGATGTGTGCGGTATGGACAAAAATTAGGCCATCAAAGTGGGCATCCTGGACCCCACTCAGGGCGTCTTCGATGGTATCGTAGTACTGGGGGTTGGGGGGGTAGGGAGGTTTAGTACGCAAAAGGCATTTAAGACACATACAATGGAGAAGTAGACCTTTAACCCTAGCAACAACCACTGTAAAAGTTCTGACCACCGTCAATGGCACTTTTCCCATGGCATACATGAACCGAGCCGTATCTGACGCATACGACAAAGAGAGACTAGTTACAGCGCGGTTCCCACTGGCTTTGGTTTTCCACTGCAGAAGGGTCGGATCGGAAAATGCACTGCCAGGTTTGGAGAACGACAGTGACGTAAAACCAAAGAGACTTATTTACTGTTCACACTGCGTACATTGTGATTTACCGCGTGCAATTTCTTTTTTGGCTTTGTTTAAATTGCTAAATTCTGCTAGAACGTCAATGAGAAACGGCATTGTATAATAGGATCAAATGCTAGCACAATTAGCATTCTCTTGCGTGAATTTGCATTTAGCTGTTCAGCTGTCCTATAGTACTTTAAGTAGTCGGTCCTGCTACAATGCGACTAAATGCGTTGAGAAAAACCTCCCTTTCACTGAAATCGTATACTAAAACATATATCCTATGGGGAAAAACAGGGTTAGGGGAATGCGACTCCAAAATGAACTGAATTCAATAAAAACAGTGATACTAGTGGCCAGTAATGTAATTGTATGCATTTTAAATTAAACAATGATACATTAGTTATATCATAAACATCTCCTATGGGTCTTAGGGGTCTCACATGAATTGCCTAGTAACTTCAACCAAACATGCAGCCAAATATTCACACAGCACAATTACAACGGACTACGGTATGTGGAGGGGCACTGAAGGCAACATGGCTCCAGACAGCCTACATAAAGTAAACGTGAGTTAAAGGTTGCTGTGTTTTTGTACGATAATTTGGCACATATTTTCAGATTTTTTAGAATCTAAGACTTGAACCTGTCCAATGCGTGGATGAACAAAAAGTCAAATTCTTCTAGATTTGAAAACCAGTTCAACTGATTCACTGAAAAGAACTGGTTCAAGAGAATGATTCATTCATGAATCGACATCACTACTGTTCACTTGGACAGCGGTTTTTGCGAGCAAATAATGATTCTGGCTAAGGCCATATCGTGTTGTGGTTTGCATAGTGTTTTGCTCTCTGACTGAAAATCGTGCAAATACAAATACGATTTCACGGTATATTGGACTTGGGTACTACTATATCAATCGCATTGGAACTGATCCGCAGCATGAAGTCACACATTGTAGCAGGACTGCCTGCATATGCATTTTAAATTAGAAATATTATTATTATTATTATTATTATTATTATTATTATTAATAATAATAATAATAATAATAATAATAATAATAATAATAATATAAATTTATTAAAGCATCATAAACATCTCCTGTGGGTCTTAAGAGTCTCCCAAATATCACCTAGCAACTGTTTGAACCAAACGCACCAAACTTGCTAACTTGTTGATTGCCAAGTGTTGGGAGTAGTGAGCTACAGCCAAACACAATGGATCACAGTATGCGGACGGGCACTGACAGCGACATGGCAACAGACAGGCCATGAAAAGCAAAAGTAAGTGAAATAAAGGTTGCTGTGTGTTTTTACATGACACTTTGTGAAATATTATCAGATGTATAAAAAAATTCTGGTTTTAGATTTGAAAACCGGTTCGACCAATTCACTGGAACGAGCCGGGTCAAAAGAACGATTCCTTCACAAATCGGACATCGCTATTATTCACTATTGTTTTTGCATGCACGTAGTGTTTCTGGCAAAGACCATATCATGCTGTCATTCACATAGTGCTTTTCTCTGACTGATAATCGCACAAATACGATTGCAATTCTGTGTTGTATTGGACTTGGATATTCATATATCAATAGTGTTACAACAGAACCATGGTGTGATATCACATGTTTTATCAGGACTGAGTGCAGGTGGTTGGAAATTTTCAAGTTCTGAGTTATCAGGAATGCATCGATATATCAATACACATCAGTACATATGCGATACTACTCATAATGAATAATATAGAATATGCGCATACGTCTTGACGTAGAACACCGGTATCTCCATGTATTTTGATCAATCAGATGGTGGTGCCTGGCTATATTTTTGGCCCTGCCAGTAAGCAGGGCTGTGTCAGCGTTTGTACGGCTCTCATAATTTATAATGGGAAACCGCCAGTTCGTGGTACGGCTTGGGTACGGCTCGGTTCCTGGTAGCAGTGGAAAAGCGCCGTAAGTCTCTCAATGGAAACAACACTGCAACACATAAAACTGTATGTATCCTTTGCTCGGTATCCTGCAAAAGGAGACAAGAAGAAAGCATAGCCTTACCAGCATGTTCTCCCTTCCTTTGTATCTGGCAGGATTTTTGTAGAAATGCTCTGCAAACCCAGGCTTCACATGTGCTCCCTTGTACTGCAAGTACATCAATAACCAAATCAGAAGATGCAAGAAGAAACCAGTTTTACATGCTAAGACAAACAGCAGAGAACTAGAAGATTTGTATGCCCTTTGGGAAAGCCATCAGCTAACAACAACCTCAAGTGGAAGATCAGTTTAGGTTATGCATACTTACTAGCTGCTGGAAACTCTCCTTCCATGGATTTGGTTGCTCATACTCCTCGGGATTGATCTGGTAGAATTTCCCAGGCTCAGGGTGCATCATGGGACGTGTGTACTCAAACACCTCCATGTAAAGCCTCTTCCTGCACAGTCACACAGGGATGGTTTGAGGTTAGTCTGTGCTAATCACCCTGGGAAGCACTTCTTGCCTTCTCTTTCAAGAACACCTTGAAGGATTCTTAATCTCTGAAGAATAATCTTGTAAGATTATAGTTAAGGGGAACAGCGGTGCCTGCACTCTTAAAGCAGATCCACACTGCAAAGCAGAAGGAGGGTCTCACCAGAGAATAGGGTCATTGGCGAGCTCGCTGAAGCGCTTGCACACACAGGCAGCACGGCAGAGATCCTGCTCTAGCAAGTAGGAGAAGATCTTCAGCACCACCTCATCTGGAAGCTTCTCCTGGAGGTATTGTTCAGCTGGGGCAGCTGGATGGAAGACAGGGAGACTTCCCATTCATTCTTACACCTCTTTAGACATTTGACTTATTTGTTTTAATCGAGCAACTTACAATTTTGGCCATTTATATGAGCTCCCTGGGTTTCAATGGTCCATGTTACGATATTACGACTTTACAATGGGAATTCCTATTCCATTCTTTTTCAATAAATTACATGACATATTCAACACTTTATTATAAAATTGTCTTTGTGTTAATAATTTTGCCCAAAAGTAGGCTAATGTAAATGTTTAAGGCAGGCTAGGCGAGGCTATGATGTTTGTTAGGTTAGGTGTACTGTATTAAAATGCATTCTCGCTTTGCGATAGGTTTATCGGAGTGTAGCCCCATCATAACCTAGGGAGCGTCAGTCGCTGCATTTTTTTCAACTAAGGTACTTGCCTTTGTATCTTGTTCAAAGAATCCACACCCACACCTCAACCCTTTTGTTAAGATCCACTTACCTGGCAAGTCTTGAGATTTCCCCGATACTCTGGCACGTTTGGCACGGTGGCCGAAATTTTCTGTCGTGGACGTGGAGGCTCCCTGTAGAGGGTGCCCCAGAGGTCACATTTATAGAAATGAATGTCATGCAGTCATGACAGCTGCTAAAGCTACAACCAACAGAGCTGTAGGTGAACCACTGGCCACAAACTGGCAAAAGAAACATTTCAGCATGTGTTTGCAAATGAAATCCAGGCCAAATGAATCACACTGCATTTGACCCATTTCATAAAGTGTTGAAAGTAATATAATCATTTTGGGCAAGAGTAATGTGAGGATGTCACATACTGACTATTACAATCAGAGCTGTAATGTTATTGATAAAGATGGTTCGGGAAATCATGGCAACCAGATAGCTCAGATGCATACAGCCATTCAGATATGAGCTGTGATTGACAGAGACAGAATAAGGGCTACCCAGACACAGGAAGTGCCATCCACTCCACTGCAGCTACCCACCCAAAAGTGGGACAGGAGGGCATTAAACCTGGATGCCAGCATAGTCGACGCAAAACATCGTTCGTTATCAAGTCTATTACAGCTGCACCCATAAAAATAGCAGATGATTCAAAAATCAGTGGGTAAGTATAAACTGCTGCCTCACAGCAATATCACTTCGTTCCTTGTTCCACTCTTACCTCCATGCTGGCCTTGGTTGGACACGCGGTTCTCTTGGGTAACAGAGACTTTCTGCGGAGTTGGTATGGACTGTTCTGTGCTCCTGGGCCTGATTCTTCTGCAACCATATCTGCAGGAACATCCTCATCTGGGGAGGGTTAAAAAAAAATATATATTTTACATACGGAAGACATAAGTGATATATGATAAATGATATATGGGGTCAATATGATATGCTTGCCTCTTCTTGTACATACCCATTTTTCCTCAGGTTATGCAGAATTTTGCCTCCTTCCAGCTGTCATTGACATATTTACAAAGATCCAGCACCCCCCGCCCTAAGGCTGCACACCCCTAATGAGCTATTTAACCTTACACTGTGTAGTTAAACTCCAATGAAAGCTAGACACTAGGGGGAGCACTGACGAGATCAGGCTGAACATTGTTTGAACTGAGCTGCTCTAATAGTACTACAATGGCAGGATTTTCCCTTCACTGCGGTTGATATTTAGAGTGTGCTTGACAGTTCCAGCTCCTTGCCAAGCTCCAGCATGACCCTGCATTGGATAAGCAGGTATACAAAATGGATGGAGGGGTACCAGTTCCTAGGTCTGCTACGACTGAGGCAAATTCAGACTGCTGTACACATTTCAAAAAGTTTTTGTGCCAGAGAAATACAAGCCATTAGTCTAAATTAAACTGTTTACAGCACTGCAGCATTTAAGACTCTCGAGGTAGTTTTAAAAATTACAGTCTTGGCTGACTTCTTCCTCAGATCTGATGTGGGGGGAGGCTGTTTTTGGTCACTACTGCAAACCTAACCAATGTGGCAAATCCATTACGGCTATGACTGCTTCATGTCTGTATTGGACACTGATCATCTTAGCATGTCTCCTCGACTTGTGTATACATTACTCATATAATGTCCCTTTAGAGCGCTTAGTGAAAACATTGTTCTATATGCTTCTCGTTGACGAAAAATGTCAGAAAAGTCCTGTGGAAGACAATCTGTCAAGGGCAGGGGCTGAGCTTTTCACTTTGTCATGGTTTATCAGGCTTTTGACGATAATCCTAAATGAAACCACTCAGAGCACAGCTTGTTATACATCACCAGTGGAAAAAACAAGATTCTAGTAACATTTGTTCAAAAAACTGCTGCTTGAAATCGACTCCAGTTCATTCAAGTTTGCAGGTCTCACACAGTGACCTGAAAGGGATGACAGCCTATGCGCTGAACCAAAGAACAAGCAGTGTAGGGGGCTATGGGCAGGCAGAGGCCAGCTGTGACACTTAGACCGTAACACTGCCATGGACAAAGTGCCCTCGCCAAAACACGATACCATTAGTACTGGTCAATATTTCTCATTCCTCTGCAACTTCAGGGCCCTGTGATCAGTATAACTGAGATGTGACTACTGTACCAGCCGTGTAAGCTTCTCTGCTAAATATGCCAATACACCTGGTACCATTAAATTTATATGTGAAGGTTTTCTCCGTTAAAGGATTCATTCTAAGTATGACAAACCACACTCTGCTTCCTTGTACATTAAAAGAACCTGTGCGCTTCTCGCCTACCTGGATCCAGCACATGGTAGGGCTCCTTCACTGATGTTTGGTTAGCTGAGGCTACCTGCCATCCACTGTCAAGTATATTCGCACATTTCTAGATTCTATAAGCAAGCTGCTCTAGCATGTTAGCCGAACAAAAGCATGTTCTGTTCCAGTTAAGCTGTTTGCAGCATCTCAATGGATTATACCAGTGATTTCCAATCCAGTCCTCTAGGACCCACAGTCGGTCCATCTTTTTGCTCCTGCCAAGCTCGTTGCAAGACAGTGCACATTTTTGCTCCCTCCTAGCTCCCAACCAGGAGGGAGCAAAAACATGGACTGTCTGTGGGTCCCCAAGGACCGGACTGGGAAACACTGGATTAGACACCCTGTAGTTAGAAGAGTGAGAAATCATCGTAAAACTGTATTACATCTTGTAACACGTATAAGGTGCGGAGAGAATTCAATTCTGAATTGTGGCCGGGAGTCTCAGCATGGAGTATGAGCGCAGCAGCGTACACTCAGCTACAAATGTGGGAGCTAACAGCAGGCGGAATCAGCAGTCACACAGACCTGTGACAGTGTGCGGACACAGCTAGAGATGAGAGCTCCTCGTCAAGCGGCCATGTTTCATATGGCCACGTTTGCCCGAAAGCACGCTTGAAGTTAAACATGACGACAGGCTTCGTCACCCTTATTACCATTCTTGTAAATGCCTTAACTCCTTTTTGCTTTTCTAGATGGGTAGAATTTTTTTTTAATGACAAGAACTGAGCAGTGCTTCAGTCCAGTTTAAAAAGACAGATGGCAAATTTATTTATTTATTTTTACAGTGACAGTATTTATACCTAGAAAATTATGGTAAATAAAATCTTGTCAAAATGCCCAGATAGTTGGCCAGCATGTGTTTTTTTCTGTATTTATGCAGTAAAAGTGCCAGCCAGGCCATATAAAAAAAAGTGCTCAAGATGTTAGCTAGCCAGAAGATATTGTTAGCCCTTTTCCTCTGGCCTGACTGTGGTGCATGAAAGGGCAGCTACTTAACGACCAGTCAGTGTTTTTACACTTAGCAGGGCATTTCTAAAGCCAAACTCTTGTTCTGTACATTGCATAGAAGCTAAATACAATATCGTTGTGATATATTCACCCTCACATTGCCTGATGTTTCCATTTCCGCATCTCAGACTGCGCTAAACAACAGACTTCTGAAAGCGCTCCTTCCCCCGGCCCACGTCTGGCAGGACGGCCCTACTGATATTAAGCAGACTCCTCCATATAACATGTTTGCTTAACAGACACCTCTATCCAGGGCAACTACAATTGCTCACAGTTCTACGCTTTGAAATGTCCACAGCCCATTTAGAGTTAAAGAGGTCAAGAATAAGTTTCAGTGATGCGCAGGAACAAATCTGGCACTCATGCCTCTGTGCTAGATAGTACCTCATGGACCTTCACATGCCTCTGGCTGCTAGCACCTCACCCAGACATCGTGCAATAACAATAAGGGCTGGTAACGTCCAGATCAATTACAGATCCTCTACAGG
The DNA here is from genome assembly GCA_011763525.2 of Mormyrus iriodes. NCBI lineage: Eukaryota > Metazoa > Chordata > Actinopteri > Osteoglossiformes > Mormyridae > Mormyrus > Mormyrus iriodes. The sequence continues at coordinate 1,162,710 of JAAGVU020000111.1, forward strand.
CAGACCTCGTTCATTCACTCCCAGACTACTGATTTGCACCAAGATGAAGACATATTGGATGAAGATATCAAGATGACAACATAAATGCAGCAGTCTGGGAAAGACACATTATTACTAAGCGACACCATTTTGGTTTCAAAATACATTTTTTCTGCATGGATGACCTGTAGCTACCTGTACACTTGAGCCTGCCTGCTATGCATTTTCTCTGTGGAGGAGTTGGACAAGCTGAGCGCTTTATTTTAACAGTACCAAGCTGCATCGTGGTACGTGGACGGTTCAGATGTCAGCAAGCTCCCTTTTAAGACTGTGTGCAGAAAAACTGTAAACATACCGTAAGGCTGTGCCACGAAAGGAAAGCGAGCAGAGAGCGCCTCGATCAAAGGGGCGCGCGTGTGTAGGCTGGCCATAAGCGGAGCCAGGGAGGCTGGCGCGCGGCCCAACACGACCCGCTGCCGTTCTGCCTCGCTGGCACCGACGGCGGCCACATGAAACCCACCCCCAACTACCATCACCACCATCACTGGCCAACTCACCAGCTCCCGCCCTGAAAACTGACATGCCGCCCACGTGCCCAAAAGTGGCTAACAGGAGGCTGGACGACCTAAGGTTTGAAAGAACACACCTTGTTGACACAAAGGGTACAATGAGCACACCTGTGTGATGCAACAGACCCAAGGGACAATGGCCAAGAGCAAGCAGATTCCATTCAGCACCGTACCGTCATTTAATCACGGATAGGTGGGGCGTTTAATGCCACTGATTACGCCCCAATTCAGCAATGACAAGTTCATAATTCTGTTTGCCGCTTTACGGCATAGCTGCCGACAGACACACTGTGCATTTAAGATATTCCACTCTTCAGCCCAAAGCAACACACTCCAGGGATCCAACATACACGCATACGCCCTACATATATTGGTGATTTACCTTGACGTCGAGTTTGCTGGAGGAAGCCAGCTTTCAGGCTTTCTGACATTCTCCTCTTTGATATTCACTGCTGTCGTTATCCACACTTACGTGCAGCACATTCCTCCCTTTGACATTTCTTGCTTTGGTTTTGTTTGTGCTTCAGTTCCTAAAGAGCGTAAACACACGGTATTCCAGGGAATGAAATGAACACAGAAGGGGATCTGGGATAGTTTAGCGGCTGGGGTGGGGTTGGGGGGGGGGCAGATCAAGATTCCTGTGCAGCTGCAACACATCTGGACCTAATAACGTCTGGCAAGTGCAGCGGTACTGAGAAGCCACAAGCTGTTAGATGTTCTAATTATCTCATCGGCAGTGGCGTAAAGAGCTGAGGCAGGGTCGATGCGCATTAGATGGGTGCAGAACAGGAGAATCTATTAGGCAACAAAAATCTCTGTGCCAAATGTTCCACAGAACAGCCTCACCCAGAGAAGGGAAATTTGGCCATAATATGGCATTTCTCAGTGGTAACACTGTTTGATGTAGGGGGAATCACCACTGTGCGGGGGGGCGGAGTCAAGTCCATTTGCAATTCGTTAATATTTCAACATTTTGAAAAATTGAAAAGGTAACTGAAGTCGAATTCTGAGAATGCAAACATTTTGTATTAGAAACGTGTAAAGTGGCTGTTTGGAAGCGGGCCATCGCGAATGGCATAATTAGATCCCAAACTGCATGCCGGGGGAAAATTCAGTGCAACAGATTCTGAGGGTGATGGATTTTTACATCTGCCGCAGAACGGCGAGCCAAACCTCAAAAAGAGGAACCAAGGGAAATCCACAGGCTACATTTACAAGTCCGGCTGCGATAGAAAAGAATACCTCAATCCCATCATCCTTTGCAGGTTCAAAGCATATCAACATTAAAGGACACCTACAGTTGCTCTTGATAATAAAAAATGACTAAAGGATGGGGGAAAAAAAAAGACATTTCCACAACAGGCTTAAATAAGAAAAGGATATATGGTGCAATTTCAATATTTTATGTAATGTATATATCAATATATAATATCAGCTAGATATTCTAATACCAGCATGGCGCTTAAATCCAAAAGCTTGCGACCGAGTCTTTGGACAGGAGGTGCCTGCTGTGCACTTAGACTAAGGTATTTAGAGAGATTAACTTCAGTAATAAAACCACTCTGCTGCGAAAATGATAAATTATGCAAGTTGTTCTCGGATAAAAACATGCGTTAAACAACAGCAGACTGGCCTTAACTAGGAAGCGTGGCAGCAAATCGGGAGCGACAAGGCTCCGTGGACGGACATTGGTAGATAATGTCCTGCTAACTGCCAAGGCTGTTTGTTGCCGCTGCTCTGAGTCACATCAGACACGCGTGCAAGAGCAGGAAATGCCACCGGCCACACTCACAAATGCATCTGATACTGTGCAAAGGCATAGAGGTCAGCGATAAACGCGGGACCCTTGAGAGGAGCAAATGACATCATTAAGTCTTATAACACAAATCGATGAGCACTCTGGATAAATTACACGTGCATTTATAAACCTGCACCGTTTTGGTATCTAGCCCACAGACTTTACAAGCACTGAAAAATCGCTGCTCAGATTCCCTCGGGTTTTAGGTTGGGTCCCAGCAAACGAGACAGCCTTCAGTTTTAGTCACATGAGAAATCAGGCAGGAACTAAAGCCTCAAGCATCCAGGAGGGGCTCCGGCGGCACATGCAAGCAGGACCGGGGAAGTACTGCATCGGCACGTGGGCCATGCCGCCCGCTTGTGTTCATGGCCCTGTGACCTGGGGATGGCAGCAGCCTGTTGAAGGATCTGAGTCTCCTTTTATCCATCCGCTTACTACTGAAGCCCTTTAACGTGAAGCCTAGACATGGCAGCACACATTTCAAACCTGCTGCTGTGGAAACGCACATTACGGGCAAAATAAACCTGCTGGCATCCCTAATAGTGATACTTCCAATATTAAAGCTTGTTGATTCAGCTGGGACAGCCCTCCCCCTCACACAGTGCTGCTGGCATCCTTCAGTTTTGTCTTTTGTTGACAGTGAAATCTCAGTTTTGTATTAATTATATTCCATTTTTCCCAAACCATTTGCAGCAACTTATGCGGCATAGCACTTTAAAAATAAAGTACTGTGTTGACCATCGTCATATGGCCATATTAGACAATGAAATTAAAGTGAGACTATTCCAATTCGTCTGTCGGCTTTTACCCAAGTGACTAATACCAAGCAGATTTTTTTTAAATTCAGTCCTGACCACATTGCCTGTAGTAAAACCTTTGTGTAACGAGAGCAACTTGGATCTATATTTGTATTTTTCTTTACCAGTGCTTTTACACAAAGCTGCTCGAAATTTTACCCTTTTTTTTTTTTAAACAATTCTTCAGTATCTTGCTCAAGGCAATGGTACCAGAGGTATGTTGTGTAACTCAGGCAGGCAGTGCCAAGGGTAAAAGCCTGCAGTTAACCACAGTGCTGTCTGCTGCTTCAGCTGCTCCTGCGTCTTACCTGTCTTTTTCAGGTGCTATTTTTACAAGCGTTTCTGCCATCTTCGGTGTTAACACCACACTTCTGAAATAGCTTTAAAGGCACCCCCTAATAACTTAGTGGTAGTTTAGCTCTGGTGTATTCTGATCATTACGATGATTGCCGCCATGAAGTGGAGACAGACATCATGTGGCATCACATTTTGAAATTTCTTCAAGTCAAAACAGTGACGCTACTCGTTATATAATAATTATGTAAATGCTAAAGGTTACCTAGGTATGATGAAGAAAAACAGGTCAAAATGAATGTGATGTCTTCCATTACAGCTAAGAGAAACTGCAAATGCTGAAAGAGGTACAAATCTGCATCTAGCTACAAAAGCAAAGAGGCCATCCTTCCAAGAGGAAGGGCAGAGTCAATGGCAAAGACTGTCGAGTTTAGGTGACAAGCCCTTTCAGACCCAAATTATCCCTTGTGTATTTTAATTCTTCCGTTCTAAATTCTAGAATCTATAGAGTTTAACCTCATTTTGAAAATGGACTGGGGTAACGTCAACCTCAAAAATAACACAGGGGTTAAAGCGAACCATAATGATGCACCTTTTACCTGGGACGTTGCATGAGCTCGTGACAGCCGGGCCGCAACCGCACTGTGTCTCTGCAGTATCTCGGCAGCGAGTGAGCCTCGCCAACGCTGCCTGTTGCTCTGGCAGCAGGGGGCTCTCCCAGGCTACTGGGCCTGTAACCACCACAAACACTGGGGATACCTGGCCAACTACTGAAAAGCCATGGCATCCCAGTGCAGGCTGCCCTTGCACGAAACCCACCTGAGCTATGGCTCATATCAGCAATTACTGTAAGCTCAGACCATCCAGAGTACAGGACGTTTTCCCGAGAGCTTTACAGATGGATAATTGCATGCCTGTAAACATAGAAAGCCCACTATATGACTGTGGTAACAGCAGCAACCTAATAGCACAAACCATCCAATACGAGGATGCACCAGTCAGCATCCATAATACAGGCAACTTCAGTACCCCAGACCAGCTCTGCAATATACAGCTCATGGCTGGGGTCTATTACACAGTCTCATGTTGAAGGGCCCCCACAGGTGTCGGTGGGACTGAGCAGTCATCTTCTCGAGCGCAACAGCCAGCAGCAGAAGCATTCATTCTTGCTCCAGGAAGAAGGATGTAGATCTACTTTCGGTCAAGGGGCTCCAGCCCATTTAGCAAGTCAATTTAAAGTCAAAGGCCTGGGTATGAAGTGGGAAGACTTTCCACTTGGCTGCCGGGACCTCAGCCCATATTACATCAGCACACATCAAAACAAACACAGGGGGAATATGAAAAGTACAGAAGAAAACGAGAGGAGCAAAGAACAGGTTTAAGATAAATGAACCACTCCGGCCTTCATTTCTTTTTCTGGAGTCAAGGCCAATAGACTGAAGAGTGCAGGATGAATGGCCGTAAACACATCATCCTTAAAAACTGGACATTGTCCTGAATGTCCCCAACACAACCTGTGAAATCCACATTTCAATAAAAAACAAGGCAAGCTACTTCTTAAATTGAGTCAAAGGCAAGATTCGTCTCAATAATCACTTTACGTATTGCTCTGTTGGTTTCATTCAATCACAGCCAACGCTGAACTAGACATTAATGGAGTCTCAGGCAAACAAATGGCATATTACTAGTGAACGGAGTGCTGTCTTTCACAGCTCAGGCTGCTTAGCTTCTCTCAATGAGGAATATCTGTAGTATGGTGCACAGATTTCAGTATGACCCCGTACATTTGAGAAGCAGGGCCTCTAAAGTCTGCACCACAGATACGAGACCTGATCCAGTCACTTACAAAGCAGAGAGAACCGAACATAGGTCCTGCCAGCGTTTCAAAATATATTTCAGCCAATCCACTGTCTTTTAAAAAGCACACACACACAGAATGCTCCAGCGTCAGAGACAAGTGAGAAATGACAGAGGTTTGAAGAAGAGACACTGATGAGACTGGGGAAATAGGCAAAAAAAATTTAAGCAATGAGAGAAGCAGACAAGCATACTAACAAGAGGGAGCAAGAAATAAGTGAGAGTATTAGTGTCATGTTGCAAAATATCACAGTTATGTCATTTATGAAGCTCTGGGGTCATGGGGTATAGATGTGGACACTCAGGAGGAGCAGGGAACGGAGCAAATGGACTAGACCATCAACAGATCCTGCACTTCACACCTACTTTGGTTGCTTCCCAACCTCTATGCTATTCCAGATGTTGGTGCCCTCAAGTGACTCCACAATCAGCACCTATCTAGGCCGTGACAAATCGATCAATCCAAGTCTCTTTAGAGCAGCGTGACTGCACTGTTAAACTGCAAGGAGGCTTGGGATCACCCTTGCCCCACAATACCCATACCAGATATACCATGAGACCCTACTGCCCAGAGGTGTATGCTGTCAGTTTGCTAGTGGGGTTGTCAAAGGTATCTATACACAGTTACTAATCGATACTAAAAATTACTATGGGATTAGATACTCATCTGCAATAGTATCGATACCAACAGTGCAGTCTTCGCCTCCTCCAGCCGACAACTTCACAGAACACCACTGCAGACAGACAAGCTCACAACCCCTCCCACCGCTAGCAGCTGAACACATGAACACTAATTGGCGTGGTGGCGATGAAGTCGAGTACCACTACAAACTTGGCAGGGCACCCAGGTCTTTGAGGAACTGAGAGGTCAGTAAAGCTTCCGTCAACAACGACGAAGTACTAAACAGTTATAAATGTTAACCTAGCAGGCACGCCGTTTATTACCAGATTAGCTGATATGAACATTAACTGTCTGTTAAGTTATCATTAAGGCTATGCTTAGTAATAAAACGACAGACAACCTAAAAGTATTGCTGCCACTGTCACTAGTTTGTACTTGCATTTAATTTGTTTGCACTCCTTTCAGGCAACCTAAAATAATTGTTGCTGGTTGATATTTGATTTTTGAGGATTTTATTTTATTCTGACACTACCTCAGACAACCTAAAAATTGTCTTTTTGTGTTTTGGACTACCTAAGAGAATCATAAAATATACCACATATGTACCTTACAGTTATGTTACTGCATTTTTTGCACTGTCAGACAGCTTAAAAAGTTAGTTTGTACTGTTCTAATTTTCATGTAAAAAAATGCCTCTTAATTTTTTGTTATTCCCACCCCCCCCCATCAAAAATGGTATTAAGTACTAAGTATTTTCCAGGGTAACAGTATCGGGTTTGAAATTGTAGTATTCTGACAACCCTATTAGCCAGTCGTCAAAACAAGCCTAATTTTCATGCAAATCAGCCTTGGGAAACAACGCGCAATCCAGCTGCTCATTTGCATGGTACCCCAGAGCAGCTCAAGCAGCTGTGTGTACATGGCATCATGGGTCACACCACAGTTTCACCTGGATCACAGGAAGCTTGTTTACCTGCCACTGGCTGGCACAACCTGCCTCACTTCCGGGTCCCTTGGGTTCCACGGGTTTCCTCACATAGAAGACTGATTCGGCAAGTTTGAACACATGGCTTCCTTTATCGAAAGTTCAAGCAGACGGCTTACAGCGTCAATGGTGCAGACAAGACATGTGCCAACTCCATGGTGAAACATCCCCGTTTCCAATCCCATGCATATCGTGAGCGACTACAAGACTGACTACAAGATGCACTCTATCAAACATCTCTGATGTACAGCTTAATTTAATTTTATTTAATTTGATACCTATTCTGTCTTTTATATTTTAGATTTTATTTAATTCTCTTTAACTTCTGGTTGTGTTTTTAACTTTTCCTTCCTGCTATATAGTGTTCATTGTGTCCAATGGTGTCTGTGTCTGTGCAGATGTAGTATAGGCAATTTCCCTGTGGGATCAATAAGTTTTTCCCCGGTTCTGATACACCGAAAGCTATCCTAGGAAAGGTACGCATCTGATCCCACAAAAACAAAAGACAGCTCTCCCCAGTCAAGTGGCGACTAGATCAGTGGAGCAGAAAGTGCCAAAGAAAGACATTTCTCTGAGCGTTGAGGCAACATCTTGCAAAGCTCATCAACAACGAGGATTCGGGGGGGGGGGGGGGGGCTGCACATTAAACATGAACTGTGTCTGAAGAATGCTTACAACAATGTATCAAGTGAAGGGATCCTCACACATCCATTTACACATCGCCATTGGGACACTGCTGGATAAAAGAGTGGATCTGCAAGGCACCTAGCACAACAGCACTTTGAAATTGTAAAATATGCAAACCTGAGCAAATGAGTCACTGCATCATGAGTCTGCTGATGAAAAGGCAAAAAAACCTTGCTTTCCCTAGGAAGCAAAAAAACATATTCGGCATAGTTTTCTGCTGGCAGGATGGTTTACATTTTCTAGGCTTTATGCATATCTCCATACAGCTAGAAATTTTTACTGAACTTTGTGCCTCACCAAACTGTACAACATCCAAGAACTTAAACTTTGGACCTTATGACCACAAGCCAGAGTTACAATGCTACCTTCTTTCCTTAATAATTTACAATACATTAAAACTGTCAAATGTATGTGCCCTGTAAATCAAATGGAGATACCTATGTCATTTGTTTTCATTTTACATGGACCAGGTGTAAAAGCTGAATCTGGATTGGTCCATCTAATACACCTTGTCCCAATCAATTTAGCAAGTGATCAATGACATTGATAAAGTTCCTGCACACTGGACCTGACAGACAGCATGACCTGCAATGCAAGTGCCCCTCCCCAAGGCTCTACTTTTGACAGTTCCCCTGACCCAACACTGGACTCATCTAGTGGGGTGTCTATTTGCTCACACTGCAGCTGATCTTGCCTTCGCTTTCAAAGCATAACACGCTGCTTGTGCAGAAACCAAGACAGGCCAGGTTGTGTGGGGGCCACCTGTCTCACCACCTTCATGTTGCTGACGGACACGTCTGTTCAGCAGCCATGAGTTTAGATGACACTGACCCCCCAGACAAGCACCACAAGGTATGATGTCTGCACAAGCAAGAGTGCTGGGACAGTTTCTTTTCAACAAAATGGCTTTAGTTACACTAAGGTTTTCCCCAGGCACCATTAACCATGATGGCAGCAGAAACCTTTTTAACAGATGACAAAGAGCTGAGGCACAGAGTTGTGGGCACTGCTGGAGTCATTTTATCCTTTTAACTTCAAACACTCAAAAACTGAAAACAAAGCTAGCACTCCAATGATGCTGTTGCCCCAGCAATACCAATCAAGTAAAGCAGAAAGCCTAGTTTATAAGGTGCTGGGGGAAGCTGTACACTATACTTTGACAGACAGTACGAATAACTTAACAGGTGATGAGTTTGAAACTCCAGCAATGAATACTCCTCAAATCATCCTTAAATCAACACATTATACATCAACCATTTTTATTTAGTATAGCTGAAAACCTGAGGAGAAACCCAACACATATGTAGTCCAATTCCTGGAACAAAATTACACTGGAAATTTCAGTGTGTGAATCAATGGTTGGTACCAGAATTTCAGTTATCAGAAAATTTCAGGCAGCCCCAATATAACTATGCTGATAATCACATAGTACTTCCAGGCTTCCAAAATTGAAGTCACATGAACAGGGGAAACCTTTTGTGGAGCTTCTCACACCATGCCAGATGAAAGGTTGTCTCCTTGCCCCTACTGACAGAAGAGTGCACGTTATTGCCCCCAATTTAAATTCCTGCTGACATTAAAGTGATTCATATTAAACATATCAGGGGTATCCAAAGTGCCTCTTTTAGGACATCCACATCAGTTCAATATTCCCATTCAGTTTTCTCTTTACCAATGAACTTTACCATCCATTACTTCTAAGATAACCACTGCTAACCATTGTTGTAATGTAAATTAATAATGAAATCCACAACTCTCCACCACTCACTGTACATGACCATTCTAGCTTGTTTTCTTTGGAAGGACAACAGTTATGCCCTAGGAAGACCAAACATATGTGCACAGTTTAAACAACATATTTTCAAGTACATTTTACATATTTCATGTAAAATAGTTATAATTCCCATACCTGTATGCATCATCACTGAACTGGCAGACATGGGTGATCTTATCTGGCAAGTAGGCATGCATCCACCCAGCCCCGTCTCAGTGCCACTGGCCCAAGCATGGCCTCTGCCATCAATAAACAAATCAATACCACACCACCTAGTAAGACAAAAGGTCCAAACAACAGGCCCTCTCCTCTGCCCTTCCCATATAAACAGGAGCGTATGCAAAAATAAATGTCCACATGGGACCTTTTTAATCCACATACGTATTTAAGCTGAATGCCTTACGAATGTATACTTTCAAAAACATATATGATGGTGGTGGTCCAAGGGCTCAAACCTGCATGTTCGCAAACACTCATGCAGCAATATGATTGTCAGTTGATTAGGGTGGGTTGTTGTCTCTCAGCCCCCCCCCCAAACTATAGAAGCTGACAGTGATTATCAAATCAAGCCCACTGCGCTTATATAATCCCTGTGGTGCATATATATATAGACATATTTTAAAAATCAGTGATGTTCCACTTGAACGCAGGCATTGACAAAAACTATCAGACAAGCCAAAGGTTTAAAAATATCAGTTGAAGGGTTTAACCTTTCTATAAACATGGTGTCACCAGGTCATCGCCTTAACTACAGCTGGCTTAATCTGACAGGTCACTGCACTTTCCTGCATTGGAAGCACCAGTGCAACAAGCACATTCCTGGAGATAAGGTTCCTCTCTAAACATAACCTTAGCAAAACTGTCATAGCTCACATACAGCTGCAAGGTAAAATGCTGTTAGGCGTCCTTAATGCAAGCTCCTTAATGTGGGTCCAAAGACAGAAGCCCTTTCATTTCCAAGCAAACAGTTCAAAAATAGAATAGCCAACTACCATTAAAATTGGTATGGTAGTCCATTTCTTAAGATATTACACAGCGATGATTTTCCCTTAACTAGGTTGCGCAGACAAATTAAAGTATTTTCTTTGGATTGGAGTCGCCAATAAGTGCACGTAAAACGTGTTCTCTTCTTACACGTTTACAAAAACAATCACAGATTTATGACTCAAATCAGCCCAGATGCTTCCTTAATTACGCCCCACTCACAGCTGATTACCAGCTTACAGTGACTACCCAGAACACCTGTAACTCAGCACAAAGCATGTTTTAGTTGGAAACAGGGGGGAGGGTTCCGGGTTACTGACTACCTCTAAATACCTTTGTGTTTTATTTAAGGATGAGTGAAAGAATAAAGCTGTAAAAGACGCTGATCACCTGGGCCCCATCATAATAAACTGGGTTCGTTTTTACATTTGGCATTAAAAGACGCACAAATTGCTATGGTTGCTCTCACCGCATTTTTGAGGGACAAAGGTGCCTGACTGACCATCACAGACGCCGATCGGCGGCTGGGCGAGGGCCCGGCGCGGCACCGTCTCTCCGCAGCGGCCCCAGGGCACACGTACGCGTACACGTACTAACACAAACCAGCTCTCATGGACAACGCATTCACTGCTCACTGGCTATTTAAAGGACCCAATTCCTCATTTTTACACTTATCTTTTTTTAAATACAGACGTCTCCACGCCTAATACAGCTGGAGGCTTAACTGCGTAGCCAGGCGAACTGGCTCGGGTAAGAAACGAGCTCTGTTTAAAGGCAAGATCTGCCCTTTTAGAGCAACTGCAAACTGGTGGATTTTGTACATATCTACATACCAAATCTACCTGTCATTTAAAATACGTCAACGTCCCGGAAAAGGTCTCCTGGACACCCGAAATGTTAGCTTGTTGGCCAGCTACCCCACAGTCATTAGCTCCTATCCTGAAAATGGCAGCCTGGTGAACAGAAAAAAACACAACGTAGCCTAGCTAAAGAGCCAGCTTGCTACGCTACTTAACCCTTACCGCGGAGCTAGCTGGCTAATAATCGCAAATCGCCATATAGGCAAATGGATCGATCTGTCTGAATTCCATGCTTGTTTATGAAAAACACCGTTTATTGCCATGTAAAAAATCCTCCCCCCACCCAAAAGAAGTCTCCGTTCGGCGGGGATTAGGGAAGCAAAGCGGGCGGAACAAAGCGCGGCCTGCACCTTCGGCTAGTCGACGGGAAGCCGCGGCGTTTCCTGGGATACTAAAGCCGATAGTGGGAGCTGATCGACGGACGGCTTCAAACCAGGGCTGCCATCAGTGGCACTCCCACCGCAGAAAATCGAGACGCCCCGGAGGTTTCTAAAAGACATTTTTATATCTCTCGCGCGTTATAATCACATTTCTTACCTCTCTCTTGGTTGTTCCTTTCTGGCTGCACCGGGCGCGGCCTCGACACTCGCCTGGGTCTTCTGTTGGTTGCTCTGACGGAGTTCATTTGGGGAGTTTATTACCTAAAAGAAAATACCGAACCCTTCCCTCTAATACAGACCGAGTCGTAACATTCAGATCAAAACGAGAAATCCATTAATGTCCCACTGTACAACACTCTTGGCGAGGCGGCTGCGGATGATATATATATTTAATCGGGTTTTATTTATGTTTTTTTCTTAATGTTCCCCCCCAGTTCTCCGCTCTTTCAGCTCCGTCTCTCTAGCAGGAGGAGCCATTTACTCACAGGGACACACACAAAAAAAAGACACACGGAAAACCCCCCAGCCAATCACCTTCTCCGTCTCATACCTTTTAGTCGCGGCACCAAATAGAAATGCCGGTATCAAACGACGTCCCAAGTCTTGAGTTGCATGCCGGAGAGTGGAAATTAAAAAAATATGTATTTTAACATACAAAAAGAGAGAAAATGAGAGAAGTGCTGTAAGCTCGATTTTTACGATTGCAGTCTTGGGTATGTGAGCCTGAAATGTTGTTCTCGTTGTCACTGACAACATTACGGGGAAGCGCCTGCCTGTGACACCAGAACGAATGCACTGGTGCATCATGGAATAACAATGGGAACATTATTGCCCCTCTCTGTCAGGCATGCTGAAGAGGCTTTCAAATATGTAATTTGGATTTGCTTTTAAAAAATGTACTAATAGTACTTCGCGAAAATGAAAGAACTTGCCACATATGTTAAGTGGTTTATTTGAGGTCTTGTGGTGAAAATGAAACAATCTTATTTTTAGAAATATGTGTTTAAAAAATGAAGCATTAGACACATGCAGTAATACAGCTGGATAATTCTTAAAAGAAAAAATACGAAAATATTATAAATTCGGTGTGATATCAGTCGGTTTTACTTTGATTATTACCCTAAACAGATTGGGTCCATGTTGCAATCTGTTGTTTGCACAATGTATCGTGGGAAATCGTCACTTTAAAGCATGGAACCAAACATAAAGCTGTTGACTTCATAAAGAAAAGAATTCCAATTGTTTTCTTTTTCGCTAGTTTTATAATTTAGCACATGATAATAAAAATATAATTAAGACAAAAGGAAAACATACTGCTTTAAGTTATTACTTAGATCACAATATTCAGAGCTGTCTTGTGGTCTTATTTTAGTTCCTCTGTGGGTTAATCCCTTGCAGTATCTTACTATCTGTATTGTTCTCTAAGAGGCTCCCCAAAGCCCAGTTGGGGACTGTAAGATTAAGATTCCACAGATGGTGAGGAGCTGTTTCAGGCAGTGTAATCCCTATTCAGTACCAAATACTGTGTACAGCACATTAATTCACTTTAATAAGTGACTCCAGGGTGTTGTCAAAGACTCCAATGTGTGCTGGGTTTAAGGTTCCAACAGCATTTGTGATTGCAAGTTGGGGTGGTTTCTGCCTTGTTAGTCAGAGAGTCCCTATTCTGACACTGCAAAAGATTTGCTTTTGTGCGGCACCCACTTTTCCAACTAAACTTTCAAAACCTTCTACAAGTGTAAAATACGGGATGACAGGACTGACAGTGTAGACTGCATCACTGTACTCACCGGGTTGTTTGTCTGGGTGTTAATGGCTTTGAAAAGTGTGCAATGTGACCTTTGACTCTTTACAATGGGTGGCACTGAGCTCAAGATGTGACAGGGCTGTCACATGTGGGAGCTTGCAGTCCAGGCGCTCCCCAGCCCAGCATCTGGACTGTGAGAAGGGCTTTCTGCACGTGTAAAGTCCCCTTGAAACAGAATACATGTTACTGAGTAGGTGTAACGCTCACGAAAACACACAGTGCCAACGGCCATACTGTCCTGTCACGCTTGCTTGCCCGGAAGCTGCAGCTAAATACGGCGGGGCTTGTGTACGCTTTGCTGGGATTTGGACCTCTAGGACAACCCGGGTTGCTGCAGGAAGTGGTGGTGCCAAGCCAATAGGGGGGAGCCCTTCCCACCGGACTACAGAAAATCCTGGGGCTCTAGTGCAGTGAAGGAGCCACTGCATTCTTTGTGTGGGATGCCAAATGGAGGCTCGATTGGCTGCAGTGATTGAAAGGTCCCGCAGCACTGATTGATGGAACGGTACATTAACCTCGATTCCCCAGCTAGAATGACAGGGCCTTGTTTGGGAAATCAAAGCAATACAGTCGCCTCACCATAAAACCATTCAAGAGTTGACTATTGGGAGGTGATCTGGTAAACTGTGATAGTTAAACTGCCAGCATAATTAAACAGATTTGTTGCTGTAGTACTTAATATAGTCTTGATATAAATAGCTGTGTGTAGAGGTGGAGCAGCTCCCAAGTGTGTAGCCCTGTTTCCTTGCACCCCAGGATCTGGGGTTCAAATCATGCCATTGCTATGTGTGTGGAGACTTGTGGGCTCCTGGAGGTGTACCTTAAATCAAGGAATATCAACCACAATATGATGTTTTTTTAATTCGAGGGGGGGGCGGTGGGCGGGGGTTGCATGGCCTCTTCATGTTTTTAGTTTCCTTCAGGCACTTCGCTTTGAGACCAAAAGTATGCAGATAGGTTAACTGGCTAACTCTGTGCTGTCCTGCAATCATGTTTCATGCTACTGTGCGCTCTGCTGCTTTGGATAGGCTCCAGATGCCCTAGTGACAATGACCAGATTGGAAGATGTATGGATGAAATGTGGAATGCCATCCATCCATCCATTTTCTATAACCGCTTATTCCATATGGGTCGTGGGGGGTCCGGAGCCTATCCCGGAAACTGCGGGCGCAAGGCAGGGAACAACCCAGGATGGGGCGCCAACCCATCGCT
>JAAGVU020000111.1:1177414-1204408 GCA_011763525.2 Mormyrus iriodes
GAATGGATGGATGGAAGTGTAGAATAATTTTGACTCTAGAATTAGTGTTAGATATTCAGTTTTGGAAAGACGCATTCCCACCAGATGAATCTTGAGTTGCATAGAGATAAATGGCCGGTTTTGTGCTCTTAATGCTCTCTTAATTTACTTTCACAGTATTAAGTGACAATCGCTGTTCCAAAACAGGAAATTTCATAAGTAGTGTTGTGCAACTGCATCTGTGTGACATCTCTCAGCTGTGACATCATAGCAGCTAAGCAGTTGTGGGTGTGGCCTGAGCGACGGCAGACTCCTGGCTTCACGGGATCTGGTGATTGACAATGCTGTAAGTATCACAGTTTGTCACAGGTTGCACTGCAAAGAGCAAGAAAGGAAAACCAGCCCTTCGTGGTACATTAGAGCCTGGCTAAGAAAAACACCATCATGTTTTGGGTCCACCATGTTTTTGAAGGTCTGAACCGATTTCATTCCAATTACAGAGATGATGGGATTGGTTTTTAGTCAAATTAGTGTTTTTTTAGCCCAGCCAGACTGCATGTGAAGTGTGTGCATCAATGCAAATTGTTAGCAGGAATTGACATAGAATTATTTAGAAGCGTTTGACCACATAAACCCTTGATGATTTGTTTCCCATGAACAGAGTCAGGGAGCGCCATGGATTAACTGCTAATGAGAAAATATGCTTTTCTTGCCTAGCAGCCTGGAAACACGCTGGCCCCCATGGTCCTGAAATGCCTCCTCACCTGCTCCTCTCGAAAGCATCCTCAAAGACTTTGGGAGTTTACAGCATCCGCTTGGTATCCATGGAAACTATTCATCCTCTTCTTTCACACAAGCGATTATTCATGCATAATTGTTTATGTACCCACACCGGTGAATCCTTTCTTTTTGCTGGTCCTTCTGAGGTCAAGCTGTTTCGGGCTGAATTAATTAGCGACTGGAAATAGCCACTTATGTAATTTCAAAGACATACTGTGAGACGGCCATAAAAAATAGTTGTGTTGGGGAAAAACACTGTAACATTGCCTTCAGTTAGAGTATATAAAACTCAAAGGGGTGATCCTAGGCAGGAAAAAGCAACGCTAATCTGCATGGAGTGTTTATCTACATGATTTATGCCACTTTAATTCCAGAGATGTTCTGAGATTATTACTATCTTGTAAAACTCAGTGCTTTCTGGCATTTATATGACAAGCTTAGCGTGATGCCCCAGGCAGAGCGTCAGCTCCAGTAGACTTTGAGAGCCTTTCTTAAACCCTTCTTGGTCCAAGGAGAGCCCACATAGCAACTGAAGGCAGTTTTTAAACAGGGCTTATTTTTTTACACTCAGACCATTTTACTGCACATGCCGGTCTAAATCACTGATCTAGAATATTTGACAGCTGTCAGATTCATATGGGTCATTTTGAGCAGATTTATCCACCACTTAGCTTTAAGTTACATGTGCTGTAAAATTGCCAATTATAGGAACTCTAGATGTTTATAGAAAATGTAGTACAGTGCAGAGGTTTACGGGCACCCACGCTGAGACCATGATTTATTTCTTTTCATCATTTTCTTGTTGTTTTCTTGAGTACCACGACACCAATCACATCATATAGATTACACAACTCCAACAGTACCCCAACCTCTGAAGAAACTGAACCAAAACCCCATCTTTGACGTTTGCTGGCCAATATGAAATGAAATAATACTTCATTGATCCCTGTAGAGAAATTCTCTTTTCACCTACACCATTTTGCTCTGCTGTAGGCAGCCTCTCACAGCAGCACCCAGGAGACTGGGAGTTAAGGGCCTTCCTCAAGAGCCTACAGACATGCCAAGGCTGGGCTTGATCTGGCAACCTTCCAATCATAGGCACCGAGACTTAGTCCATTAAGCCACACACCACCCCCAATAAATGTCAGACAAAGACTTACGATACACTATATGGCCAAAAGTATGTAAACACCATCTTCCATTTATTACAAAAACAAGGACATCAATATAAGGTTGGTAGACCCTGCGTTGCTATAATGGCCAAATGAGGAACATTTGCTGCCATTCAAGTTGGGTATTGATATTGACTGATCAGGTCCCATTCTGTGAGTTTGTGAAGCCGACCACTTGACAGCTGAAGCTTCTACCAGACGTTTCCACTTCACACTCACTTCACTTGCGGTTGACCAGGGAAGCCCGAGTACAACAGAAATTTGCCCAACTGAGTTGTTGAAAAGATGCAATGATGGTGCCAAATGGAAAGTCACTAAATTGTACTGTACAACCACACATTCTCCTGCCAGTGTTTGTTGCTGGAGATTGCAGGGTTGTGTGCTTAATTATACACCTGCATTGGGTTTGGCTTAATTAGCCAACTCTTGTAATTAATAGGGGCTTCCACATATTTTGGTCCACATACGACATGATGACCGCACGAAAAATTACTCTCACAAGTTTTTCTTTCAAAGGTGGAACAAGCTGTTAAATCACAATAGAAAATATGAGGGAAAATGCAAGAAGTTACAGTATTTTTTTTGATATTGTGCAACATACATATGACAGCATCATGTCTGATGCGATGCTAAGCAATATGGCACCACCCTAAGTGAGAGTATCACTATCATTCCTGTTTACACTTTACCCAAAAGACCTGATACCTGTCAACTTCTCCATGGTTCTCAGTTTTGTGATGGACCTACAGTTGTGTCTCATTGAAGGAAGAGAAGGGGAGTACAGATGCCTGGTGGAGAGTTTTGTTGGATGGTGTCAAGAGAACCACCTGCAGCTCAATATCAGAGAGACAAAGGAACTGCTGATAGACTTCAGTTGGAGCTGGGAGCCTCTTCTGACTGCTGGCACCATTTAAGGAGGGAGAGTAAAAATGGTGTAGCCTGGAGTCTTGGTATCAATGACAGGTTGAACTGGCATGACAACACGAAGGGGCTCTATAAGGAAGGGCAGAGACGGCTGTTTTCCTTGAGAAGACCTTTGATGTATACGATAAACTGACACACAATTTTTAGTGGTCAGTGTCATGTGCTTTGCAGCTGTTTGCTGGGGGGTCATATCAAGGTGAAGGCAGCTTGCAAGCTGAACCAACTTTTGAGCAACGTAAACTCAAAGAATTGCGTCCAGTGATGTCACTTCTGAATATTGGGGGCCATCTTCTCACCTGAGGATAGCACAGTTGGTACAGTTGAGGAGCACCTTCAGCCAGGTTCCCCCAAGATGCATAGCTAACCCCTACAGATGCTCTTTTCTTCAGCCTGCCGTTCATTGGTTCAGTCTTTCCAGTCCCCATGTCCCTAACCCCACCAGCTCGGCAGACACTAACCCAGCTGTCTTTGACCCATCACTATGAATTACACACCTTTCATGTTTACAAGGCATGTTTCTACCTCACTTGTACTACATGCACTATACTATGCACTTTCTTTTCATTTCTTTATTACTTGTTTTGAGGGGGACACAATTGCATCTTGAGTTATACTCATCTTAATAGCCTGGGAAAAAGTCTTAATAATTTCTTAGTTATTTTAGGGACAATAACCAATAACATTTAAGTGTATATGGACAGAAAGGTTAATAATATGACCAAGGTTGTGTAAAGTTACATTTTACAAATTTGACAGATGCTTTTGTCCAAAGTGACGTGCATGTGAGGCGAAATGGCACATTGCAAACATTCTGTCATGGAGTCAGCTAGGCATAACTGTGGCTAGGCTCAGTTTCTAATAAATGCCCAGATACAAGTGTAAGCAATATTGTACCCAACAGCTTCTAACAAAGCAATAACCTAATAAGGCTATTCAAGGACCAGAAGGGCAACATAAGGACATTCAGGGAACGTAAAGAGGCATCAGGCTCGTGTCATGTACATGGGCGTGCGTGAATGACCCCCCTGAGATGAATGATTCTGTCCGTGTTGTTATTGTAGTAAAGTGGGTTTCTCACTTTTGTACCTTTCTTAGCCAATACATGAAATATTAATTGTCAGCTGTTTTTTTGTTGCCCATACCCCCCATATCCGTCCCCCCCCCCCCCACCTAACTTACTCTCATTAGTCTGCCTCAGTTTGCTGGTAGCGATCATTTGCACAGCCGACAAAAATGGAGATATAAATATAGCTACATCACTACAGACTGTGAAACTTGTACTGATTGAATTTTGTACGTAGTATTATATGGTTTTATATTTATTTATAGAGGGAGTCAGCAGGTGCCTCGTCTGTGCTTTTTTTACGTATCAGTGACTGATATTGTGTTTGCTTGGCTCTTGGTCACGACTGCTTGTATACATGCTACGGTATCGCGCAACAGTGCCACCATCTGTTCAGTTTAGAAACTACACAAATTCGTTTCGCCCCCACTACCCCCTCGCCTGCCATGGTTATCTCCATTCAATTTAAAGTGAGAAACTCCTTATTTTCCCATATCACTAAGCAGTTGATGAACTGCATGACTAAATGTATTTTTGTGCCCTACATGTTTTAAAAAGGCACTTTCTGTGAATTTTTCCCCTTTTACCCAGTCTGGGGATGGTTAATTCATCCTATCGTCATACTCAGAGGAAGTGAAGACGAGCTCTGGCCTTCCCTGATGCTCTGCATGGCTCATTGAGCTTCACCCTTAGACCCCTGTAGGCCACCCACTGCCTCCCAAGAGGGAGAGCAAGACAGCTGTTTAAACCCAAACCTGGGGCAGGACAAGCCTATTGCTGGCTAGGGGGACTCAGGTGTGGCACTGAAATGATGCTGTTGGACACAATCGGCTACTTGTGTTGATGAACTTTAAACCACTTAAAAAGTTATTCCATCCTTTACGCAATGTCAAAATTGTATTAGTCTTCTTTAAGTGATTACACTTCATAGGCATTAACTTGTAGTCTCCTGTACCATTTGTCTTAAGGAAAAATAGCAGAAATGCTTTTTTTTGGGAGACTGTAAAAAAATGAAACTGATTGAACCAATAGCAGTAGTTCATTTATTCATTGAGGATTAAATATTTAACTTACTCCCTCCCACAAACCCATACAGTTCCTGCTATGTCTTCCCCTTAGGGCGTCAATTTTGCTGAGGAATTACTTTTTCTAGAACTCTACAGCTATATATACAAAAAAACTGGGTAGGGAGCATCCATTGTCATATCATCTATGTATTCACTTTTCCCAGAAACCCACCCGTCTTTAGGGAGCTGGGCAGCCCATTGGCTGGGGGGAGCTTTTAGCAAAGCTCCTAAGATGGACTGCAGAAGCAGGTAAACACACAGTGGGATCCCTGTGCACCGCATTAAACTGGGAGGCAAGTCAGTTGTTCTACCTGACAGATGCATGCCAGCCAAGTATACTAAAGTTAACAGCAGCATCATTCTCCATAGACTGCCTCAGTATGGTAGAAGTTTATTGTACAATTTCGTAATTTTGCTTGAGAAACTGAAACGGCTGGAGGGTTTAATAAGCAGCTTGAAAGCCATTGGGCTGTGCTATGAGATGCTTTTGTCGCTGTATAGCTAGCTGACTGTGCGCCGCAGCAGAATAACTTTTAAGCATGCCTGGCAGAGTGTGTGCTCCTGGGATACTTAGCAGCACTGTGACTCCCCCAACAAGCAGCTTTATGTCAGGAGCCCCTTGCTCCACCCAGAATAATGCTGCTGACTGTGATCGATGGCCCCTTTGAGCCCTGAAACAACGCCTGAGCTCAACGCTGAGGGATGACAGCCAGAGACTCCATCTTACTTAAAATACACCAATGATAACGTTTTATGGTGACGCATTGGCTTTATAAGAACAGCAGCAAGGTGAGTGTCTGAAAAAGCTTTGCTTTAAGAGAGTAAAATACATCCTTGTGCCCCATTTTAATAGTTACTTTAATAGTCAATAGTCACATCCAGTCAGGATCATGGCGGTATGGTGGCCCAGAAGAATATGACAGAGAGCGGGGGCAGTGTGCCTTGGGCGTATCTTATATGCATTGCCCATCCATTTAGAGGTTTACTAAACCAGGGAAAATGAAATGAAATTATGATACTTTATTGATCCCTGTGGGGAAATTCTGTTTTCACCTACACTACTGTGCAGAAGTCAGAGAAATGTCCTTGTTTCCCAAAGGAAAGCATTTTTTTGTCCATTTAAAATAACATCAAGTTAATCAGAAATACGGTGTAGACATTGTTAATGTTGTACAGGACTATTGTAGCTGGAAACGGCTGTTTTTTAATGCTATATCTACATTGGTATACAGAGGCCCGTCATCAGCAACCATCAGTCTTGTGTTCCAAAGGCACGTTGTGTTTGCTAATCCAGGTTTATCATTTTATAAGGCAAATTAAATCATTAGAAATCCCTTTTGAAATTATGTTAGCACAGCTGAAAACTGGTGTGCTGATTAAAGAAGCAATAAAACTAGATTAGTTGAGTGTCTGGAGCATCAGCAATTATGGGTTCGATTGAAGACAACAGAAACAAACAACTTTCTTCTGATACTCATCAGTCTATTGTTGTTCTTAGAAATGAAAGCTATTCTATGGGAAATTTGTAAGTGACCCCAAACTTTTAAACAGTAGTGTACCTCATCTTGCTCTCCATGACACACAGACGCATATGTAGGTAAGAGCAAGCTTGGCAGCAAAAGGCAGCCACTCATGGACTGGGGGTTAAGGGCCTTGCTCAAGGGCCCACAGATGTAACTATTCTGCTGAGACTGGGCTTGAACCAGGGATCTTCTGATCACAGACACAGACTGAGACCCACAGTGGAAGAATGCCTTTATTGACATTGTTTAGGAGGCAAGTAAGGCAAAATTCAGTCTACGCGGATCCCATCTTCTGCTCCTAGGAGACACACACACATATATAGAAGCACAAAGCTCAGGGTCAGCCATTTCGGCTGCACTCTTGCACCAGCTTAGTGTTAAGGGCTTCATTCAAAGGCCCAACAGTGATTATTTTTCCAGCCATAGAATTTTAGCCAACAACCTGTTGAACACAGTTACAGACACCTGCAGAGCCACACAAATCCCCATCTTATGAATTTGACAGATTCATCTGACAGTCTTGAAGTGCTTTTTGAAATCTTGACCGTGTATAGTTTTAGTTAAGCTTTATGTAGTCGATACAAGAATTTCTTAAAACTCCCATTAGGTGGTGCTGTTTTACAACAGTTCAGCAGCCGCCAAACAGCACGCCAGGGATAAGTTCAGTTGATTATACTTTAATACGGTTCTCTGTCTTTTAAGGAATTCATATTCACAAAAATAAATGATACAGTTGCACTTCTTCACGTGGTGAAGAATTAATTTGACCTAACTGCAGTGAGAATTAGATGATAGGGACCCTTAGCCACTGCATCAGAGAGGACATGTGCCAGTGTATCTGTAAACTTCAGCAAAGTGCTGCACGTCTGATCTTACAGCCTGCTCAGTAAAAGAGACACTGAATGAAGGCAGAAGCAGCCTAGGGCATCCACCATGGACCAGGCAGAGCTATCATTTTGACAAAAAATATGGAACAAAATGTTCCGCCATAAAATGTCACCCTGTGACACTTTACTTTCACTTTGAACTGTCAGGGGAAATTCGGTGAGTCTGCAAGAGACACAGGAAGACAGAGGTTGTGGGTGTGTTAGGGTGGAGAGGATTATCAGAGTTTACCAGCAGGACTGGCTTCAGATGGGGGAGGGGGGACGAGAATATGTGTGCATGTGTGCATGTGATACAAGGGAAGAATGTCACACAGTGTTGTTGAGCTCCTTGGCCACAAAATTGTGGTGGCGCAACTGAAAACTGAAGTGTGCAAAAGGATGGGAATACGCTGGACAGATCACATGACGACAGGACAGCGGTTGTGAACGTGAAAAGGCATCGCAAAGTTAAATGAGCAGTAACTTTGGGATGTTTGATGTGTTTGTCCTCTGACACCCCTACAGTTACAGCTACAGTGGGTAATGAGAGTAAGTTAGGTGCATGTAATTTGTGTGTGTGTGGGGGGGGGGGACGGATATGGGGGGTATGGGCAACAAAAAAACACAGCTGACAATTAATATTTCATGTATTGGCTAAGAAAGGTACAAAAGTGAGAAACCCACAGCTACAGTTACAGCATTTTTCTCGATTTCCTCTATGACAATCGTCTCGTAGGACTGGTTAAGTTACCAATGGATTAAGCAGTGCTTAGTAATCACTCCTATACCTCTACTTCACCATTAACTTAAAATCGACTTAAAACTTAACACAATTCTTAAAATGACAAGCTGTTATCTGGTGTAAGTTGGTGTGTGGCAGCCTGAAGGCCTGGGACTAGGCTGGGGGATGAGGCGCTAATGCTCTGTTAACACCATTTTGCATTTTATAAAATGTGTCCATTAATGTCTAAAGGCCCCTAATTAGTATGGGTGAAGATATAAACTAGGACACAAGTTGACATGCTTAGACTGGGTCATTAGTTATGACTGGGGTGTTAGAAAAAAGGATGAGAATCACTAAGTTATGCTAATTGCTAAGCAAATAAAACGCATCTGCTGGTCCTTCAGCAAGGGGGTCGTACATCCGTTCCAATGAAATGGAAGGGATTACAACCAAGGAGTTTCCTCTGTGCCCCCCCCCTTTGTATATTTTTTTCATAATGTAATATGCCAATATAACTTAATAATCATGCCCTACCAGCAGCTATTTGAGTTCAAGTAAACAAGGAACAATCATGAGCACCCCCCCACCCTGTTTTATGCATTCTCCCAGTTGTGGCTGTACAGAACCCCTTGTTGCCCCCCCTCCCCCCACCAAGACCCCTGACCCACTTGCCCTGACCGAAGTTTTTTGGGCACTGTTATTTTTACCTCCGTAGCACACCTCTTCCCCCAAGCCCAGAAGAAGAAGCCCCCCCAGCCCAATCCAGACCCCTAGTCCTCTCCTTGCGCGCCACAGCCGCTGACCCGTGACTGATGCCGCTGCCATGACGACGGCACCATACGACAGGCTGCGCACACTCTCTCGGCGGGGGGGGGTGTGTGTGAGAGAAACGCTGCGCGTGTGTACAGCCACACAACCCCCCCTCGTGTTTGGAGATGGTGTGGCTCCCCCTTCAGTGCATGGGGCGACTGCATCTTCTTTTACCCACTGGTGACTGGGGTGAAGAAGGGGGCGGCATGAGGGATCTTAAAGATTCGAGGTAACTTCAGGTTAGATTCGGCAGACATTTTTTTTCCGTTGTTTGTTCTGTACTTTTCCCCATTGTCTCCTCACTGAATCGTATGCCCCCTTTATCTTGTCATTTGACAGAAAGAGAGAGAGGGAGCGAGAGAGAGAGAGGCAGAGTGGGAGAGAGAGAGGACAGTGTACCTTGTGTGAAAAAGAGCGGACGGCCCGTGTCTGACATCCACAGAGCTGGGTTCTTCTGTATGGGCGGGGGGGCATCGCCTGTGGGTGCGTTCCCTGTGAGCACCGGCCCCGCCCCGAGTTGGAACTTCTCCACCGCTCCAGTCTCCCAGGGCAACCAGGGCTGCTGAGAGCTGTGACTGGCTGCTGCTGAACTGCTTCTTACCCTGTCACATAATCGCTGCAATTCTCAGCACTGGATGAAGCTCGGCACTCCTTTAATAAATCCACTCTAGGGGTGTTATACATTTATTTTCCCATTAATTCTATTTCATGTTAAGCGGTAGGGTCCTTCAATCAGGATATGAATGGACCATCATAAGAACGGACCTGGAAGGTGATCATGCCGTGAGGGGTGCGTGTGTGCGTTTGCATCAGCTACCCTGCTATGTGTCCAGAGTTTGCCCTCGTTCCGGACCAATGGTCATGAGTGACAGTGCCGCTAAGATCCATTACACTGTCCAATCACGTTGACAGAAAAAGTATGGAAACAACAGTGTGTCCATGCTGCCAGAAAGTTCCACATGGGGCCCAAATCCAGGCCTTTTAGACGCCCCCCCAGAGGGAGACGGCGGCTATTAGAGGTGGGCAGGGGGGCAATGTTTGGGTCAGTGCGGTGAGTAGACCCCTCCTTGCTCACGCCCTCCTTCTGGGGCTCTCGTCCCCTGAGCAATAAATCTGCAGAGGAAACAGAGTGCAACGCCCCTATTCTTTGTGCCGGGTCCCCCCACCCTCACCCCTCCCAGACTCCTGCCTCGCCCAGCCGGGCGGCAGACTCGCTCCAGATGGCTAATTACCATAAACAGGGACAGAGGGGTGAATGGTGCCGTGCTGAACCATGTCATGGGACCTCTTCGCCGTAACCAAGGAAGTGCAACGTTGTCGCTAGGTGCAGCAGAGAAGCCTTCCAAATGCCCACTCCCCACCTCCCCTTCCTGCAGGCCTGCTTGCTCCCTGCCCCAGAAGTCACTGGTGGACTCAGATGATCGGGGACAGATGGCCAATGGTCCCCACAGACCCGGCAGCTGGAACCGTTGTGGCCGGCGCAGGGGGGCCTGGCAGGGTGATTTAACACCTCTGTGACAGTCCCTGGAAGGGTCGGCGGCATCTCGCTATGCTCTAAGAATAGAAGGCCACTTGTTGCCTGATTGTTTTTTACTCAGACCCTCTCTCACATGCTCAGCTACCCCCCCACACACTCAGACACCATGCTTCACAAAAACCCCGTGCTAAGGAGGGCTGCTCCATACCCCCAGGGTCAGAGCCCCGAGTGCCACCTCTGCCCTGTGCCCTTGCAGTTTGCACATTCTCCCCGAGTCATGCAGGGTTTCCCTAACATGCAGTTAGTGTCCCCCTACTGCCCATTACATGTTTGCGTGCCTCTATGTGCCCTGCAACAGACCGGCATGAAATTCAGGGTGTATCTGTGGCCTAAGCGACCCTGCACTTCACACACAGAGAAGGGATGTAAAAAGAACCAGCCAGATAAACTGCCACTCAGCCGCATCACTGGGAATACGTGTCACATAAGCATGGAAAAGAAATGATGTATTTTTGTACTAATATAATTTAAGAAATTATTTGTAATTCAGGCCTGTACGAATCTGGAGAATGCACTTTAAAACTATAAGGCACATGGTTGACCTTGCTCGTAATTCTGCTTTGATTCTGCTCTGTCAAACTCCAAAATGTCCAACAACATGCACATCTCCCAGTATCCGTTTTATATTTTTTTCCCCATGCTCATACTTATTCATGAGTGGGCATGCCTGGAATGAATTTTCAAGGTAATCCCCAGCATATTGACAAGCAATTAGAATGAGAAACGAACAAGTAACGGCTCACTGCTCATGAATATTTATGGACAACGGACACCAGGCGCCATTTGGGCTCTGTGATGCAGGGACAGATTTTTTAATGTGTGAGGTGGCCCCTATCTTGTTTTCACTGATAAAGGCATTTTAGTTATCTTGTCCTGCCTAATATAGTGTCCTTAAGGATTAGTCACCTGACTGTAGAATACTGTCAGCTTGTATTCTAGGTGGAGATTTGCATTCTAATTTAAGCGCTGAGATTCTGATTCAATCTCAGCCAGTGCTGAATAGTTGCTTTTAATTAGTGGAGCTGTCCGCTGGCCCTGTTGCTATACTTAGGACGCAACATCGGCGATTGGCTCCAGGGAGCAGCTCTCGGGTAACGCAGGTTAACCTCCACGGATGTCCAAGGAATGCATTTGGCACTTTGGTAAACGATGACACATCTGCTGGGGCCAAGGACCTGAAGCTGGGGAACCTCGGAGACAGGAGCGTGAGCAGATTAGCGGGTATGGTGATGAATCATGGTGGGGAGGGGGGTGCAGTGAAATTCAGCCAATGCAGTTTTACGAGGATGTATTTTCAAGCTAAGGAAACCCTAACCTCATCAGAAAAAGCCCGTTAACCCTGACCAAACGCATTCTCATGATTCGATTAGAGAGAGGACAGAGTGACAGAGGCAGTGGATTTATTTCCAAATTGTAATCTGAAAACTATAATCCAAAACACATATGCCTAAAAGAGCACATGAAGAAAACTGAGATCCAAACTATAAACCTAACTCTGTAGGCAAAGCTGAGCCGGAACGCTGTTAGGCTAGTTAGTACAACTTGCTGAAAAGTCACCAAAATCCAAAACACAATATGAAGAAACAGAAAACCGATAGGCTAAGTTGGAGTCCTGAGAACTAGATAGCTATGGAACAAAGGCTCTGTGTGATGCAAATACATAACACCTCACAGAGAGGTGACTGAAAAGTAGGTCCTATATAACACAACCTGTCAGACGGGTTCACGAGTCATAGCTGTGCTGGTAATCCGGAGAGGCGGAGCCTGGCCAGAATGGGCGTGGCTGCATGCAGGTGTGACACCTGCAATACATCACTTTGTTTGGCATGCCTCTCTCCGTGCAGGGAGGTAGACAAGTCACATCCTTTAGAAATTTACCCAAAGCAATGTTTAGTGTCTGTATAGCTGATAGTTTTACTGCAGGAATTCAATTTAAGAGTCCCGTTCAATGGTACAGTGGCCAGTGCCCTCCTGGAATTTAAGATGGCAGACTTGAGGGTCAATAATCGCTACCGCCTTTCCTTGAATATAGAAGGATATCACAAGCTGTCAAAAACGTACCTTGGGGATCCCCTGTGGTGTGTATAGAGAATGGACAAGGAATCGATTAGGCAGAAGGAGGTGGATGGCTCACTGGGTAGGTGCCCCCAGGCAGCGGGCAGCATCCAAAACACTCCTCTAATGAGTCTGGCTGAAAAAGGGGTGACATCGCAAGTGGGTCAGCTGAGCGATGAAATAACAGCAAAGGAAAAGGTTCCCAGGGCAGGGAAGTGAAGGAGGAGTGCGCCTAGATTTTTTACTCACGGGGAGGAGCTAGGAGAGCCGGTCCAGCACAGGTGACTTTCCCCCCACTTCCTGTCTAGCGCACAGCATTACAGGCCCCCCACCCTTACATGATCTCTTCATAGGCATGGTACGTAGCATTTGCTTTGCAACCCCCAGCTGCCAGGGCCGTCTCAGTCTGCCGCATGCCCTCAGGAGTTAGGCGAGCATCCGGCTTCGGGTCACGTTGATGACGCTGCTCTTCATCCATCTGCAGTGCTGCAGTAAATGCACTCATGCATTATTTACACACCTGGCAGATGGTTTCACCAAAGACATTCAGCCTCAGGTTGGGCTGCTGCATACGGCTGGATGGTCTCAATGCTGGAGCTATGGATAAGTCCCTGGTGGAAAGCTAGACAGCCACAGCAATCCTGAGGTCTGACCATGTGTGAGTGTTGGGTATGAGTACAGCAGTGGGATCCCACCCACTACCAGTACTGGAGCTGGAGCTGAACCTCTCTATTCAGCTAAGTTGCCACCCTATAGCACTTTTGTCACCAGGGTGCAGGGCCTATGCACTGTGTGACACTACACCCTGTGCAACAGGATGCACTGCATGACACTGTGCAGCGTGCGTCACTGGGCACTGCGTGTTCACTGTTCACTGGATGACACTGCACGCTACGTGACACTGGGCACTACGTGAAACAAAGTACTGTATGACACTATGCCCTGTGTGACACTGCACATTGTATAATGCTGCACACTGCATAACACTGCACAATGCTTGAGATTATGTACTGTCACACCATAACCTGAGTGACACTACACACCATGTGACTCTACACAACACGTGAGACTGTACATCATGTGACACTTGGTACTGTGTGACACTACGCATCACATGACAATACACACTATGTGACATTGTGCACTGTGTGAAAACTGTGCCCTGTGTGACATTTGGCACTTCGTGACACTATGCACTGTGTGATGCTGTGCACTGTATTACAATTGGCACTGTGTGACACTCAGCATTGTGTGACATTATGCACCATTTGACACTTGGCACTGTGTGACATTACGTCCTGCACGACACTGCATGACACTACTGTCTGTATGACACTATGCACCGCATGACAATACGTGCATATGATGCTGCACACTGAATGACACCACATCCTGTGTGACACTGCACACTGCATAACACTGCACCCTGTATGACACTATGCACTAAGTGACACTACATACTGTGTGACTATACATTTTGCCTGGCTTTATTCATTATGACAGTACGCCTTGTGTCATACTACACCCAGGGTCACACCACGCATTGCATGACACTGCACTGCACTGCATGACATTGTATGACACGGCACCCTCCATGACACTGCATGACGCTATGAACTGTGTGACACTGCGCATGGATTCATGGCTAAGTATGCCCACACACTCCATCAAAGCCACCAACATGATGCCCCACATCCAGCTGAGTGTGAAGGCAAGTCAGTGTCAGGGCAGTGTTGGTAACTGACACTGCCAAACCCCCCTGCCTCTCCCACAAGCCCCACCCACCCCCTCTGCCATTCATACATGACCCCATTATAGACACGAGCTGTTGTTTGGAAACAATAGCCTCCACCCGCATGTGCCACGGGCCCCAGTGCCAGACAACACCGGCGGGCACAACACCCTGATTGTAGCCCCTGACAAGGGAACGCTTGTGCCCCTGAGGAGTTGGGGGGGGGGGGGCAGCAGCGGCCACGCAGGGGGCAGGCTGCTCACAAAGTCCTCAGTGTTGATGTCGCAGAGTTCTCTGACATTCTTCTCGCACCATGTCGCCATGGAGACCCGTCTCACTTCCGCCGTATTTCTTCCCAGGGCGATTTCTGCACCGCAGCCAAGGAGCCGACAAAAGGCACAGGTATAATAACTCAGGGCAGGCCCCCTCCCTCCAAAGGCGGAGGTGATGGACTCTGCTTCTGTTGGGCCTCTCTGTCAAGGATGGAGCAGCATCTCTGTGATATTCTCTCCTTGCTTACCACTCTCTCACTTTTTCCTCTTCCTATAAAGTACACTATGGATTGGCCCCTCTTTTAGGTCTCTGGTCATTGACTCCCCTGTGCGTTCATTTGCCCATGCGTGGCAGTCCTTATGAGACCAGGTCATTCTTTGCAGGGGTGATGGAGAGCCATGCATCAATAGGCCAGGTAATTGCTCAGCATGGGGTGGAGTGTTTTACGGTCCTGTTTGTGGGATGTGTTTCACGGGAGTCCGCAAGCCCAGCAAAGCTTACTGTGCATTAACAAGCGTTAAATGCTTCCCGAGATCCTTCGCGTGCTGTAATGCCGTAAAACTTTCTGAAGTTCGCTCTCTGATATCAGGAAAAGAAGGTCAAAAGTGGCAATAAAACAATGTGGATCTTAGACCATTACTGCTGGGCACATAGCTGGTGGGGAGGTGTGATTGAGGCCAGATTCCTGCTGCACATTCCATCATTTGCAAAATTTTTCATGAAGTTGTGAGCATAACAGAGAAAAACCTGTGTTTTAGAGCCTTCTAGTCCCTCACGTCATCCCTTGAAGAAAGTTCTTTTTAGGGACCGAAAGCTATGGGTTTGTTGGCAGCCATACTACCTGCAGTTCAGACTTAGCAATCCACCTGAAGTTAAGCAGGGTTGGGTCTGGCCAATAGTTGGATGGGAGACCATTTAGGTTAGTTGGGTTTCTGCTGGAAGAGCTGTTGGTGTGGCCAAAGAGTTGTCTTATCCTGTGGTCTGTGGGGATGTCAGTGTCCCAGTGCAATGATGGGCACACTGTGCTGTAAAAATGGTGTTGTCCTTTGGATGAGATATAAAACTGAGGTCATAGAAGATCCCTGGGCATCTGTTGTAAGAGTAGGAGTGGTACCCCAATGTCTGGGATAAAACTGCTCACTGTGGCCCTATCAGATCTGGCCTCCTAATCATCCCCTATATCTAATTGGTGAATTTTCTCTTGCCCCTTCACCACTTTAACTACTGTGAGCGTAGTTGGCACTGTGTGACATTACGTCCTGCACGACACTGACACAGGTATAGCGCACTGACACAGGATGGCTGCTGTCGAATCATCCAGGTGAGTGCTACACAGTGGCACTGGTTGAAGTAGCTCCCCATTGGTTCTGTAAAGTGCTTTGAGTGTCTTGAAAAGTGCTATATAAACGTAATATTCATTCATTCATGGTAGCTGGTAAGTCTATCTATGATTCCTGTACATCAACCCTATTGGTGTGTTTATGGCCATGCCCCATTTAATAATCTTTTCCTTTTCCTTTAGCTGCTCAGCTAAAGTGTGACCAATGCAGCAGTAAATCTGGACCTCTGAGGCACCTGTCACAGAGCACCCTGCAAAGGAACAAAGGCAAGGCCCCACGCTGTGTCAGTGCTACCGCAATGCCCCGTGAATGGGTCAGAGGCCT
Source organism: Mormyrus iriodes (assembly GCA_011763525.2). Classification (NCBI taxonomy): domain Eukaryota; kingdom Metazoa; phylum Chordata; class Actinopteri; order Osteoglossiformes; family Mormyridae; genus Mormyrus; species Mormyrus iriodes. Next base: position 1,193,584 of record JAAGVU020000111.1, read on the forward strand.
TCCAGAAAACAGGAAGAATGTGGGACTGGAGACAGGGGAGAGGAGTTTGGCAAACCCCAAACAATCACAAGAACTTCAGCTGTTGTCTAGTGTGAGAGGGCCCATCAGAGAAGTCTCTCTCTCTCTCTTTGTCCCTGGTGGTGTTCTGCTACCTCTTCTCCTGTCACCTTCTCCTGAGGAATGCTGTTGCACACCCGACTCAGCCCCCAGCCCTTTCTGCTGCATGCATGTGCACCTTGAATAGGCCCCATTGATCAGAGTCACGCTTTGCCGGCCTATACCGTTTTGGACCCGTCCAGCTGCCTGCACAGCCCCCCACCCCCGTCCCTCCCCATTGGTGATGCATGCTGGGACACCTCCAGATCACTTCCCCCGTCATGGATTCATGCCGCCACTGTGGCTCCTCACCCGCCTGCTGGCGTTGCTCTCACAGAGACCGGACCCCAGGCAGCTAGCGTTTACAAGCGCTCCAGTCCCAGGCTGCGCCGGGCAGAAATTGGATTTGGGATCCAGTGTTTCCAAGTGTCATCAAAAGGATTTATTTTTCTGCCTCCTGAGAGCCGTGGCGCGGGCTTTCGTGCTCCGTTATTGAGAGCTCCTTTCGGGAGGCGCCAGACCCTCAGCTTTTACAGTCCGAGCATAAGAGCCTGTTAAACACGACTGATCAAAGCCTCGTTAAATCACACCGATTAACATTTCAATAAGCCATGCTTCTTCTTCCTCAAGAACAAATCAACGCCTCATAAAGATGAGTGTAGGTATATTTAACCAGGATAAATAGCCATCGAATCAATATAGACTGACCCTCTAATCGTTTGGCTCCCTCACAGGTCTCTAGCCTTTTATTTTTTTTCCTGCTGGTATATTTCACTGGACCTTCACTGAAGGAGGCTTTATCAGGGTGCAGATAAGACACAATCGGGGCCTGTTGACTCAATTCATAAGGCCCCGCCGAGCACAATGGACCAGTCAACACAAGCCGACTATACGCAAACACTGCCGAACAAGGGTGCTTAATAGCGACTCTCCGGCCTGGCAGGCAGAGGCTGGGATTAAACGTGGCCGGGCATCGCACAGCAGAACAGGCGCTGAGTCGCTGCAATGAGTCTTTCAATGAGTGTCAAGGTTTTATTCTTATTGACACTATGGAGCAACAGATATCCCTGAAAGATTAAACCCTGCATTGATGGACAATGTTTATAACTGAATTTATATTATGATAAGATCTGTAATATTATTAGGTTTATTTTTAATGGAACTCACTTACTAATGCAGTTTATTCATCAAGTTATGTTGCGTAATTATGTAAACGTTTCCAAGGTTTGTCTTTTTTTCTTCTTTGTTTGCACTCCCCTTTTCCACTGGTAAACTTTGATCTTTCACCAAGGGGCTGGGTGATAGCGGCAGGGTGACTGGACCGTGTGGAGACTGCTGTTCTATCGCGGACAGAACCTGTAAAAGTACAGAAAAGAAAAGTACATTTTATCAGAGCCCGGGCCCAGTGGCCATTTCGCAAACACGGGCCGATTGCATTCAACTAAATGCAAATACATCTTGTTGACACTGTCAGCTGGCCACGACTGCTTTCCTCAGCAGAAGCAGGACTCACAGAGGCAGCGGAACACCAGCTGAAGAAATCTGAGCAGCTTTCACATACCTGCGTCCTTGCTGTCTCCCGGGGGTAAAGAATTGGCCAAAAATGCTAAATTCATTGACGTTCCCTTTGATGGTGCTCAGAACACAATGACAAAGTTAAGATCTTGTTCTATAAAACATTTGCTAGACTATAGAAATTTAGATACTCCCCCCAACAATCTCTGATAGTTCAGAAATCTATGCAGCCTTTACAGCAGAACCCAAGTACAAGTTCTGGGACAGCAGCAGCACGAAGGTGGTCTGTTGGGAGATGTCGGCCCACCTCAGACCCCGGAGATGCTGGATAAGGATGTGCTCTCAGCTATGTGGAGATGGATGGGTAATGAGCCTGGAGGCCTTGTGGCTGTCAGCAGTCTCATGCAGCCTGGGAATGGGCTCCACCTCTTATCTGTTTAATTACATGGGCCCCCCCTGCAACTCTGCAGATACCAGGGAGAAAGAAAGGGAGCAGACAGGAGGCGATGGAGGTGCAGTGGTTTGGTTGGAGGGCGGGAGGCGTGTACACAGAAACACACGTGCACACACGCAGCTGTTCGAATGTAAAGGTAGACTCTCACTTGACACAAACACGGAGACATTGACTCATACCCTGACCTCTGCTCAAATTACACCTAATAAGGTTTTTCCATGACCGTTTAATAGAGACGAGCTCCTGCACCTTCAAATCACTTTGGTCTGTAATTCCTAACCGTCGACCTTTTGCAAGGATCTGGCCTACACAACAGCAGCATCTCGTCATGCGTCTGTAAACGCTAACAACAGCACGCTAAGGATGCCATCAAATTGTTCCTCCACGATTAACGAAGTGGAAGTGAGATGAAGAGATGTGTGCCAATGTGTGCGCGCGTGTATGTGTGTGTGTATGTGTGTGTGTACGTGCGTGCATGCATGTGCATATGTGCGCGCGCAGTCGCAGATGAAATTACCAGAGATAATGCAATCCTCAGGCCTGCAGAGGTGCATTTACAGGCAGGAGTACATTAAGAGCTGCTTTAATTCAATAATTCCAGCACAAAGAGAGGCGGGACCCGGAGCTCCAGCTCAGAGGCGGAGCCCTGTGTCTCCATGCATGCCCGTGGCCGTGTGCCTGCGTGCGTATGCATGGATTTCAGCTCGAATCAGTGAGAGACAGCAGGGGAGTGGAGCCGAAGGAGAAGAGGATGAAACAGGCAGACAAGGGGCCCAAGCGAGACGAGAAGAGGTGTGGCCCACAAACAAATGGAGGCTGTCATTAATGGGCTGTTTTACGAGCACAAGGGCCGGCCGCCACAGCTTGGGGCAGGCTGGGGCGCGCGTGCCTGTGGCGTTATCAGCCAGCGGAGGGGCAGGAGGGGAGGGCATAGGGCCAGCACTTGCAGTCTCTCAAAACCAACCAGTTCATTTTCCGCATGAGGGGCCCTCAGCGGGGTGGCGTCAGGCCGGCCGGCACATGGGGGGTGGTGTGGGGGGGGTTGCAGATTTACGAGTCGTTAAGCTAGTGGGCCTCCTGGCCGCAGCATGACCACCGCTCTTGCTCACCTCCTGGTCCGCCTCTTGCAGCGCCCTCTTGTACTCCCCAGGCCCATTTGGCACCACCTCCGTCCTCCTCCTGTTTCCATCTCTCAGCCGTGCATCATTAGCTCGGATCATCCTGGGTCTGATCCAGTGTGGTACCTGCGCCGCAAATCTGATAAGGTTAATATAACCCAAGGATGCTTATTTAAATCCAGCAGGACTCAAAAAAGCCTGAGTGCTAAGCCTTCACCGTATTATGGGATGCCCAAGTGATCAAATGTAAGCAGACACCTGAAGAGCTAAGACCCATTTGCATGCAAACAACTGACAGACCGTAAGACCTATGACACACAGATAAAGCCTTAGTTGAACCGTGTGCTGACATTCTCCGTGCAGGTTTGCTGCTCCCGTGACCTGGCCTTCACCTGTCATAAACATAGGAAGACATGAGCCAATGGGAGTGCGCCTAACAAGGACAGAGCCTCCAATCAGCTTGGGCGTTCAGGGCCCGCTGTTTCTCACGCTCTGCTAACTCAACAGATGCCCTCCAGCGACTATGAATAGCTTGGAAAAAAGCTAGGAAGGAGCTCGGTCATCCTGGATGATCATCATAGAGCCAAGTTACCAGTATGGGCTCTAGGAACCATCAATGCAAGTCATAAATTGAGGAATATGATATCTGTGGTATGAGAATCAGTACCTCACACTGAGGACACATGACTGCTGCATCATGGAAGAGCAGCTTAGTGAATGGTTTCATATAGATGTAGGAACCATTTCCCAGTGATCCATATACACACATTTTAAATCCCACAAATGCCTGGGTTTCATCCAGGCCCTGCCAAGCAGCAGACAGGTCATGTGACCATGAGTGACTGGAGTTCTGTGTCAAATCACATTGAGATAACTGCTACAGCAACAGATGAGTGAACAGTAAAGAGAGGAGGGGCCTGGCACTTGGTTGGTGTGACCTTGGCCCTTACCGAGCCAGGAGCCATGAGCCTACATATCCAATTCTAACCCTGGACAGATCTTGTGAAATCCAAGACAGGCTGATATCTGCTGTATATGCCGTAAAATTACTTCATGTCGAAAAATAGGCCGGAAAATACTGAAATACCAAGAGAAACTGTTTCTGTGATCTGTGAAACTAGGGAGTCAAAATCTATGAAAGGCAGAGACCAGGCTGACCTTCAGCCTTTGAGACTCATCTCCCTAATAAGCCAAACGTGGAAAACAAAGAGACTCAGGGATATCACTAAATCTTTTCCTTATCTAGGAGGAGTAGGACAAACTTTGCTAGCCAGACTAGTTTTGTTTTTACCAACGAAACTGTACTAGTACCATGGCATAAAGGACAGCAGGGTATTCAGTATGAGAGGCCACCATGGACAGCCTTGATTCTACCATAATTGTTCGTAGCTAGCAGTTTAACTGGTGCATCTATGACGCTGACATCGCATGTATCGCCCAGCCTCGATCTTAAATATTCTCATTCATGGAAAATCTCGCTCATCTAAGTCAGAGCTGTTTCAACAAAAGAAACAAGACACTGTGTCGACTCCGATTACGGTGCCCGGAGACTGATGTAAATAACATTCAAAACAGCATGGAAAGTCAACTCATTTCACAGGAGCAGCACTGCAGGCAGGAACACGGCCTAATATGTAATGGTAACCCCCTTCCGGGTGGGGAAAAGGATGCCTTTCATGGATTCAGTGATGTAGAACAGTTATAAAGGGCAACGTGAATTTGGGTCATGCAGGAGAAGAAGAGGACAGAGTGTGAAACAGCTGGTGCTAACTTGAGGGACAGCGGGGGGGCCAGGATTCAGCCAGGGAAGGGGGGCAGGAGACGTTATCCCCAGCCCTGGAACGAGAGCATAAAAGCAGTATGCCCCAGGGAGAGACGATGGCATCACAGCAAGGTGGCCAGGTATCACTGCGCTGCGAGAGTGGCAGTTTGGTGTGAACACACAGACGCTTTGGGCTGATAAGCTCTCCGTCAACACCGTCTGTCAAATGTTTGACAGAAAGACAGATACATGTTTTTTTTTTTATTATTTCATCTGGGCCACCAAATCTTCAAGCGATTAATTACAGCACAGCTTGAATTGGCTGAAAAACCCTTAACGAGATACCAATAGTCTCAGTAGTACCAGTAGGCTGGATTTCAACACCTATCAGCCACTTTTAGTAAAGGGTGATCTGGCTATTAATAAAGTCACCAACTCTATGCAGAACAGCCCTAATCTTTGAAATGAGCCGAGCGCAGAAAAAACAAAGTCGCACTGACGACGAGTCATGTGAATCAGCGGACCAAGGGCGCAGTCTGCGTACTTCTGATAAACAGCTTTCCATCGCGGCGTGCACAACTCGCGCTGGCATTATGACCGCCGGCAGGACTCCCCCGCCAAAATGACGCACAAGCTCTCTGATCTCGAAATTCGGATTGGTTGACATTGTGCCATGTGCAGCGCGTACGGGCTCTAAAGTTATTCCCTACGTGCAAAGCGGGTCACGTTGGTCATATTGTAAGTTATTGTACTTTCCCTGCACGTTCTGAGCTGTCGTGCTTCCCCCTAAAACTGTTCAGGCCAGAAAGTGTTAACCACACTCATAATTAAATACGTACTAGGAAGATACAAGGTGCTGAAATGCCTATACTCGCCATGGCTGCTACAGCACTGTAAGGTTTGTCAGAGCCGCCATTGTGCTTTATAAACTACAGATCGGACAACTCTTTCGGAAACAACGTATAATCGAGCCGGAATGGCGTGCAGAGGACTGCCTGCTAAAACTGCTACTGCGCTGCGGCAGTTGCCAGGGGGATATCGAAGGGTACGAGGTCTGATTGGTGGAAATGTGCCTGTTGCCTTGACAACGGTCGGGGGTTTGGTAGCGTTACCGTGCGGCGTGATCTCTGCGCTGCGTGGATGGAGGAAGCAGCTGCTGATCTCTGACAGTGCGAGAGAGACAGGCATCTATATGAGCATTCTGTACACACAGTCTCAGCCATATTGCTTAATAGGAACATCGTGCATGACTGTAAGTACATGCTTGTGTGTGCTTCACTATTTGCGAATACCCAGCCATAGTTTTGCATTACATATCGTTTTACTCTGTGGCTTTTTGTTATTGAAAAGAGCGAACGATTACGAATTGAAAACTAGATGTGACTCGTAACGTGAGACACTGAACGTGTATTTCCCATATTATCTGACTGTCTGGCTATAATCTGTGGCACCGTAGGTCACATTTTGAACATGAAGGAGACCCTCGCTGGTTTCCTGATCCCCCGTTAAACCCCCACGTTGAGGGCTGCGTTTTGAAGCGACGGGAAAATGCTGTATATTTTCGCCTGTATCCCCGGCTAGCCATATAGCGTGTTGGACCGAAGCGAGTGAGGCAGGCGACGTTTTGTTAAAGTTGCAGATGGCCGCGAAGTTCAGCACCGCGCACGTTAATGTAGCGGCGTTTGCCCAGGGGTCCAGCTGCCTCTTTTTAACATTTGACACGGATTGTGGCAATGTGGGAGCCGTATCTGCCTCTCTGCTCTAGGTATACATATACAGCGGCAATTCGCCATAATGTAACGCAAGCTTGCTTCCTGTGTATTCTGCTTCGCTTCCAGTGTACCTCGGACGTTTGTTGTTTTGAATCATATTGTTTCGTTAACAAAAACAGCATATTTACCATTTGGCTATATCAGAATTTGATATCATGTGTATGGGAATGTGAGTGTATTTTGAAAACATTTTTGAGTAGGGCGAACTTTCCCCTCCATTGTCTTATTACCCGAATTCGACACAGTTTAAGTGAGTTAAAACAGTTTTTACAACCAATCTGACGTTATTTGACGTTTCTCGTTAGGGTATACTGAATGCAATACTAGTTTGCTTTCTGTTGTGTCGAGAATGTAGGGCAACTTTGTAATAGGGTGTCGGAGGGGAGAATTTCTGCTTTACTTTCCTTCCCTTCGCTTAAATCAGTCTGTGTCCAACCCGATCTTTAAAAAAAACGCATTCGATTTTTCAGCGGGGCAAGTGCAATAAACAGTTATTGTTGAATAAATGTGGTTATGGAGCCGCGATCGCGCATCATTTCCGGCGATTCAGTGTCTAGATTAGTGCGCTGAGTGACAGAGACACGTGGTCGGGTAGCGGAGAGCTGAGCAAGCGAAAGACTACGGGGGGGCCGGGCACCTCTAGGTGTTTTCGGTTAACCGGTCAGGCGTGTTTCGCGTCTGTCGCGCTCGTTTTGATACCTTTGTGTATTCGACTTGCCGGAGAATCCCTATATGTAATAATTTTCATACACCTGAAGTCCAGTTCATTTCGGATAATAAGTAGATGCGAGATCGAGCCAGGTAGATGTCTGAGGGGTAGTTTTGAATGGGGGTAAACTGCGATCCAAAGCATCGCACGGTTCCGCTAATTTGGGAACACGTAGCTTTGCTGAACAATGAACTGGCACTCCGACCAGCTTTTGGACAACCACCGTCCGTCACTTGGGCAAACTCGCACAGCCCCGTTTGGCTGTAGTGCATATCCACAGAAACGTAGACCTTGCTCTGTGTTTTATTGTAATATTGCACTTTTTACCGTCATGTGACTTCAGTCGGCGCGTTTGTGTCAGAATAAATTCACAATGGGGGGGGGAGTGCAGCTACTTTTACGACCCGAGAACGATTTGTATTCCCCTTTTTAACTGCCGTCCTTTCGCCTTATTCTATGGGCAGAAAATATGGCTTTAAACTACATACACCCTACTAACCTAAAGAGACAAGTCCAGTGACCATGCTGCATGGACGAGGCAGGCGAAACAAAGTTGCGGGACGGGTTTGTGCACCGAAATCGAGCAGTCACGGACACGGAGATTCAAAGTCATTGTATCTGGAAATGTTATTGCAGTGTGCCTTTACAGCGTTTATTCATCATCTTTCCGTTTGGCGTATTATTGCCAGCGCCTGATCTTTTGATCGCTAATTCAGTTCAAAGGTTGACGTTGAGCACGTTGAGCCGCGGCACGCTGTTCGCATGATGTAACAGATTATCTCGTGTCCCAGATCCGAAATGCATCCTCAGTACCCACCATGCACCTATTTCCCTTCCTGTCCGCGTAAGGCACCGGGGCTCAAGGTGTACCCCTACAAGCGACACATGACTTAACAGTGAATTGAACTAGTCACAGTATGCAATTAGTAAAGATACAATCTGCTTTCAATGGTCGTTGGGCCCGTTCGTTCCTGTTGTCTTTGTTTGTTTGTTGTGTAAAAGCATGCCAAACACGGGTAAAAGAAACAGGATTGTCAAGAAAAAGTTGCTTCTGCTTTTTGTGCCCCTTCCTTTGGCTGCCTTGTGGTAGTTTGCTTGTCGGGGGGGGGGGGGGTTACCCTGCTCCATTTAGCAGATGTTGTTTGCTGACAACTGTGCCACAGATGAACATTCAATAGAGGCTGAACATTTAAAAAAGGAGAAAGAAATCCTTTTTAAAATATACCTGATGGCAAAACAGTCTACAGGCATGCTGTGTGCATGCAGACAGTAGAGGTGAGATTGGAAACCATCTGGCTGATTGCTGTTCACACGTGCCATGTTGTGAAAGGGAGAGAGGGAGACGGAAGTGTATTTGTGTCTGACTTTGTGTATATGTGTGCACATATGTGTGCGGCTGCAGGAGGGAAGGCGTTTCTATTGTTCCCCCCCCCCCCCCAAAAAAAATACAGTCACATGTCCTGGAGATAAAACTGCCCCACGGTAAGATTTAGCCAGATGAATTATGCACTTGTAATACTGCCAACAGCAACACAAGATGGTCGGCAGTGGGTCGCTACGGCGACGACACACGCCAGCCCAGGGTCACGTGCGGGATGGAGAGTGCCCTCTTCCTGGGCTCCTTGGCACTCCTGCGTTAATTAGCTCATCCACAGAAGAACCTAATTACACCGTATTCTGCTTTTCGAAATACTCTGGCTGTCCCCGTCTTGCTGCTTGACGGGTTGGGAAAATTCGGACCGCTCTATGGGTTTTTGGTGTATTGGTGAAATTGGGAGCACTGGTATGAATGGGGGCAGAGTGAGCAGCATTCAATGGGAGGGATTTCCTCTAGGGTGATGAGAGTCACAAGGCTTTTGGGAGGGCGAGTCAGGACCGTTTGGCTTTCACTGTCCATCGGTGGGAAGAGGTTGGGGGGGGTGGAAGCGGCGTTCCGTGGGGTTACTGCCAGATGAGGAAAGCTATGGCGAACATTCCGTGCTTGTGGGACAGGTTTTCACCACGCTACCATGACGTAGCTGCATATGCCCTCGGCTCTCCTTGTAAATGTCACAACAGCACCGCAGCGGAACACCAGGACGCGTTTCGCTGGGAGCGTATGCTCATTTGAAGGCAGCGGAATTACCTTGGAAACACGCTGGGTGTGAGCCGCCTCCTGGAGGGCACCTGGAGGATGAACAGCTTTCACGGGCCACGGCGGGACGCACCCAGGCATTCTGGGATGTGGAGGGGAGTGCATTTCTTTCGAAACATGGAGTGCTGACACATTCCACTCTCGGTGATAGTGTGTGGCACCCTCAGCCCTTCTGGCGACCTTCACAGAGAGCATCTCTACGGGGTCAGGATGCTGGGAGTCCGTCATTTGCTGATGTCTGGATAAGCAGGTGTAGAGAATGTTACCAAGGAAAAATAAAGTGGAGAATTTAAAGAAGTATCATACCCAGTGAAATACTTGGAATGTAATTTAAAAAACCATGATGACTGATTTACGTTTGTGTGCCATTTGAAGGCGTGAGACGGGGGACCGGCTGCAATCGTCACTGTCCCCTTGGCAGGACAGATGCTGCCCGTCCCGCTCGTGGATATCACTGGGAACAGGACCCCTGCTGTCACAACTAAAGTGGCCTCTCAGCCCCAGATTGTGCTCTCATCTGCCTTGCACTTACATAATTGATTTTTTTTATTGTTTTTTTTTTTTCTTTCCTTAATGCATGCTTTTGCAGACCCACTTAGCAGGAACTGACGAAGGAGACCAGGCTCTGTCAGGGATGGGCGGGCAGACTGGATACACAGGCTCTCCCCACACAGGCCGTCTTTCCCTGTCTGGAGTTGATCGACAGGCCGTGGGAGTCTGCTGGAGCCGTGTGGTTTTTGGAACCTGTTGTAACTGCCACAAAATTAACCCACATGTTTTTTTTAATTTTATTTTTATTTTATAAATTGTGATAATGTTTGTCTTCTTGGCTCAAGAAGAAAACACACATGCACACACAGACACACATGGGTGTCTTGGACTCTCCGTTCTCTTGGCACGAGGTGCTGCATTGTGAATTTTATCTTTTCATCACTTGTGTCCTGGTGGGGTGTGACAGGCAGGGCTGCGTTAGGATGCGCGCCTCAGTACGCGTTTGACTCCTCCCGCCTGTAACGGTGTGCTCCCCTGGCCCCAGATTCCTACCGCGGCCCCCAGGTCTCGCCCGTCATAATCATCCAGCCTTTGTGTAGCGGCAGTGACTCCAGCTGCACCCGTTTTTCATCTCCTGTGAGCATCTCAATCCCCCCCCCCCCCCCCCCCCCCCCCCCCCCCCCTCCCCGCGGGCGACGAGGCCAGCGCCACAGGGCCGAACCCCCCCGGTGGGGTGTGGTTGTGTGCGGGGTGTACGTGGCAAAAGAAAAGAG
>JAAGVU020000111.1:1210530-1235270 GCA_011763525.2 Mormyrus iriodes
CTGCCTGGGGGGGGTCCGGGGGCTTGGGGCTACCTTCCCCCGCCCCCCCCCCTCCCCGCTGTTTAACGTATTTGGTCCCCCCTTTGGGTGTTTTCGACCCCCCCCCCCCCCCCACACTATTTTCATAACCTGGATCTGACCCATTTCCACCACTCTTTCAGCAATTCATACATGTTTGCCCACCCCTCTGCCCCAGACTGGCGCGATAACTTGCCTGATGGGTGGGGTCAAGGGGCAGTGGGGAGGGGCATAGCAAGTGGAGAGATTTCTCTCTTTTTCACTCTCGCTGGTTTTTAGAAATTATATGTACGTTTTTTTTTCTTCAAAGGAAGATGTGACAGCCTGTTTGCTGTAGTGACATAGGGACAATGAGTTAATCTGGTCTGGCCGCACTTGCAACTGCACCGAGCCCGTATCTCATTGCAGTATAGCAGAGTGCCAGAGACATGCCAACGGAAAAGTGTCTGTCCGAGTTGACGCTTGCTTAGGGATGCAAACTCATACAGTCTCCCTACCTTTGGAAGCATCCTAGTCCCCTCCTTCTGGAAGCATTCAGGAAAAACTCTGTTACAGCAAATTCTGGGAAGTCTGCTGAGTGTCTATATCTGAACGGCAGGCAGGTGAACAGTGAAGGTACAGGGGCAGACAGATAACTGCATGCGTCAGGCCTGTGCACCGGCTCGGATTCTGCAGAACTCTGGGACTGTTTGACTGAGGCCAGCCGTTGATATTTGGAGAGCAGAATTCAGGGTTTCTTCTTGCTCACAATGGGGCGGCGGTGGTACCGTGCTGATCATGTGCACACTTGTACGTGCACATGTACCATGCTTTCAGCTGGCTCAAGCAAGCACTTAAACACCGTATTTTAGGAGTTCTAATAACTGAAGAAAAATATTTCACTAAAATGTTCAGCATTAACGCATTGATTTTATGTTGTATTCAATTTACGTGTTTAACAAACAGCAAAGTTGTTTAAAATCAAATATAGCATAAGCCAATAATTAATATACATAACAAGCAAAATATTGCCCTAACTGGGTAGTTGATTATACGCATTAAAGCCATTGTTCATCTACACAGTTCACAACCAGAATATTTCAGCCTCCTATTTTTCCCTTTTAGAAAACCTCTGTGTGGAATCGCAGCCACTTGCTCTGTGTTTTTGAGACAATCTGGGAAGATGAATAAATAGTGAAGTTAAAATCGCTTAAATGTCGACTTTGCATTAATACAATCTAATGGATTGGCAGCTGAATAGCCTTGCTTTGACTTGTCTCTTGCACTCTGACTCTGTTACTATCCAGCATCGGTCCCTTCCTCTTCTTGTGGTTGTACAAATTCACCGTATCTTGTCTGTAACATGAATTATTCCTTTATTATTACTGCCTTTAAGGTGAAGTCTGCGCTGTTTCACCTGCCCTCCCAATTCTCCTCCTCATGAACTCACTCACTAAATTGCAGATCCTACGAGCCGTATCCGCAAAGCTAAAAACAACACACTGATGAGATGTAACGTTAATTTAGGAAACCTTTTTATGAAACAGGATGTGCTTGGATGCACTATATATTTTATTCTATACTCACCTGTTTGAAGAGTCACAAAATTTCAGGGCCGCCAGACACAAAAAACACACACTGTTTCGAAGAATATTCCAGTGCTTTTCTTCCTCTTTGGCAGTTTTCGTAGCACCTTTCCCGTTGCCCTGTACTGATTGCGATACAGCGCCATCATATCGGTAATGCTGATATGGTGGCATAATGCCGTAATTGCAGTTACAATGCAAATGCTTGATAGAAAGTATTTTTCCTTGAAGATACCCACCAGAGTTTTCTTATGAGCTGGAGATGTTCGCCACGTAATTCTCTATGCAGGAAGAACCCTGAAAACACACCGAATTAAGCATATTTCTCTTATTTCCCACTGTAGTGTAATGGCAGCGGCAGACATTAAAATCTTTGTGCAGAGTTTTGAATTTCCCCAAAACGGCAGCGTGCGTTCTGAGTGTCTGTGTTTTGGGATTCTCACGATGCCTTTGAGATGCTTTAGCATGTTTCGGGGGGGTTAACCTCGACTGATTCTCAATCGGGTGAAGTGGTCCTGCTGCTGCCTGAACAGTGTTGTCACCTTGTAACCTCAAAGACTTATTGACCTTCATATGTCCGGAGGGGGGGGGCGGTCTGTGCGTGTGTTTGTAAAGCAGGTTGATCATAGGCTGCTTGGCAGAGTGTGTCAAGCTCACTCACCCTTTCGTTCCTCTGTGTGGGGCAAGCCCTCAGGGAAGGAAATCAAAGTGGTGTTGGGTGCTCAAGCGCCTCTTCTCCATGGCCCCCTCCAAGAGAAGAGGTCCTCCAGGATCTCAGAGAGTGGGCGATGGGGATCTTCGAGCGCTAGGGGTGGGTCTTCCTCTGGAGTGGCTCATAATTTCCCCCATGGAGTAGGACTCGTAGTCTCGGTGTTAAGTTTCTGTTTCCATGGTCTGAATGGTTGCATGGGTGATACGTAAATGTGCACAATGCACACATATATATATGAGGATGGAGGATGGTCTTACATGTGGGGAATACACATCAAGGGCATGTTTTAAAGCTCTTTTTTCTCTGTTTCTGTTTCGTTCCACCCTCAGATTCCCCTGGTTTAATGGGTCCGATAATCGGGATGTCACCGGATAAGAAAGCGGAAACCCCAGGGGCGCGAGAGGAGCGGGCGGGGCTGCGGGGCACCTGTGGGGCGGGGACCCTGCCTGAGGCGGAGAGCGCTGCCAGCCCCCTGGCCACCAGCCTGGACCGCGTGGGTGGAGTTGAGGGTGGGGCCGAGGACGAGGAGCTCACCAACCTCAACTGGCTGCATGAGAACCTGTTGCAGAATTTCACCCTGGGGGGGTCGGAGGCACAACCCAGCGGCAGCCCACTCTTCGACATCGAGGGTGACAGCCTGCCGCATGCCCTCTCTTCCATGTCCTCTTCCTCCTCGACATCCCCATCATCTTCCTCGCTTCTTGCAGGCCGGGCCGGAGAGAAGGACTCGCTAAAATCCAAGCCACCTCTGTCCTTCTCACTGCTCATTTACATGGCGATAGAGCAGTCGCCCAGTAAGTCGCTCCCCGTCAAGGATATCTACGGTTGGATTCTAGAGCACTTCCCTTACTTCTCCAGTGCCCCCACTGGCTGGAAGAACTCGGTGCGCCACAACCTGTCTCTCAACAAGTGCTTCCGCAAAGTGGAGAGGAGCTTAGGCAAGGTAAGGGTCCCCCAAGGTGAACATACAGACTGTGGGCCAGAGGCACAGTCTTGCTGCTGTCTTACTTGCAGCATGTTTAAGCCACATGTGTACATTGCAGCTTGTTTACAGTAATGGCAAGGTGGAGAAACCTTATGGGAGGGTGGATCTCTTATTTCTGATTTGCTAGGACCTTCCACAGTTGATTTGAAGGCTCCCAAGAGCCCCACTGAAAACAGAATACATTATGGGTTACCTTTCGAAGTCGATTTCTCTGACATCATGATATCATCTGGCATTGTTCAAGCAGTTTCTGATTTTGCAAAGTTTAAAGGGACCTTGTAGCACAGTTTTGGGGCTTTCATTGTGGCCTTCTCGCAAAAAAAGGGTAAATAGTTATGATGGCGGAAGACAGTGCTGTCAACACAGAGCCTCATCTGCCAGAAACTGGTTAGACCCTCGCTGTAGTTGTGGTCAATCTGCTTTGGGTGGATTGTTTTGTCCTTGGAATGATGCTGCATCGTGTTAAACTTTTGCATGTTACTACAACATCTGCTTGCTACAGTGGCAAGCCTGCGATCCGATTGGCCATGGCATTGACTTGGGTCCCACTGGTTGGGTTCTCCTGTTTTGGAGGGAACCCAGCGTTCCCCATGATAGCGGAAGAACTTGGTCAAGGTCACCGAGCCTCCCCTAGGAGGGACCGGTCCACAACCGGCCCTGAAACATCGCGCAGTATCTCCCTAGACAAAGCGCAGCAGGGAGAGAGCTCGACTTCCTATCTCAGCCTGCTCCTCCTCACGTCATGGTTGGGCCGTGGAGACGGTTCAGCCTGAATCCTGGCAGTGCTGACTGGGCCCAAGGAGCTCCAGGTCATTGTTCGTTCATTTTCTCTCGACTTTTTCCAAAGGCTATTCGTCTGCTTCAGGCTTAGGGGCGACTTATGAGCATAAGTAATCTATCAATAATTTATTCTCTGAGCATATTGATCTGTTTGAAAGATGGAGCTTTGCATTTTGTGATACACTGGAAGTGAAAACAGAGAAATGCTGCGGCTGTTGACGAGTGGTCAGGCTCCCAGTTCGGCTGCATTAGCACTATAACGGATCTCAGGCAGGGTTGTAACCGGCCCACTGTGGCACAGAGACGGCGTCTCTCTAAGCCACAGAACCCCCTGCGTGGCCTTTATTTGACAGCGTCCGTTGGTGAAAGGATGGGGGGGGGGGAAGCTTGATCGGTCGCTCGGCGCGCCGGCGGACGCAGTGTTCGCACCCCTGGCGGAGCCAGCGGCCTGGCGGTTGCTGCCTGTAAGTCTGCTGAGAACCCAGCGCTGGTTTCAAATGACACTGTCTGGTTTCTGTTGCCATGGCAATGTTTCCTCCTTCCTGTTTATGAGCGGACTGGTAATTTGAGTCAAGGTTATATTCCTCCTGCTAGACTGGGCTGGAACAGAGAGTGAAATGGAGAGATAGCAGTACAGACACACTTGTATCTACTTCCTGCGTACAAACGTACACAGAGATACTTAATATAAAAACTGCACACACACACATGCAAAGTGACACATGGATCCCATTGTCCACACACGCAAGCACATATACTTGTGTCCATGTGCGTACACCCACGCCACATCTTGCCCCTTCGCACTGTGGGGTGCGACCTGCCGCAGTACGGTGGCAGTTCCCTGGTTGTGGCAGTGGTCTGAGCCCATTCCTCGTGGTCCATCCCCCGAATGCAGTTTATTTATACCGACCTACTTACACACCGTCTCTGTCATGGAGAGAGTGTAGTTGCCTGGGATCCTTTTGGACATCACCTTCCACCACATGACAATGATTGTACTTGTGATTCTAGGTATATTTCAATAGTAATACCCAAAACTCACCAAAGGCTCCATCGGGATATCTACTGGTGTTTCCCTTTGCTCAACAAGAGACTTTCAGTTGCTCTGCAGGTTGTGAGATTTGCCTTGTTTGTGTGAGAAGGTGGTCTTTCCTGGTTGATGGCTCTTGACATGACCGTGTCTGCGTTCAGGGTTAGTGGGTTCAGTATGTGGCAGGAAGTGGTGCTGTATTGTGACGCCATGTGACATAATGCCATGCGTCTCTGCTCCAGGCCAATGGAAAGGGCTCTCTGTGGTGTGTGGACCCAGAATACCGACCCAACCTGATCCAGGCCCTGAAGAAGCAGCACTTCCCCGCCGCGCACGCCTTCTGCACGCCGCCGGCCTCACCACCCAGGTGGGTGTGCTCTCTTCCCCGGAGTGGTCTTCGAACGTGAAGCTTTGCTCTTGCACCTTTGGCTGTACCAGCAGTAGGTGGTGATTGATGTGCCCTTTCTCATTCGTTTGCCCACCCCCGACCCCCTGCAGCGCCTCCTCCCCCCCACGCCACCTCGTCCTACCGGACCAGAGCAGCTCCCTGAAAGGTGAGTGCCTCTCTCCCAGCTCCCATGCCCCCTCCTCCTTCCACGGAGAGCGGCTCCGTAGCCGCAGGGTTTACAGAGACCCGTGCAGCGCCCTCGGGTGGATACAGGGCAGCTTCTTGGCCCCCTGTTGGCTGTTTATGCTCCAGTATCACTCATGACTCCATCTTCCACCACCATCTGTACATTAGAGCTCCCCCTGAGAGGTGGGGAGGCACGAGGACGTTTGGGCTGTGTGTCTGTGTGTGTCTGTCTCAGTGCGTGGTTCTCTGTCTCTCTGGCTTGGCTGTCTTCCGTAACCTTGACTACGGAAATTTTGCCGCCGCGGTAACTGGGCAGGGAGCTCTGGCCCCCATCTTATTGGGGATGAATAATTCAGGTCCCCAGACTCGCGAGTGTGGGATGGGAATGGGATGCGCGACCCCTGCCTGCCCCATACCCCCCTGCCCCACTTCCTGTCCCTCGAAGGAGGTCAGCCGCATCAAAATGCCTCCTGTGTGCATGTTCTCTCCTTTTGCAGAGTCTGACATTGACGCCGCTACGGCCATGATGCTGTTAAACTCCACTCCCGGGCAGCGCGCCGACCCATGTAAGAAATGCCCCCCCCCAGAAGCCCCCCACCCTGCCCTCTGCTGCTCGTCCATTTTGTCCCTATTTACTTCTCTGGCTATACCCAGCCCCCCCCCCCCCCACCTCCCTGAGAGTGCGGTTTAGTGCAGTTTTCACTGCCTGTCATTTGTTATTGGGAGGGGTGCCTGTGGTCCACCCCCAAGTCTCCCTCCGCTGCCCTGATTGGTCAGGGTCTTTTAAAACTAGGTGCACTCAATATCTTAACATCACTCGGAAAGAAATGTGAGGATAGCATTATACCCATGGGCCGGCCTTCATTTACATATCATCTGACCGGCCTGTAACCATGACGACATCCATGACAACGTCGCATTCTCACTCAGGCCACCTCCATCCATGCGGATGCGCAGTGATATAGGAGATGCCACCAGAGTAGCTGAGACAGCCTCGTCTGTCGCATTGAGACTTACGCCACCGTAGCCCCCAGAGGGCAGTGTGTCGGGGATCTCGCTCTTGTTGTGACGGGGCTTCGGACCCCCCCTCCCCCCCGGGTGTTATGGAATGTATAGTCAGTCTTGCCCGCATCCCCATCTCGGCCTACCCACATTTCTAATGGTGGTACCCCCCCGTCCCCACACGGCCCCGCTGTTAGCTGTCTATCTCCCCCTCCCTTTACAGCCTCCCAATTATACCAATCAAATTAGGCACTTAGGACTAGCGCCTGCAGATCAATTTTGCTGATGTTGTTGCTGCCATTAATTGCACTCGTTATGCATCATAATTAATCCTAATTGTTGTTATTTTCATAAGCCAGTCCCGCACTGGTGTGACGGTGGGGACGCTTAGCCTGAACCTGTGCTCTCTCTCTCTCGCTTACTCACTCAGGCGATCCCGACAGTCCTATGGACCTGTCCAGGCCTGACTCGGTGCTGGTCAGCAGCGACCCGAAGCAGGACCACAATTACAGCAGTGTGCCCCTGCCACGCTGCCCCTCCCGCTCAAGCTCCTCCTCCCTGTCCTCTGTGGATGAGGGTGGGGGCGGGGAGGCCCCCCCACAGGCATGCCGGGCTGGGAGTGAGGGCTTCCACAGTGATGAGGACTCTGACCCGCCGGACGATGCCGGAGGCACCCGCGGCTGGCCCAGCCGTGCCAAGCTGCCGGCCACACGCCGCTCTGCCACCACTGCCACCAGGGCCCCCCCTGGGAAGAAAGTGCGGCGTGACGCCAGAACCGAGGTGGACGAAGAGCTAAAGGAGGCAGCGGGGTCGCTGCTGCACCTGGCCGGGATCCGTACCTGCCTGGAGGTTTCCAAACACAGTGCCAAGAGTAAAAAACTCAACAGAAAATGAGGCGCCATGACCCCCCCTGTAACCTTTGAACCCTGACCCCGCGGTGTTTCGCTCCTCTCTTTCTTTTCAGTTCAGTGAATCATCATTTTCTTTATTTTCAGATTTTCTAAGAAAAAAATGAAAAAGGAGAAAAAAAATTATCTGGGAATACAACCCCCCCAGCCCTGTTGCCCCCCACCACCACCACAAATATGCACGGCAATATTACCATCCACTGCGGATTATGAAGCCATATTAAGACTTTTAAAAGTGGGGGGGAACCAAGAAGAGACACCTAGTCGAAAGAAAAACCGCCAACTCTGATCCCTCCCACCAATTGGAGCAATTCTGTCTTTTTTTGTTTTTTAGGAGAATCAGTCCCCGAAGGTGTTCGAAGACTCGAACCGTTGCATGCTTCCAGCTCATATTGGTGAAAATATTTACGAGAATGAATGCATGTATATAACCTACGACCTGACCCTAGCTTAGCCTGGTTTCTTCTGCCATACAGATATAAAAAAACAAAACAAAAACAAGGAAAAATACTTTGAAAAAGGGCAAGAGGCTGCCACAGGTATTTTTTGAATAGAGGACATTGGTCTAGAGTTACCACACAAAGAGAAATGCAATAATTATTACAAAACCTTTAATTGTTGTATTTTTTTTTCTTTATTGGCTACGTTTGTCGACTTTTGTTTCTTGGTGCGGAAGGTCGTCTTGAAACCCGAGGCGTTGGGATCCTGCCATTGGATAAGTGTCTGGGATTTTGGATTGTAATGGTGGTGATGGAGGGGGGGGTGTCTCCAAATGGCCACCCCAAACCCTGCAGCCCAGGATTCGGCCTTTTTTCACGAGGAACCCCAGACCCTGGCATGTGTACACCCCCTACTCCCTCTTCCTCCTTGTGCCGTGGTCGGTGTCACCATATTGATTAGTCGCCGCCTCCCCAGTGTCACCTGCAAAAACTGAAGCTGATATTTGGAGTCGAGCGGGCTGGCCTGCCGTTCTGACCCGGGCCGCTAGCCGGGGGATGTCCGCTAGCCATACGAGTACAGGGATCCTGTCCAGGGTTGGGGTGGGTGGTTTACTGCCGGGACTTGTATTTAATTCTCCTTGCTCTAGATAACACGTGAAACAGGAAACCAGCTGAGAGGAAGAGGAAGGCACTTCCAGAAGTTGATATAGCAGCGCCATGACACTGTGTAAGCTGTAAGGGCGTTGTGTGTGCTGGTGGAGTTTCACCTCTCCAAGGGCTGCGGCTGTCATTGGCTGAGACAGATATGCAAATGGTCACCCCCCCCCTCCCGGTTTGGTATTCACCTAGGGAAATGACACCATGGGACTGGCAGGTCATCTGTGCTTTTCCCAGTCAAATTCTCCCCCCATCTCAAAGCACCCTGTGTGCTGTTTGGCTCCAACTCCTGGGCTCCTGCGATTTATGTGCTCATTATATTCAAATGTCAAAACAGGAAAAACTTTAAACAAGAAAAAAGGAAAGAAAAAAAAAAACAACAAAGGCCTAATCCAACCCTAACATGTACAGGGGGGCTAACTGAAAACTGAACCAACCCAGAGAGTCCTGCTCCCCTTCCCCCCCCCCCCACCCCACAGCCTGACCATGGGGGGGCACATCCACTGTATTACCGGCCCCTTGGAGTTTTTCCCATGATTGACAGGAAATGAGGGTGGGGGTTCAGTTAAAAAAAAAATTTAAATTCCACACAGGTCGGGTCATGTATGGAGCTGCATAGCCAATTACGGGCCACGCAGAGACGGCCCCTGGAATCCGGCCCTGTCCCCTCTGTCACCCTCTTCCTGGCCGGCTCTCTCCCCAGGAGTTCTTTCTGCCCCGCCCACATTGCAGATTTTCCCTTTTTTGGAGCAGCCAGCTCTTTTTTTTGGGGGGGCGGTGTATTTCTCTTTCTCTTTCTATGAGACATGGGATTTCTGTGTGCCATAGGCTGCCAGCCACAGTATTTAGCGGGTGAGGCAGATGGGTGCCTGTTCAGGGGCGGGCTTTGAAATGCCGGAGTGGTTTGCTGTAGCGATGGCCAGTAGCTGCCTAAATGAGTGCTCTGGCCTGGCTGCGGGTACACCAGGGGAGTGAGGTTACTGTCCAGCAGGGTACACTACCAATTAGTGGCTGATCTTGCACCCGGACCGTCTGAGTTGAGATTTTTTTCCCTTCATTCCCAATAATGACTTGAACTTCACAGTTAGGAGACAAAGTTAAATGTCTCCAGCAGGTCCTGCTGTTTTGCAGAACTTCACTGCCTCTGTCCTGAAGGTGCGACCACTCCCTCAGGTTCACCATATCCACTGCTCTTCTTGGGGAGGGGATGCTTTGCGCTGATGGGGGGGGGTTGTCACCGATTGGGTATGCTGGCCTCTGTGGTCAGCTGACATTGAGTTTTGACCTTTTGACCTCGCTGTGTTTTCACTGCCATAAACTGCCACCTTCCTGTTGGATGAGCATGTGCTTGAAACGTTCATGCTGCTGTCCATTACTTTTGCCCGTTATTCATCTGCATCGGGTCTTTGTCCTTCTTCTTTTCCCTCATCATGATTGCCAAACTCCTAGGGTCTGTCTAGCAGATAAATTTATCCCTATCAATTAACAGATTGATTCTGGGAGGGGAAAAAATAAAACAGGAATCGTTGTTCTTCCACTGACAGACCGATGTCTGGGAGATCCTCCCTGTTAAAATGTGGTACTGCCAGGAATGTATTAGTTTGTAATTGAGTTGCCACACCACTTGATATTTACATAAAACGCAACTGCCCGTCACTGTGACGGCCATTGCAACCGCAACTAGGAGGGACGGCAAGCAGAGTATCAAACATGAGCTGGTAGTGATGGCCACTGGGATGTAAACACAGTGAAATGTACACAGAAACACAGGTTTACGGGGGTGGGGGGTTGGGGGGATAGTGGTCAGATGCTGCCCATGTAACCTCTCCTGGTTATGCCGATTCTGGGCAAAATATACTGCCGGAAATTCCCGACGGCGCTACCTGTTAAAGCAGCAATGTAGCGGCTTTGTCGGTGCTTATAGGGGTGCTGGAAAAGGCCATTATTAATATGGCCTGAGCAGCAGGATTCTGTGAGCGGGTGCATGTGCGTGTGTCAGCGGATAGGTGGGAATAATCACCAGAGTGCCCACAGCGAAGGAAGCTCTATAGTGTGAAACTCATGTCATTGACTGTGTCTTTGACTGTCTTCACCTGGTAATATGTTCAGGCTAGTTTAGTTAAATAAGGTTTTTTTGAAAACTCTTACTAGATAATGATGATTCAGTTTCAAAATTATTATTATTATTATTATTATTATTATTATTATTATTATTATGGCAATTTTTGTCATGTTTAACTAACTAAAGCTGCCAGTCCAGTATCAGTTTGTGTCAGTTGTCTGCCATGTCTGTTAGACAGACAAACCTTTGGTTTTTGTACGCTAACCTCTGTTAATAAAATGTTTATAAAGTTTATTTTCGCCAAAGATATGCAATTGCATTATATATGGTATTACTGAATAAAAAAAATTCTTGTTTTACCATGGTTGTGTGAAAGACTTTTTTATGTCGCTTACTTTTAAAGGGGACATTAGTATATTTGTGAATGCATGTGCCATGGGTTGATTACAGTTATTTCATTCCTTTGATGTAACACTGGGAGGGTAATGCATTATTTAAAATGGAAGTCTGACGAAGCCTGGAAAGGAACCTTTTGTTTGTTGTTGAGCAACATTGCCACCTGCTGTGTGGAGGCCAGAATGTTGAAAATTGCAAACTGCCTTCTGAATCTTTTCTTCAGTGACAAGAATTACTGGCTATGAATGGTCACATGGTGGGAGTCGCCTCCCCCATACCCGCATTATGTGATTTACTAGTCTCCGTGTTTAATATGCAAAAGGGAAACAACACACTTTCCTTTTTAAAGGCATAGTGATGACTTATTTTACATTTTTATGGAGGCAAACTAATTATATGGAAACATATAGGTACAGATTACAGGCACTGCAGTTGGCTGCACAGCCCCTGGTCTCCTCCAATTTAGGTGTCGTTCACCTGTAGGGGTTTGCTCTAAATGTGTTCCTGCTATTTTTATACCTTATTTCTTGCCTGCTGAGGGCGAGCCTCCAGCCAGTCAGCAAGCCCAGGAACAGCTCCGCTCTCTACTCTCCTGCAAATGGCCTTTAGCGGGTCTGATACCCAGGTCAGGCATGTGGCATCCCTGCATGGAGTCCCAGCAATATGGAAGTCAGACCCAGAGCTGCCGCATTCTCGCCCCCTGCACTATTTGTCCGGCTTCAAAAAGGGGTCAGAATCTGCAGTGCAGAGCAGCTGTACAAGCAGGCATCAGTTTCCGCTGCCCTTAATCCTTGCAAAGGAAGCTACTCTCCTTCTTGATGCACAATAAGAGCTGAAAGAGGATGTTTTATTAATGTGCCGTGTTTTAAAGGCAGAAAGCCAGCAGAAGGCCCTTTCAGAGGGAGGCGTGGGACTTGGGGAGCGGCGTGCCCCAGGACTCTCTCGTGCTTTGTCTGACTTGGGCTCTTCTGAGTGTTCCTCTCACATAGAAGCCCCCTTAACATGCCGCTGCTGCCTCCTTGTTTGTAAATTAATCAAGAGGACAACACTGACACAAAGCAACACCGGGACAGAGGTTGCTTGGTAACGCCCCGAATCCGTTCGCCTGACCTCGATTGTTCAGGCGAATCCCCCAGTGTCTCATCTGCCTTGTCATACAGCCGGGCCCCATTCTCCCTGGCGAACGCCTCAGTGCTGCTAGAAACCAGAACACCCCTTCCCCCCAAGCTCCCGCCGCCCTGGCAACAGCACCAAGCCAACAGTTGCTAAGCGACCAGACGGCGTAAGGGCTCCTGGCAGTGAGGTGGTTTGAGTTTGTGTGTGTGTGTATGTGTGTCTGTGTGAGAACAAGGGAGTAGGAGACAGTTTGTGTTTGTAAGAGAATATATAATGGTGTGTGTATATGTGTGTGTGTTGATATGTGTGTGACAGACGGCATGTGTGTCTGCTAGCTGGAGAAATCATGACTCTAAGAATATATTGCATTTCCTCTTCAAGACTTGATTCCTAGGAACAATCAGTCACGGAGCATAGATATAATTAGAGTACTAGATAGGCTGATGTGTGAAATTACAATGAGCTCAGAAGATTTATGATTGACTCGTGCTGGACAAGGCATTTAGACTGGTGCTGACTGAACCCACTATTGTATTTAAAATTCATATTTGTCCCTGGAACTTTCTTATCCCTGCACCTCATTGTGAAAATATGGCTGATTGATAAATTTCTGTTTAACGCCAGTGGTTCTATATAATTTTAACTAATTGTATTAAAGAGTTTAAGAGTTTCAGGGGATAAACACTAACTCACCACAGGCAGAAAAGTGATTTTAAAAAATTTTGGGATGCATCAGCCGCTCTTTAAATTCACTGTCCTCTGATCACGATCATTTTAATTTCTTTATATAATAGTAGAGATACCAGTATGGTTTAAACTTGTCCGATGCTGGTTAAGGGACAAGCGGCTGAACGACAGACGGAATCAGAAACGATTGTATGTAGTTCACTCATCCACACCCTAGAGGGTGACATAGCATTTGAGCGTCACCATGGAATGACGTTTGAAGTTTCCTCCCCGCGCTGGCTGTTTTGATGGGATTCGGAGCGACAAACCGGAAGCGCCTGGATCGGGGCCGGATGCCTTATTGGTCCAGTATCTCTCAACTCTAATCTGGTCCGCTACGCCGCCGGGCGCCTCTCCCCTCCGTGTCCACATGCTTCCTGCTTCGGCGTGGCTCGTTAGGCGCCGCTTTGCGGCTGTTGACTGAAACTGGTTGCGGCTGACGGTGTAATTTTTGCACACTTGTGATTCGGCTGGTTTGTTTTCCTCCCCAGCTAGCATCGGCGCTGCCTGTTTCCATTCAGATCGCAGGCCGCCATTCTCTATCAGGATGCCCGCATAATTAGCAAAATGCATCGGGCACGTCGGTTGCTGTGATCGCGCCTGTCACTGGTCACGGGGTGGGTAGTAGCTGGTTAGACAGCCCCTTGGAACAGTTTCACCCTCATTCGCGATCGGGCGCTTTTAGCCACGGTGTTTCTGCTGACTGGGGAACGATGGCTTCTGACTTGCAAGCGAAATACAGCAAGCTGGCCCAGGAGTATTCAAAGGTAAGGGTATGCTGGGGGCTTTTAAACAGAACTGTGTCCTCTGCTGGTACTGCTGGATTCACCCCGGCGGATTGAGAGTGGACACTGAATAGAAGCCGAGGCGGGTTTTAGTCCTAATGAGAGCAGGCGCTCCGAGCAAAATAAAAGCAACAGATCAAATCCTTTTCTGTCGAGTTTTGGAGTAAAGGTGCTTTTTGCTCGCAGGTTAAACAAAGTCTAATATAATATTAGTTATTGACAGTGCTTGTTCGATGCTTCACTATTTGTTCTGTTGTTTTTTGTGCACTGCAAAGCAGTAGGGTTTAGCGGTTTAAATTTGTGCTACCCTTTAGATTTCTTAAGAATTGGAACAAGGGATCTAAAGGTCGTAGAGCTGGTTAGATTTTACCTGAGTATTAAATTCCATCTGGCCGTGTTGAAATACTGGCTCTTTGAGCTCTCAGTGAGCAAGACCCTTTTTGTTTGTGGTTTGTGTATAATATCTGTAAGGTGAAGTACCTTGTAGTTTATGGCTGCAAGAATGGGTAGGCCTCTGAGATCTATCATATAAGTTCAGAGTCCACAGCCTGCCTCACTGTAATTCCACAAGGTGGGTGGGGCCACAACAAGTGAGTTAATGAGAATGTGAATTGTCACTTAATACTTTACTGTGCAAATCCTTTGAGTGCCCTCCTATGTCATGAGACAGTGGTTCTGGTAAACAGACAGCAGTCAGAGCCAAGATTCAGGGGTTGCCTTTGACAAACATGTTGGGTCACATCTTTGCAGGTTGCAGTGCCAAGAAGATGAGGAATAGCAGTTGGTGTAAAGTTCCTGCATGCGTGTGCGCATTAACTTTTTTTTTTTTTCTTGCAGCTCCGGGCCCAGAACCAGGTCCTGAAGAAAGCGGTTGTGGATGAGCAAGCATCATCAGCCTCTCTTAAGGTACCGGCCCTCACCTTCACTCCAGGGAAATTCAGCTGTTCTGAAACATATCCACTCATGTACTTTCTGAACGTCCATTAATGTCTTTGCTGCTTCAAATGAAGGGCATGGTAAATCCCGCCATGCCATTATGGGTGTTTCTTGCTCTGTTCATCCAGAAATTGTGCTGCTGAAGTCACGATACTGTGTGATTGCACCACGCTAGGCAGGAAGTTCCGCCCAGTGGGCATGTGTGTGTTAAAAATGGATAAAATGGCCCTGATGTTTAAATATATTAATTACATGATTGAAAGCTGGGAGGAGAATGATGCAGGGAGCCTTGGCCCCAGGATGGCCAGGCTCCTCAAAAGCATCTGCCCTGCCTACCTCCAGGAGCAACTGAAGCAGAGGGACCAGAGCCTGCGCAAGTTGGAGCAGGAAATGGACAGCCTGAGCTTCCGGAACCAGCAGCTGGCCAAGCGTGTGGAGCTTCTGCAGGAGGAACTGGCTGCCAGCGAGGCCAAGGGCAAGAAGAGTCGGGTACGGGGGCTGGGGTGTGGGGCGGCTATAGGGGTCCATATAGTATAGATCTGAAGGGTATGCTGGGTGAGAGAGTTTGAGGAATGATCCATGGCTCTCTTGTTCTGCTCCCGCACCATTCCACACAGAGCAAAGGCGACTCACCCTCTCAGCAGGGTCTGCAGGCCCAGAGTGTGTTTGATGAGGACCTGAAGAACAAGATACAGGAGAACGAGAGGCTGCACATCCAGGTGAGGGCAAACAAAGCAGTCACTCTTCAGCCTGAAGATGAGGGATCCTGTAAATTGCCTGTACAGGTGTTGAGTGCTTGCGTGCCGTTCCCTCGCTTGCTTCCTGGGATGGGCTTCAGGCCCCCACTGAGCTTGAGTTTGCAGTTGGTCTTAGTGCATGGCTCTGGCGTTTGATTTGTACCTGTCCCTGGTTAAACCAGTGTTATTGAATCCGGTCCTTGGGGACCCACCGACAGTCCACGTTTTTGAGCTGGGAGGGAGCAAAAACATGGACCAACTCTGGGTCCTAGAGGACTGGACTGGGAATCACTGGGAATCACTTAACCAGACACGGGTGCATATCAAACACCAGAGCCTTGCAGTAAAACCGACGGCAAACTCAAGGACCACGGAGGCAAGCACATTTATTCCCCCCTCCCCCACGCAGTTCTACGAGGCAGACGAGCAGCACCGTCGGCAGGAGGCAGAGTTTCGGGCCCAGCTGGAAGAGCTGGAACAGGAATCGGAGCAACACCAGGCCGTGGTGGATGGGCTCACCCAGAAGTACACAGAGACCATCGAGAAGCTGCAGAGGGACAAAACCCGGCTGGAGGTCAGGAGATGTAACAGCACGGAGGCTGTCACTCACACACCTGTAAGGTCACCTTATGCTCTCTAAACTGCTGCTCCTTCAGTCATTGGCCAAACGTTCCACAGTGAGCAGCATCTCATTGGTCACCTTGTTTTATAGTAACCATCAGGGCATCAGGTTCATGGTTTATGGTATTGCTAAGGTAAGAGAGATGTTAAAATGAATGATTTCTGTGTGTGGGGGGGCTGCAAGTGTGCTAGAGGTTTATGGTACTGAAGAGCTGCAGCTAGATGCTGTGGGGGGAGATTTATGGAAAGAGACTGAAGAAGAATTCACCTGGGAGGAGCTGCTGTGATGAGGCAGATGGTGGGGTGTTCGATGATGATGCTTTTGGTGAATTGGTTTGGATCCCCTGCCTGCAGGTGAAGGCGCAGACGCTGGAGAGAGAGGCGAAGGAGTGCCGCCTGCGAACAGACGAGTGGTGAGCAGCCACCCTGTGACCTCACTGGCATCCTGTCAGTCACACACAGGTTTTTGTGCAGTCGCATAGTGATTGGTCGGTGCTGGTTTTGAGACATCGCTTCGGGGTCACTGATTGGTTGATTGACTCCGGCTGGGTGTGTCTGTCTCCCATCTGCAGCCAACAGCAGCTGAAGAAGTACCAGACGGAGCTCAGCAGGCAGCTGGAGCAGAGCAGCAGTGTGATCCAGGAGAAGATCCCTTTCAACGACACCAGTGAGTCAGACAAGCAACATAGCAGCTCTTTGCTCCAGGGCGAGGTCCCATGACACAAGTGACAAAGATGACTAACCAGAAATGTGGTTAATGTTCCACAAATGCACAAGTGCAATCCAATCACCATGGCCCAAGAACTTCCAGCATAATCTGTTGGCCTCTTTTGAAGTTTTTATCTATACTGTAATCTTTAATGGTGAAGACGTGGTACACTAACTGCTTAGAACTGAGTCTCCATATTTACAGACTCCTTTTCTGTCCAGAATGTCAGAATTTCTGTCCAGGAATCCAGAATGTTCCGTTTCAGAGCCCCAGGTCATGTGTGAGACCCCACAGTTTATAGCACAAGGGGGTAATAATGGGTAACTCTCAGGATGCACTGGCGAGTGCTGGAGTGTCTTTTGAGGGTGGCAGCTTGGGCTGTGCACATGCCTGCTCCCTGTCTCTGAAAGGGGAAGTCTGCCGCCTGGCATCCCCAGAGTTTAGTGAAGTGAAATTGTCCTGGTCCCCCCCTCAGAGACCTCACTGGCCTTCAGAGCCCCGTGGAAGAGAGGGTTGACTCATGGCTGAAATTGAGAGCTGTTGAGAAATGTTTGTGACTTATTTTATATATTATTTTTATGAAATGTGTAACCATGGGAAATGTATGATGGTAACACTGTGGTTCCCCCCTCCCCAGAATTCAATGAGTACAACTCCCTGAACGTCCCTCCACACAACCGAAAGCATCAGGTGAGCACCCATCTCCATGCTCTCTCCCAAATGTCATCTTCCTCCTCCCCTCCCCCCCTTTTAACTTTTTTTTTTTTTTAAACCTCCTTCTAATTATTGTTATTATGCGGTGGTACTCTAGCCTCACACCTCCAGGGTTGGAGGTTGGAATCCCTCCTCCACCCAGTCTCCCCATATCATATTTTTGTCATGCAGGCTGGTAGGCGTCTCTAAACTGCGTCTGCGTGTGTCTGCATGCATCTGCATGCGTCTGCGTACGTCTGTGTGTGAAATTGTTCCGTTCCAGATGTCCCCACAATGTGATAAAAATCCATTACTTTTTAGCTTGTATGGTCATTTTTTAGGTGCCCACAATATAAACCTCAATTTTATAAAAGTCTGAATACAATTTAAAAACTAAAATTGTAAAAAGTCTTTTATTTTGTTTATTTACTTTTGTTTGGTAAATTTTACATAAGGTTAGGGCTAGGTAGGGGTCATAGTTATAGTTAGCATTAGGGTTATGCCCATAGAAATGAATGGAGAATCTCCAGAATAGGAATATATGAAGTATGTGTGTGCATCCAGTGTTGGACTGGCATCCCATCCGCGGTGTACCTCAGCCTGGGTCACGCTTCTGGTCCTCTCCTGGTCTTGCACCAGGATGTACAGTTGAAT
Source organism: Mormyrus iriodes (assembly GCA_011763525.2). Classification (NCBI taxonomy): domain Eukaryota; kingdom Metazoa; phylum Chordata; class Actinopteri; order Osteoglossiformes; family Mormyridae; genus Mormyrus; species Mormyrus iriodes. Next base: position 1,228,637 of record JAAGVU020000111.1, read on the forward strand.
GATGGATGGATGGATGGATGTTATTATTCCATGATGTTACATTGTCTCATAAACCAATGACTTGCATGTTTTTAGCATCACAGACCCTATTCTAAAGACAGACTCCGTGCTTCCATGAGGCCTGGCCCTGCCTCGTTCCTAACCAGGCCACGCCTCCTTTTTCAGCTGAAGGCACGTGATGTGGCGGCCCAGGCTCTCTCCTTCATCCAGGACCTGGTGGCGGCGCTGCTAAACTTCCACAGCTACACGGAGCAGAGGGTGCACATCTACCCCCTGGACTCCTCCATCGAACCTGTGTCCCCACTCAACCAGAGGGTAGGACCCTGGGGACGCCCCACCATCACCCTATGCCCAGTGTCTGCATGCTGCTACCATACGAGCTAGTTTGCCATTGTCTGCAATATCTTTCGGTTCCTTTGTTTTTCCTTCCGCATTCTCACTTGTGACATCTGCACGTCTCCACCCTTCTGCAGTTCGCACAGTATCTGCATGAGAATGCGACGTATGTGCGCCCCCTGGAGGAGGGCCTCCAGCAGCTGCACCAGAGCATCACCGAGGACACGGTCACCACGCTGGTGAGGCCTACTGTCAGCTGCCAGCAATGGCGGCTTTAGCCTTAATATAATTAGCAGTTAATCAGTCACACAATTAGCGGCTAGTAGTTCAAGGGTACTGCTGGGACAGTGCTAATCGCCACCCCCCCCCCCCCCAACTTTGTGGTCTTCATCTGAAGGAGACGGCGGTGAAACTTCAGGATTTCTCCCGCCAGTTTGCCTCCTACACCTGCTTTCTCCAGAAGATACTGCCATACCAGCTCAAAAGGTCTGATGGTGTTATTTTTTAAATGGTCTTGTCTTTTTTTCCTCAGTCCTTAGGGTTCTTTCTACTTCCCTGTACTGAGTGTATAGTGTCACCCTGTAGCCGTGCTGGTGTCAGATACTCACATCAGTTCTGACCGCTCTTTTCGTTGTTTGGCCTCCCGTAGTCTAGAAGAAGAATGCGAGGTGCCTCTCTGCACTCCCTCCCTCAAGGCCAAGAACGAGGAGCTGATGGGCGACATGAAGAGGGTGACGGCTGTATTTGAAAAACTGCAGACCTACATCAGCCTACTCGGCTTACCCAGTGAGTGAACCCAGAGGTGGGGGACTGGTGTCATTATAGCGGATGCATCGTAAGCCAACACTAGAGGGAGCGCTATGCGAGTCAGACTGTTACAAGTTTTGTTGTGAAGAGTCTCATTCCTGCTTCTCTTGATTTGATATCAATGATAATTAACACTTAAGCCATAAGCCTAATGGAGCCCCACCCGATTGCCCTTATAGTAATATCTTTCCTTGAGTCAGTGTTCAGCTGTATTCTTGTGCTCAGTTTCACAGACACAGAATAGACCGCATCACAGCAGCACTAGTCGTCCAGTCCCGTAATCAAAGCAGTCTGCTGTAACTGGTCATCATTTTGTTCCTCTGGAAACGGGTGGGTCACCATCTAGCCAGCTCTGGTTTCTCCATGATGAAACTGGCAGCGGTCAGAGCAGAATGAGTTAATATTTTCGCTTCTTCTTTTGCATTGAGGAGGAGTTTCATGGCTGGAAGGGGGAGAGGGTGGAAGAATGGCTAGATAAGAGAATTCTGGTGTGCCAGAGGGGAATAGGAGAGAAGGGGGTGGCTTTGTGGCATTATAAGCCTCTGGGCTCCGGCCCTAGATACTGATTGGCTAAAATATTTGAAACTGTATTCATACTTTTATTGTGTTTGTGTTTCCTTATCCTCTCATGTATCACTTTGCCAGCTAAATGAGTTCTAATTCGCTCTGTTTATGTTAAACTTATCTAAAACCAGTCACTGATTTTATTTGTAAATATTTCAGTAAACTGGAGTGTGTATTCCCAGGCATCTTTCTGCACTGTGCTTGGCAATCTGTGCGGTTATATGTCTGTGGGGAATGTACCTGACTGCATATATGTGGCTTGCAGTGCAGTGTAAAATGCAGGCACTAGGGGGAGCTCTCACATTTCACCGCTCTGCCTGCAGGTGCCCACCCAGTCGCCCTGCCACAGAGCAGCTCCACTGCAGTCTTCACTCAGCTGGCAGCCTGTCTGCACGGCCTGCAGGATGCTGTGAAAGGTAAGGCAGGGCAGTTAGTGGCATAGCTTGGCCTCAGCCAGTCGGGACATAGGTCAGGCATGCCTGCTTTCGTTCGTCTGAATGGCTATCGTATAGTTTTATCATACATCCCATAATGGCAGAGAGCCAGAGGTTTGTTTGTGAAATAATTTTTCTTTGTTAAGCCTTGCTGGGTTAAACTGGACTAGTAAGTAACCAGATGGTCCAAGGGTACCTTGGGTTCCCTTCTCAAGTCTCCATTTTCCCCCTCAGGATCCATCATGTTCCCCCTCGGGGTCCATCATGGCTTCCGGCCTGTGGCGCTTTACTGCTTCCATTTGGCATGGCCTGTTTAATGGCTACAGTGTCTGTGGACTTTTTGTTCTTGGCTCACACAATCAGCGTGTCTGACAAATCCAGGACCTTTTGGGCCCGGGAATGGAGCTGGTGCCAGAGGCAGGGGGTGCAGAGCCACAGCCTGAACAATTTGGGAGCTTTGGTGAATGGTGTAGAATACCAGCTACTGAATTCCAGATAACATTGTTTTCAGTGGTTTTCCGGTTTTGACTTTCCATTGGTCTGATCTGTTTAATTAGTAATAAGGGTTGCAATTAAGTGCAAGTGAATCCAGCCTTAATCTTTGCTAGATCTTATTGATGAAGCAGCTTGATTTGTGACTCTAAAGTTTACATGGATGTGCTATGCAACCCCCCCCCCCCTCCCCCGCACCCTCCCAGAGACGTCAAAACACTATACCCAGAAGTCCACGCTGGAGCTGGAATTGCCCACGGCGACAGAGAAGCTTCGCACCACCAATGAGTGCCTGATCTCTTCCCTGTGCTCTCTCACCAACTGCACTGGAAAGGTAGCACTGAGCACCAGGGGGAGCTGTGGGGGTCCAGCTGGGTGAGGCAGCGGTGAAGGCATGTGGATTGGACTGTTAAATTGTGAACTTGTTAGTGAACTAGAAATGAGCGCAAGACCAGCTGATTAATGAAAAAAACACTAGGGAGTGGGAGGGACCTGTAGATGGTGAATAACTAGCATTTACCAGCTAAAAAATGGCCACTGTTCCTTGGAACTGATACCAAGTCAAGCAGAGGCCACAGCTAATCAGTGGACTGCAAGAGTTAACGCAGGCCATGGTGACCATGGTGAGAGCTGCTTAAGAGGAGCTTGCACACATGGATCTCTTCTGCTCCTGTGTGAAACATGTCTGGGTTTGATCCCACCAATTACCTTTTGGAATGATGCCTTTGTGCTAGAAGTATAACTGTAAAGAGAAATTGGGGCTAGATTTGCAACTCCCTGCACTAAAGGACAAGTAGGGAGGATACTCCAGGCCAAAGTGAGAGTAGGAGAGTAGTGGAGAGTAGATTTAGACTCCTGTTGTCTTATCACCATTTTAAAACTTAAATGTACCTATAGGTCACATGATATAACTTCCTCGCTTTTGTGGTATGATTTTTTTTTTTATTTAATGTGTCCCTGATGGATTTTTCCCTCTTCATTTGATGGTCTCCATATCACATCCCCCCCGGCGTGCAGATAGCCACCTTCTTCAGCAACAACCTGGACTTCTTTGTGTCGTCGGCTGGCTACGGGCCTAGGGGCGGGACGGGCACCCTCAACCCCCTGCACGCGGAGAGCATGCTGATGAACAAGAAGCAGGCGGCGGCTTACATGCGGGTTCTCAGGAAGGTCAGTGTAGGCGTTCATGTTGTGCCTGACCGGATCCGTCCAACACTGGGAATATGTAATGCCAGATTTTGGTTAATGAATGCAAACTGAGAGTGACTAGCGGCCAAATCAAGCTGCTTAATAATCCTAATTTCTACTATTCAAAGGCTGATTTTATTCAGGGGGTAGTGTGGCAGGCCTATAGCCTTAAGAATATAAAAAGATGGTCCTTTGCCTGGTGGTGCGTTTTTATTGTTCCTGTTTAGCATTTGACAAAATCAGACTTGTTATAGTTTTGAAAAATTCACTGTCCGTGGATGGTACTCATAAGCGTCCTTAACACTTGCATGTTCACAGGCCGTGCTCAGTGACTCTGTCGAAACCCCAGACAAAGTCTGATTAGCTGTCTCTGAGCGCAGCCAGTTTGAACTGGCTGGAAAACGGCCGGTCTTTTTATTCGTAATAAATTTTGTCAAGTGTATAAAGCAGGCTATTATACTTTAGCGGAGAGAAAGGAGTGATATTTAACCCCTTTCTGTCTGTGTGCCCGACCTGGCCCCGCCCTACCCGCTGCAGCTCCGCCCTGAGTCTGTGCCATACCAGGAGGCCTTGTCCAACCGCCGTATCCTGACCAGCTCCACCGAGAGCCGGGAGGGCCTGACCCAGCAGGTGCCCCGCTATTCACCCTCCCCCTTTTTTTATCTGGCTGGGTTTCATGATGGGTACTCCTTTCTAGGGTGAAGTATCTCCTTGACCATATCACTCCCCCACCTCTCTGCCCCCGTGCAGGTCCATCAGAGCCAGGAGAAGATCGCCCGTCTGGAGCAGGAGAAGGAGCACTGGCTTCTGGAGGCCCAGTTGGGCCGGGTGCGGCTGGAGAAGGAGAACCAGCGTATCTCCCAGCTGGAGGCCCAGCTCTCTGCTGCCCTGGGTACCACGGCTGCCCCTCATACCCTCCCCGGCGAGGGAGGTGGTACCCCAGCCAGCCAGGAGGAGGCAGAGCAGGAGGAGAAGGGCGCTGGGAAGGAGTTCTCTCAATCCACAAGCCTGGTTCGCAAACCCATGTCCACGCCATGCATTTGTCCCCACCTCATTCAGCAGGAGTTAAAGCTGGACACACTGAGTCTACGAAGGAAGCAGATGTAGTAAGGCATGGCTGCCTACTATAGACAGGAGGCCAAGTTAATTACTGACCCCGGTATTATCAACTAGTGGCCAAAGTTTGTGGAAACCTTTTTTCAAATTTTTAGAGATTGCAGAACTTTATTCCACAGACTCCAGTTACTTAATCATCCAATATATGATATTTGTAAACATTCCAAGTTTGTCAAATGCACATCAAACTGCAGTAGATGGAAGCAATGAAATGACTTTCGCTACAGTGAATTAAGTAGGATTAAGTATTAATAAAATGTATATTAAATGAACGAATGAATGAAACGTATATTTAAAAATATAGATAATATAGTAGAACAAATTAAGGGAAAAAATCTAAATGTGCAAAGTGTCTATGCTAGTAGCCTGATCAGCACACTGCCTGAGGCTAGAAGCAGTTACAGATGGCTGGGGTCCCTGAGCCTATTTGTAGCTTTAAGGCACCTACTTGTATAGTTGTCCTGGATGTTGAGCAGATCACAGCCAGTGATACTCTGTGTTGTCTGCTGTCTATAAGCGCTATATTGCTCCCATACCAAGCCTGAAGCAAGGGGGGTGTCTTTAATGAGCTTGGACGTTATTAAGGTACAAACTGCAGCACTTAATTAGTACAGACACTTGCTATTGCAGTGGCTCAGGTTATTATCTTCTCAGTTAATTAGTTAACCCTTAATCACAGTGAACTTCCCCCCCTCACGGTTTATGGACTTCCCATGCAATTATTCCTTCTCACCCCCGCCCCCACCCCCATTTGGTGATTGGTAACTTCCATCTGTCTTCTTTCTCCAATAACAGATTGGCATGCTGACCATGGCCCCCAGCAGCGAAGATGTAAGTCCCCCCCACACCCCTACGCACCTCCTTCTGCGCGGTGTCCTTAACGGAGGGGCTCCTTTAGTATTTTGAGGCACCGCAGAGTCCTGCCCACCCTGCTGTCCTTTCCGCTGTCCCCTAAACTGTTGACCTGCTTCCATTCGTACTGCAAAGGCCGTTTCTTAGCCATGCTGATAAGTTATAGCTTTCCGCTCTGGTCTCCAAGGCTCTGCAGTGGCAGTATATATTCCTCTCAGGATCGCCGGACACCAGGCAAATGGGGCATAAATCTGAGTGGTGTGCCCTTACCCACAATCCCCCTTTGCAGGTGGGAGATGAGCAGTCCAGGGAGCAGCTTATAAAAAGTCACTATATGACCCGGATAGGGGAGCTCACCGCGCAGCTGCAGGTGTCTGACAGCAAGGCGGTGCACTTCTATGCGGAGGTGAGAGTCCAGCACGAGCACACGCACACGTGTGGGGCAAAACACGGAAACCAATGGGGAAACCCAAATGTGCACTTAAGATGGTCATACTTGCCGTGATCATTAAAACACACTCAGTTGCTCACCGCGGGCTCACGCACCATAAATAAGCCCAGATTCGCACTTCCTGTTTGCAATTTCCTTTGCTGCCTGCACTTCCTGTATGTATTAATAAATTGTATGCTTTAGACTTATTTGTTCCTTCTCACCCCATAACATCCCTTGTTCCTATACCCTTTTGTGAATACCTTCCTTTTTTCTGCCTTTTAAATCACTTGATCTCTACACCATTCAAAGAGGATGTCTTTTTGTGCATGTGCGTGCACACACACACACACACACACACACACACACACACACACACACACACACACACCAACACACACACACACACACACAC
>JAAGVU020000111.1:1237920-1261787 GCA_011763525.2 Mormyrus iriodes
TTTTGGGGTTTGCGAACAACATAACTTTAACCCCCCTGGAAAAAAAGGGGCCCCCCCCCCCCGCTGCCCGCAGGGCCTGGACCCCCCCCCCCCCCCCCGCAGGGGCTGCTGCAGGATGTCACCACACCTCCTGCCTTGGTGCACTACCTTCCATTACAGGACATCCCGTCTGACCCCACCAATCTGCATTGGCCAGGCTGGGAACGCAGATGGTGAAGTAAGCCAGGGAAGAATGGGAGGCACAAGGGGGCATTTTTATCAAAACACATTAACAAAATGACCCTTTCATGATAGTTTTATCCAGACAGACACAAAATGAAACTGTGCAATGAAGTAGGAGTGATGATGGATTTTAAAAAATTTACTTACAAAGTTACTGTTCATATGCAGTCAGATTCCCTATGGTGAGCAGCCCACCTTATAGTTGACCTATCCTTGTGTTTACAAACTCTAATATATTATTTGATACTGCAAAGCCTGTTCTGCATAACCAAGTCTGTGACAGTGCTGTTCTGTGTTGTAGGGGTGTTCATGGTCAGTGATGTAGTTTGAAAATAACCACTAATGTAACTGTTCTGTAATGCCTGGGGTGGGCACTTCAGACCCCCACCAGAAGGGTGGCACTGTTAAACTCTTTGACAGGTTTGTGTACTTGGTCTTCGTTTAGTGTTCAATATTACAACCCTTATGACTTGTGCTTTTGCTGAGACGGATGCATTTATTAAACAATTTTTAAAAATATATAATCAGGGTTCAAAACTTATGTATTAATTACTGGCTTTCCTGTTATGCTCATTATATTACTGGACTTCCAAAGGAATGTGTCTAGATAATATACCACCTGACTGGGATATTTGTATCTGTTCTGTGTTTCCCCCCTTCTTGGTGTGAATGATTGGGTCTGTTTTTGAAAAGGTCTTAGCTTGTATTGACAGTCATCAAACACAATCAATATGGAAGTTTGTGGAGTGAAACGGTGAAGGGCTGGACATTGTGTTTCTGAGAGGGTTTTTTGATGTTAACGTTTTAGTTAATTGATCTTTCATGAAAATATCATCCAAACATTTGGATGTTTCCTTTTTAAAGTTAGGGTGCAGCTCAATTAGAGGGTTTTTTTAGGGTAGGGCTAATTTTTTTTTTTTTTTTTTTTTTTTTTTTTTTTTCCTTTCCTTTTTTGTAATTATGTATCAGTACCTTGATATGGGCCAATTGCAATTTTAAGCCAATGGGATGCCCTTCCAATCATCTCATCTCCCAGTGCCGATGGGCCAATAAAGTCTAAGCATCAGAAGGCTGTATGATTTACCCAGACCCTTCCCAGCCCCACTGTCATGCCAACAGGTGCCACTGCCATCACAAAACGTTAATAGGAAAGCAGTGCAGCCCGCTAATGTATCCTAGAGTTCTTCAAAAAAAAAAATTAATAACTGAAATGACATTAAATCATTTTACTATAAGGATAATTTGGCATCTAAAGTGCCTCAGTGAGGGTAGTGTAGTGAGGGACTCCAGACTGTTTCCCTGCCTTGGTGGGTTTTTTTCTACCTCTTCACCAGTACCAATCCAGCATTCTTGCTCCAGGTCACTTGGCTTGTTTTTGCCCAAGTATCAGCTGTGTCCTTTTACTCATGATTCAAACTGAGTTTGTTCTGTCTTTTAAACACAAAATTTCAAGGTTGTTTAAATGAAATGAGATGTAGATGATGTGTGAGGGTTCCATTTGGAGATAGAAGAGCCAAAGAGAGGGAAACTGAGGCCACTCAGCCTCTTTTGGTCATCACTTTGTGTCCAATCCTGGGTTCCATCAGATCTTCCTGGTCGTTAACAAGACTTCCACATGACTTGCTGGAGTATCAGACCGAGTTGGGAATTCTAAGAAATGGAAAAAGATGCTACTCATCATGAGCGAGCCGATCCCAGCAGGAGTCAGTCTGTGGTTTTCCAGTAGGACGAGCAGAGGACGAGCAGAGGATGAGCACAGCTGTCGGACAGCTTATGCACGTGTTGATGCTAGAGGAGTTCTCATCTGTTGATGGGATCCTGAGGAAAGGCTTTATACTTGGGCGGGGGGGGGCAAGGATTGTGTAGTGCGGACAGTAACAGGTTTTGGGAGTTCCTACGTCCCCCCCCATCCTTCATGGGTAAGTTGTCTCCTGAGAACACTGTGTGATGGCATTCCCAGCCACCCACCGACCCACCCCCACCCTGCCAAAGCCATGACAGTAAGCAGCACCCTTAGATCTCAGATCAACTTTCACTGTCTGTCTTCCTGTCTCCAGGGCACCTATGCAATATGGTCCCACGGCCCCCCACGTGCCTCTCTGGGCACATTTCATTACCCATAATTGATAGTTTCTCTCCTTCACTAGTCCTCTGTAATTACTGTCGTAACTTTGAATAAAAGGTGTGGGGGTGGAGAGAGACATTCAATGAGAAGACGGACTTGGGCGCATCCCTTTAACTGGCGCTAATTTCCCCATGAGTCACTTCCAGAAGACGTGAACAAAGAGAGGGATAAAGATAGCCGGCCGTGCTGAGCTGTTAGTGCGGCAAGGAGTTTCAGTGAACATAATGCAGATTTATCCTAAAAAAAAACAAACGTACGAGTTAGAAAAAGCAGTCTAATTTAATGTAATGGGGTTTTAGGAAGTATAAGTTTTAGAACTATCAGAATTAGATTTCGTAGGCGATGAGACCTTTACTGTCATTATATTGCCGTACAATGAAATTTTGTTTTAAAATAATGACAAGGGTACTCCTCACCAACTTGCTGCTTTCGAATTCATTTTGGTAATTTCCAAGTTCTTTTTTAGGCCTGCTTACGTACGCCATTAGTACTTATCTAGGGAGCAAAAAACCCTTTTGATTGATAAAAAAAAAAACTAAAATTATTCTGCTAGAAACAGAGATAAACATGCCCTAAAATGGCATAATACGATAAATATCTCGCTTCATTCTGTGAGTTTCTGCTGGAACGGAAACTCAACGGGTAGTTGGGGATCAGAACATGTTTATGGCAAACGGCAGGCTTTTAGCTCACTGCACGCCATTGCCTTTCATACTCCTGAGCCGTGGCTGGAAAATATCGCTGCACTGCAGCTGCCACGGTCAGGTTTACACAGAATTGATTAACGCCGTTGCTGTTATGTTAGCAGGAAATTATTGTCCATAACAAACAGAACAAACAAGACTACATGACACCAAGCCCACATCCTTCGGCGTTTTACATGGAGGTTTGATACAGTACACACCACTTCCATCCCCTGATTTTTACACCTCTGTCTGCTCCAGACGGCGCCAGTGCGCGGGAAACCGAAACAAATTATTCAGTATAAACGATTAGTACGATAAAAACGTAAAAGCAGCACAGCACTGTTTCCCTTTGAGCTAATTGCTATAAATATTTATACGTTAAAATAAATTAGCACTTGATTGGGCTACAAAGTCAGTCACGGGTGTGGTTGTGTATAAATCTTAAATCTTAAATCGCGTAATTAGACTGGTTAGTGTTCACGATTTGGATCATTAGTATATATGTCCTCATGGGTCAAATACATTTACATTTAAAAAGCAGATGCTTTTGTCCAAACCTTTGTACAAGAGACTCGATGTTGTTCACCTCGGTTTTGGGAAATGTTCCATATTCTGGCAGCGAATAAAGGGTCTTATCCTCAAGGTATCTTAAGTATTATAAAGCTGCAATCTGTTAAAATTAGATCAGTGTTTATAAATTACTGGACTCCTATACTAACTTCCGCAATGGATCAGATCAGCGCAGGGAAAGCTAAGTAATGGAATCTCGCATTTCGCCGCAAAGTCTGCCTTGGCGCCCCATTCCACATGCCGGGCTGGCTGTCACACGCAGACGATAGATCCCCGGAGGAAACACCGGCTGCGTTGTCACCATCAAGACTCCGGCTGCGGAAGAGAAGCTTTGCGGAACTTTGCTTACTGTCGCCTGCGCAGACGGCGCAGCCCACGCAGAGAGCGCAGCCTCCTGAGCCTGCAGAGCCCGGTCCTTCCCGTTAGATGCGCTCATCGGAGAGAGAGAGCGAGGGAGGGAGAAGGAAAAGAAAAGAAGAGGAGAGGAGAGGGATCCGCAAACCTTTCCGAGTTCTGCCATTTTGTCTAGGTTTCTACTGATTCAGGATTGAGAAAACGAAGGAAAAACTGCGTCAACAATGAGCTGATGTTGGCTGGGGTCCAGGCTGAAACAACAAACTGAATATATATTTATTTTTTGGGGGGAAAACTACTTGTTTGTTTACAGATTCGCTCTAGTTAAACTTCACAGCCATCGCTCTTCAGGGGTAAGTTTAGATGTGCTGTTTTGTTAGTTTTGGTAAGCTGTAACCGCGTTATGCAAATATTAGATGCTGTACTTTCCACGTTAAATATTAAATTTGGAGTTTCGTTTGTTTCTCTTCATATGTTCATCGTATTTGTTCGAATACATTTGGTTAATTAGACCTGAAAACTTGTCTGTGTCGTTTACTTTAAACCTATACAGAATGAAACTAAAAACACTGGATCAGTGACATATAATTCCTCCACGAAATCTGTCAAGGGATTTCCCCAAAATCAGTTTTTCCAGTTTTCAGCATGGTTTCAGTTTGGTGGAAAAGGGACGAAATCATGTCTTGGCAAACAACCCCCTCCCCAGCAGCACTGTCCCGCTGCAGCGCCCCGGTGCTGAGGGGAGACCCGGTCATCACCGTGTTATCAAGTCGGTGACAATTATCATACGCTTGAAAGACTCGGAGCTGCAGTGTCTCCCCAGCCCGTCGGTGGGCTCTCCGGCAGTGTTCTTAATGTCTGTCGTATAAATACGCAGATCGTCCTCTTTTTTTGATGAGTTTTCCTGAAGTGTTTTTCCTTGGCATTACATCATTTATACATGAGCATTAACACCGCTCGTTGAATGCGTGTAGAAATGGGTTTTACTGCTTCTTGCAAAAGTTACTTGCATAACATAAGTGCCACTATGTGTTTTTTCCGTTGTATTTGTAAAATCAGGCTCTATATATTTTACTCAGCGTAAATGAGGGCTGGCGCCCTGTGGTAAATCAGTCGGGGACTGATGAATCTAAATTTGGAGTAATTTGTCACCGTTTTGCAGTTAGAATGGTTAAAGGTAGTTTTTAATGGATTTTTCTAACCTCCTGTGAGAGAATAGTGGTATTTGGATAGGCCGTACAACACACTTATTTAATTTAAATAATAATAATTTAAATAGTAATTTAAACAAGTTTTAATTACATCTGAGATTGCACAAACCCTGGCATTAACTGTAAATATAATTATTTTTTATTCTTGACATCCGTCTGTCAGAGTGGACTGACAAACACTTGGTATGCGTCAAAGAGGCAAATGATCTTGGTGTTAATTGCGGAAATTTGTAATTAACGTAGGCCTACACGACTGAGTTCAGCATTCCTCAATAATGCTAATGCACTTTTGTGTCAATACAGAGATGAATTGCTGAGATCTCTGCAGTCAACGCCTGTGGAAACCCATGTCAGCCTGCTGCAACCCCGACTAGCGACCACAACGCAAACAGCCGGGCGCCCGAATGGCCCGGGCAAATCATTAATGCGTATTGCACTTGTGGTGTCGGTGTGCGTCGTGTGGGGGCACAGTGCCAGGGGCAGCCTGGCGACCCAATTTCTGCAGTGGCGCAGTACAATAGTCAGGTGTCTCCTAATCATTGACTACTGGAAGTCCTAGTCATGTAATTTAGTGAAACAGGCTGCACTGCGATTAAAGAGCAGGTCGTAGTTTGTAAGTGCCAAGAGCCTGAGGTGGTTATTTGCTTTTGTTTGTTTGTTATTTAATAAAGCAATTATCCTGAATCAAATTACAAGGAACCTAAACATGACACAGGACGCTTTCGGTATTGCGGACTCTTTTATTAGGAGAAGGGATACATGGCACAGTGTTACTGTCCTGACTCTGACTGGCTAAAGTAAAGGTTGAGTATTTTGAATATATTGATCAAGAAAACTCTTAATATATTGTAGTATAGATTTTTAAAATCTTGTATCTTTTTAGTGTTTTGGCCTTTAGTAAAGGCCAATGCACGTTCTTATTCTTCAAGAAAAACAGATGCTAAATGCTGACCTTAAGTAGACAACTTTCTGCATGTGGAATGTGGGAATCCTCAAGTATATGAAGAACTGTGATAGTTTAACTTTAGATCTGATGGGTTTTGGGATTTCACTACAAAAATAACGACAATGTTTTAGTTCCTAAAGGCATGGTCATTTTTAAAGGCTCAGTGGGGGAATTTATTCCTCTGGCATGTTCTGGAATGTTCTTTTTCCTTCCTGCAATGCTCAGCAGCACTTTGGAATAATCAGTGGGTCAGAATTGGAGCCATACCATTCCGGTTTGAGAGACACTGTGTCAGTAGTATAATAGTCTAATAGTTCTGTTTTTGCTAGTTTCACTGGTATGAAATGCAGTTTTGTGTAATCGTTTTTTCTTTTTATCCCTTTTTTATTGAAATTGTTGTACATATCAATACCAGGGGAGTTTCTAGCTATTGAAAAGGTCAGGGGCTAAGTCAAGTTTACCTGGGGCTTGACTTTTTTTCTTTTTTGAAGGAAGATTGGCATCGGGGCTAAAATACTCGGGGCTATTGCCCCGAGTGATTGGACCTAATGACGCCCATGGTCAATACCATAAAACAGACTGACTGACTCAGACATTTTTGTATTTATGTAAATTTATTTGTTTTGCATTTACTGCTGAAATACAAGCCATAGACATTATTTATTGACAACAAGGTTTGGATTCATTATGACAGATTAAAACAAACTTTGAGAAAATCTATTTGGTTGAGAGGTTTTTGAGCTGCATGAAAGAGTGACTGAGAAGCTCGCCAAATGGAATGCAGCCTGTTAAAGGGTACACTGGATGCAGGCTGCTGTTCACGTTTCATTAATCTTGTCTGTGTATTTGTTTGGATCAAGCCTGTGATTCTATGTGTGGAAATGGGAGTAAGGAAGTCCAGTATTTCTTGCATGCCTTTGGGTAGCACTGAAGGAATGCACAGTATATCATGCCTCTGGTGAGCCCACCCAATGTCCAGCTAGTTTGCTGCTCTCCCCCACAATCAGGAACTGCGAGAGGTGGGGGGCAGGACGTAGCTCCAAGACCTGGATGTCTATCTTGAGTGGATTGGTGTTTAAGTTTTTGTTTTGCTTTTTAAACTTAACAAATCCGACAAAGTTCGAGTTGTCACCCATCAGTGGGAAGGTGAGACTTCCATTTCCCCCTAAAAGCTAGACTTCACAATCATGGTGCTTTATGAATTAGAATATTTTTTCCTCAGTGGAAACTATGGCTTGTCGATGGAGGAAAATAAGACTCCTCTATCATCCAAGATTATCGTCTTTGCAGCTAGGAGCTTTGTGGTTTCCAGCCCCGAGGTCACCAGTCTCTCTCCTCCAAAGTCGTGATTATTTATACGGGAGCGTCAGACAGCAGTTATCTTCGAGCCCCCTAGTGGCAGACGCTGGGAATTTTATCTGGCCGTTGCTTTAACTCGTCTACCGACGAAACCGGTGTTCTAACAGTCTGACGTACTTTGTCAGAATAGCATACCGGTAGTGCAAATTGATAGCTGTATCTTTAGGCTACTTTATCAAACTAACATACCTACGTATGGCAAGACGTTCTGATAGGTACATTTACGCTGACAGAATAACATACCTATAGTTTAATGCAGTGGTATGTATGACATTCTGATGGGAAATATAATTTCTCTGAACATCCTAATCATACATTATGTATAAAACATGCATTATATAGAAAATATGCTTTGTGTAGTAATATACTAGAAATAAAAGTATGCTTAATTTGAAACAGTTTATATATTTTAGTAAGTTTTAAAAGTGTGAAAAGTCTTCAATGGATATAAGTTGACAAAATAACTGTAAAAAATGCCAACAGTGTTTTACATTGTTAATCAATACTTATCCATAAAATAAAAAATACGAAAAAAATATGGTTAAGAAAAATACAAGCTTTAATAAAGCTTCGGTCAGCGGTATGCTAAATGTATGGAATTACGCCGATCACGGCCTATTTCTGTTGTACGCATGCGCATTAACCCGGGGTATGCCATTTTGTAAGGTATGCTGTTGTTTCGGAACACCTGCCTTCCCAAGCTGCGTGGCTGGCGGGACGGCGGTGGTGTATGGGGTGGGCATTTATCAGGACAGAGGAGAAATGATGATTACAGCCTGGGAGCTAGGCAGACAGGCCTGGCTGACCCCTGGCTCAGACTCTGTATTTAACTCAGCGTCGCTGCCCTGGGCGGCTTACAGCTCATCGCTCCGCTGGCAGGACGCTCCGCCCCTGGAGAGACTGGCTTTTTCACAACATGGAAGGCAACCGTGTCTCGTTGTTAATTCTAATTGGTTACAGAGTTGCTTTCTTTTTTTTCTCTGACTTCACTGCCAGAGTTTTGCAGATGAGTGATCATCTTCCATCTGTAACCGTCAATTACGCTTAAACACGGGATTCCCGCCTCGGCGCTGTTCTGGCGTTTCTGGCTCCCTGAAATTGATCTGTGTCTTTCTGTTATTCTGAGCATCTATGGGCAGAACACACTCGAACGAAAAGGCTATTTAGACATTTCTATCTTTCGCCAAATTCATGCCCTGTTATAGATAGGTTCTGAGCGGTTTAAGTTAAATTATAGTGAAAATCTGTGCCGAGGATAAACGGTACCATTTGCTACGCTGACGTATAAACTTTTAACAGGATGAGGGTCATGATTTAAAAACATGACAGCCATTACCTGGCAGCAGTCAGCTGATTTAGGCTGCTTTTTTTTTACCCCACTCTTATTTCCCCCAGACGTACCCCCCTCCTAAACTGCTAGTGGCTAATATATGGAATGTGGCTGTGAAACACTGCAGAGAATGTCACTCCACCGCCCCCCCCCCCCCACTTTAATTTTATGAGGGCTCCCACAAAGTGAGATTTTGTGTTCTTCCAGATGTTTCCACTGCAACTAGAGGGACTGCTACAAATATTTGCAAAAATGTGATGGAACTCAAAAATGGACTGTGCTGTGCCTTTTAATAATATAACTCCCCACCCGCCTGTCCAGATGTAATTTTATTGAGAGGAAATCTCAGGAGTGCCTGGGAAATGCTGACAGTGTTCGTCATGCAGGTGATGAACCTGGTGATGACCTACCCTGTCACGTGGATGTAATCCTGCACTTCTTGAAGCCAGTGCAGAGTCAGCACAGGGTGCCGTAGTGCCACAATTCTTGTGCTTCCTGGTTCTCTT
Organism: Mormyrus iriodes; assembly: GCA_011763525.2. Taxonomy (NCBI): domain Eukaryota; kingdom Metazoa; phylum Chordata; class Actinopteri; order Osteoglossiformes; family Mormyridae; genus Mormyrus; species Mormyrus iriodes. The sequence continues at coordinate 1,247,230 of JAAGVU020000111.1, forward strand.
GTACCGCTCACCATATCTGTTGTTTCTGAAGCTCCTGTGTTGCTTCTGTGGCCTAGCACTTACCCTAGGGTAGGTTTGGGCAATTTTAATTTTAACTACGATTTTGACTTCCAACGATTATCAAAACAAAATAATCTAGAGAAAAAAATGATCATGCAGCATTTCGTTTGCAGTGATGTTCCCAGTTTGTCATTTGTTATAAATCCAGTGCACCCCTTTCCAGTCCCTTTTTACTTGTTTTTCACTTGATTTATATTTAGAATTCAAGGAAATCCACTGTTAAAAAGGCAAGTTTTTTTTAAGTTCAATAAATGCATGATATTTCCAGTATTATTGAGTAATAATGATAAATCATCCATCCATCCATCTTCTATACCTGCTTGCCCTGTGCAGGGTTGTGGGGGTCTGGAACCTATGCTGGAAGCTATGGCCGCAAAGCAGGGAATAACCAAGGATGGGGCGTCAACCCATCACAGGGCACACTACACACCAGTCACTCACACATGCACGCCTATGGGCAATTTGTTAACTGTCAAATAATTGTGATCTCAATCAAAAAAAAAATGAATGAAACAAAATAATTGTGATTATAACTTTTGCTATAATCAAGCAGCGCAACCTGGGGGTAACGGGGGAAAGAGAGTGATCAAGAGATCTGGAATGAAACCTGGGGCAGAATTTGTAATATTTACTCCTCTCTGTTCCTATCTGTGCATTGTCTCCTCTGCCCCTACCCAAGTCACCATAGTGGCCCCTTGCTGTCACCTTTCGGTCCGGAGTTCAGCTTGCATCTTTGGTGCTCTCCAAACTGATAGGGAAGCTGAAGGAATCCCTGGGGCAGGATGTGCTGTCGCACCCTCTTCGGCAGTGTTTTTAGAACGGTACCCAAGGTCAGCTAGTGTGACTGTTTGGGACAGTGGATGAAAGCTGAGCAAGTTGTATGTGGCTAGCCTGGATGAAGCTGCCTGTCCCCACACATAATGTGATTAGACAGCACAGAGATACTGATATTGATCTCATCTCCCACTTCCATTCCGGCAATGAAATGAAAATCCACTGGAAAGTGTTAATTATCACTGTGTATGGTGACTGATATTTAAACTGCTGCACTCAGGTTCCTTTTCCCCCTCTGTGTGTTTGACAGAACAGCCCTTTATGAAATTGAACACAGTTGGCTAATTTAACAGTTCCATAAACACCGTTATCTTAGATGCAGTGATGGGCCTGTATCACTGAGCCTGTGTATGTGTGCCCAACATCAACAGGCTAATTGCTTGTCTATATTAGTTATTGTCACAAAACTATTTAATTTAGAATTTTAAACAGCGTTTTTTTGTAACTTAGATTTTCCCGAGGTGTAGCTTGGAATTTATTTTCAGTTCCAGTACTTACCACTAGATGGAGATAGGAAATCATGAATCAGGAAAAAAAGAGACCGTAACTAAAGCGCTGTTTGTAAAGTGCTGAGTATCAAATATCATTGGTCAGTCAGGTCAGTCATATAGAATTTTCCCTTCAGTTGTAGATGTTACATTTGAAAATGTAATACTATTAGCCTAATATTTTATCATTGTGTCTGTAAGTAATCTTTCCTAGGCTATGGATAAATCCATAATTCTGATAAAAATGTCCAAATTCACTAAGATTTCTTTTCTTTCACCTGTCAACAGCAGTGCTGTCCTGTGTGGCGTATGCAACCGGACTCCTGTCCTGTGTGTTTGGTGCTGGCATCCCACAACCATGTGTTCCACCAACCATCCGAACTGGGTGACCTTTGAGGATGAGGACGCCTCACGCTCTCCTTCCCAGAAACCCCTTCAGTCTCCAACTGCCAGCTTGGGGTCAGTTCCCAGGCCCAATGGGCTCAGACTGATTCTTCCTTCTCTGAGCGGGTCCTCTTGGGGCTCTCCCAGTCCACTGGACTCACCGCAAATGCACTTTAGCTACGACGGCAGCTCCTGCGTGCCCAGCAACACCCCCTTGTGCACGCCTGTAAGGGAGACGCCCACCAGCTTTTCCTTCTTCCCATGTGGCCTTCCTGGGGATCAGAATGCTGCCCCAAGCTTCTCCAACGCATCCACAGCCACTCTGCCCTCGCCGGCCCCAGAGCAGTGCACACCTCAGTCCACAGGGAACTCATCAGAGGGGTGGAACCCGTTTCCAGCATTCCAGGATGACCTGAGCCACTTCAGCCCATTCTGGAGCGAGGGACGTGCCGAGTCTGGGGGCTCCTCCTCAGACTCAGACTCCGGGTCCAACCTGCCCCGCTTCTTTATCAGGACCAAGGATGGCTACGGGCCGCCGCCAGATCACATACAGAACTCCTACTCCTACATCTGCCAAAAGCTGGAGCGGCTACGTGCCGAGGGTGAGGATGATAAGGAAGGAGGCAGAGAGGGGGATGAGGGAGAATGTGTGGAGGGGCTGAGAGCCGAGGAGGTACAGGGAAGTCCCAGATTTGTCCCGCAGGGACTGTTCCGCAGCCAGCAGAGACATGGCTGGCCCATGATGCTCCGCATCCCCGAGCGGAAAAACCGCATGTCCTCCCGGCAGTGGGGGCCCATCTATCTACGGCTGCTGCCTGGGGGGGTGCTGCAAATGTACTATGAGAGAGGTCTGGAGAAGCCCTTTAAGGAGCTCCAGTTGCACTCCCACTGCCGGCTGTCCTTCCCCAAGCTGGAGGGCTACCACGAACCACGTAAGATCTACACGGTGAAGCTGGAGCACGTGTGCTACACCGAGCGCAGGCGTTATCATCCGCGGCCGGAAGTGACGCATGAGCCAGAGGCGGAGCAGCTGCTGAAGTTCGGCACGACCGAGCATGGGGACATGGAGGACCTGGTGGCGTCTGTGGAAGAGGAGCTGATGAAGCTGTCCGTGGTATCCCAGACGCGTCGACACTACGAAGAGCAGGAGATGTGTCTGAAGATCGTCGACCACCTCTGGGTGAGGCTGGACAAGGATGGGAGCCTGCTGGAGCGGACGGCCGTCAGCCACATCTACTGCCTCGCCTTCCTGAATGGGGCGGGAGAATGCTTCATGGCGCTAAATGATCAGCAACTGCTCCACAGGAACCCCGAGTACAGCTCAGAGAAGGAGGGTGAGGAGGAAGGCTTGTGGATGGAGATCACAGACTGTCACTTCCACGCCTGCGTCAATAAAGCTGAGTTCCAGAGGTCCCGGCTGGTGAAGTTCTCACCGCCGGATGCCTGCAACATTGAGCTGATGCGATACAAGACTGTGTCCATTGGTTTTGGAGAGCCGCCCTTCTCTGTCAAGGCTGTGGTCACTGTGCAAGGCGCATATGTGGAGCTCCAGGCCTTCCTCACCATGGCACCCTCCTTCATCTTCTCATCTAGGAGCAACCTTGATTTGTCACTGCCTTGTGAGAACGTTCTTCTCCGGGTCCCGGTGCCAGAGGACTGGGTCAAGGTGTCACGCACGGTCGCCCTACTGAGACAGAAGTACCTGAAGGCCCGAATGAACCGCAACGCTTGTCTGGGATCCCTCAATGCTGCAGACTCCCAGCCTGTCATGCAGGTGTCCGTGGGCACTGTCAAGTACGAGAACGTGTACCGTGCCATCGTGTGGAGAATCGACAGGCTTCCCGCAAAAAACACTGGTAAGCGCACCTCAGTAAGCATAGCAAACACCTGCCCTCTTCCTACCTGCATGTGAGACTCTCCTCAACTGCCGCACTCAAAGTCGACTAATACCACTGCTGAGACTGGTAGGCTAGCAGATCGTCCCAGGACTGAACTTTCCTTTTTAAAACTCTCTCTTTAAAAGGTCCCCTTTAACCACATTGACTTACTTAGCTGACAACTTTATCCGCAGCCACTTTCAATCTCAAGTTTTTTGCACTTGAATGTATTAATGTAACAATTACCTCTCATACTACTTAAAGGTATTACCAGGCTCTTCTTAGGATTTGGACCAGGAAGCCTTAGGTTATGAACCTTAATACTGAATCTGTACTTTCCCTGCTGGTTGTCCACTTATTCAGTTACAAAGTGCCAGAATTAATGTCACATGCCTGAAATATGCATACACCCTGTCAGTATTCCAGTAGGAGTTCCTTGTAAGTGTAATCACTATACCACCAGTGTTCTCTTGTCCCCTTGTGAGCAGAAAGTCAACCCAAGGTTTTGTTGTTGTAACTGAGTTTGGGTTGTTTTGAATGTAAATGTGTGTTCTACATACCCCAGCGGTGGACCAGCCACACTCCTTCTTCTGCAAGCTTGAGCTGGGTTCAGACCAGGAGATCCCCACTGACTGGTACCCATTCGTTACCGTGGAGTTCGAGCTGGCAGACACTGCGGTGTCCCGGACAAGGGTGAAGTCGCTTGGTGCGGAGAGTGACATCCAGCCGCAGAAACACATAGAGACCAAGGCGTACTACCACTGTCAGGTAAAGGCAGGGTCATAGCTGACATATACACACAGCTACACACATTCAAACAGCATAACCGTCCAATAAAATAATCAGAATCAGAATCATTTTTATTAGTTAAGAACGTTTCCATACAAGGGATTTGCCTTTTGGTGCTTTTGCAAGACATTACAAGAACATTCAATGTTTAGCAAGGCATATACAGAAAAGTAAAAAAAAAAAAAAAAACTCACTAGATTAGTATTTGGATAATAATTCTATAATAATTATATGATAAATAATAACAATAGCAGTAATTATGATAATGATGTAATTAAATGTTATTTTATATGTATATACACATATGCATGGTAATAATTTAAGTATAAATATAAACGGTATGAACATAAACTATATAAACCATGTAAAATAATTTAATAATTTAAAGGGCTCTTATATAGTACAATTACTAAATAGCAGCCAAATCAAAACTATATGTGAAAGAATGCAATATGTATACAGAGTGTTTGCAGTATGTGTGCATAATGTGCAAGAGTGCAGAATATAATTGTGTAGAGAAAGTTTATCAGTGGTTTACTGGTTATGCAGTAGTTCACTGCATTACATTCAAAACAATGAATGATAGAAGCGAATGATCTGCTACAAATTTTAAAATCCACTCTTGCTCTAGATTACATCGGTTCGAGTGACGCGGCACAGATTTTTCCCAACAATACCTTGTCATCTGTAAACGAGAACACAACCGAGCGCTCAAGCTCAGAAGCTTCCTCTGACAGCTACGCAACTGCGTGTTTCTAAATTCTCTTGTCTGCCTTTTAGGTGGAGATTGAAAGGAAGTGGACAGAGACAGAATCTCAGAGGCAATCTGACTGCACAACACAGTGATGTTTTTCAGCGTCCCGAAAAATAAAAGAACAGTTTCCCCTGATTAGGAAATGCACCCTGGACACCTTGCTAAAAATTCTTTGCAGCAAACAAAGACAAAAAAAGAAGGATTTGTCAGAAGAGAATGTATTTGAAAGAGCCCGTATTTCTGTACTGATGTTCTTGTGTACTTTCAGTATATTGCGTTCTATTTAATCAGTGTCACATATACATTCCAATGTATCCATTTTTTTGTTTTATCGCGGTTGAGCTGTTAAACTACAGTGACGGGATATTTCTCTGAGTTGCGTGATCCGATAAAACTGGGAATCGAGAGCACACAACGTTTAAGTAACTATCCTGCACTTTCTCCTGCTTGCTGACATGAAGTTTACCATGGGGCAAGAACAGAGGCATCATACTTTCGTAGGACAAAGAAAATGTCCCCTTTTAGCAAAATGATCATAGATATACTTACCGCAGCATTGTGTTCCTTGCAAGGAATACTGCACACGACCAGGCTTCCTCTGAAACTGCAATAAATTGCACTTTTGTATTGTGTTGGTACTAGTTAAGCTTAATGCCCTGATTGCAATTTGAGAGTATGTAGTACAGAGGCCAGCGCACTGGATTCGGGTTATGAGGATGTGGATTTGAGTCTTTGGTGAGACAATACTGCTGTTTCTTGAGTTGGTTCCAAAACTCAAGTGAAAAATTGATTTAAGAATGTATAAAGAAAGTATCTGTAATTTGCATAAGTAAATAGCGAAGCAGAAAGAATCGTAAGTATGTAGCAATTTAAAACCAACTGTGGGTGCAGCTTACTTATTTTAAAAAGTCAATCATACGTGCTTGATGACAGGTTCATTCCATCTAACTGACTGTGGGGGCTGCGACGGGGCACTGATTAGGTCCTTCTTTCAACACAACGCATAGTTACAAAGCTGTTTCAAGGGCACGACAAAGGCGCATGTCCTTTAACATCTGCTATGCATTCACGGAGTCACGGGTGAATTAATAACTCTGGCATGCACGGGAAATATTAATAACCAGCTTCCCCGTTAATTTGGGATAGAGGGAGCCGTGACACAGCGCGACGAAAGGAGCACGACCTTCGTTGAAAACTGCAGGCTTTTGTTTTGTTCTATAGTCACAATACTGCAATAAAACAATACAGATTTACTATAAAATGATTCGGAGTTACTGACGGACGAAGCCAATAAGACACAATATGTAGCTGCTGCATATGAATAAAACGGTACAATATATTAATGGATGACAATATTTCTTCCTAGCCCGAAAAATAACACCATCAGTGCAATGGTATTTAAACTATTCCGGAACGTCAGGTTAAAGGGACAACGCAATAACCTAAACCTCAGCATGAAGACATATATTCTGATTGTCATGAAATCACACAAAGCTGCCGCTCGTCATGTGAATTAAGCGCATCGAGTCACTTCGCGTCTTAGAGGCGTTTTACTCTGAGACAGGACGAGGGTAGACGACATGCAATATAACTGATTTCGTGACAGATGTAAGGTTTTAAAGGAATAGTGACGGGTCGTAGTGATTACAATGCTGTCAAACTCCAACACAGTTGTAAGTACCTACATAAACCGGATAAATCTGGTGACATTTGTAACCTGCTTTATAAATATGCCAGGTGAAGTAAGGCAGCCAATATTTATCAACAACTGTTAGGTTACAAAACACAAATGAGCATTTCTTTCAATAAAAGCTATTATTATCAACCATTTCGGCTCCCGCTTGCCAATTAGCAGGTTTGCTAGGTAACCCATGTGTATTCACCGTAAAGATGGGTTACTAGGAGGCTTAGACACAGTCCGTAAAGCGCAAAAAAAACTGCCAGTTTATTGAATAATTTTAGTTATTAATTATGCTGAGCTTATGGTCTGGTGAACTTCGCTTTTTGTACGGTAATATCAATGTGCCAGTGAGTCACAATTTATCAGCTTACCTTTGTGATCGACGCACTAGTGCGAACTTTTTTGTGTAATACGAGCGCCTGACTAACGCGCATGGAAACGTGTTTGGACAGCGTAATTGTATAGCGTTATGAACCAGAATAAAACACGACGTTGTTCCCCCTCCCCGTATTTTTGCAACGCATCCTCTTCCAGTCCAAACTCTACATGTCAGTCATTGACGATGTGATTGAAAGCGTCAGGGAGCTGTTTCAGGACGAAGGGGTCGAGGATCGGGTGCTTGAAGACCTCAGGCAGGTGAGCGCTTCCTCTGTGCTATTTCTCAGAGGACAACATTAAACTGACCCAATGCACGCCAAGCGTAAGCTTGTCTCGCTGTTATATGTCTAGTTCAGTGTTTCTCGCGGTCGATCCATGTTTTTGCTCCCTCCGAGCTCCCTGCCAGATAGTCCACATTTTTGCTCCCTCACAGCTTCCAACCGGGAGGGAGCAAAAACGTGGACTGCCTGTGGGTCCCCGAGGACCGGATTGGGAAATACTGGTCTAGTTTAATTCAGTTATAGGATCTCTCAATATATGCAATGATGGAGTTAGGAATGAAAGACAGACAGGCTGGATTATGTGCTGTCAATTGCCGCCTGAAAACCAGGCAGCAACCAATGAGATATGGCTTAATCTGGTCGCTGACTGACAGCATATAATAGTCTTATTTTTACCATCGTTATTCAGCAGTTTGTATCTTTACTATTGTAAAACTTGTTGGATGGCAGGGAATAACAGATGGAGCTGAGCGACCAGCAGATTGGGTATTCGGTTGTGTGCTTTGTCTTTTTTTGTGTAGCTCTGGGAGTCTAAGGTCATGCAGTCGAAAGCAGTGGAAGGTTTTATGAAGGGTCCTATTAACCCGAACAACTTCGTGCTACAGCTTCCTGCGAATTATGCTCAGACCCTCCATAAACCCACAGGTCAGCCACGGGAAAATGCCGACCCCTAAGGTCATGTCCAGATGTTTTTTTAGCTCCCCTTATTAATTATAGTCTCACCATGTCTTTTATATGCCTTGTCTATTTTAAGGAATCCCCAGCATAGTCTTAGTCTTGGTATTAGGTATATTTGGTTAATAATATTATTGTAAATTCCTGCAAAGACACATAGTTGCCTTGATGTTGGCCTGTCTGTTTCTGCAGCCTCAATCGTCATTCCTGCTGGTCAGACACTTCAGAATTTTGCCACCAAAGCAGTAAGTAATTTTGGGAACTAGTAAAACTAGGCAAAGCCAGACTAGGAAACTGGGAGCTGAAATATATTTTTATTTATTTATTTTTTTAGCTTGTTGGTTGCAGCATGTGGCACATTATCAGCTAGCGCCCCCTGGAGACTGGGCAGATACCTCTGACAGTAAGAGGCAGAACTTGTCATTTGAAATTCGAGTTGTTAGCCTTATTGACAGGGAGCGTCTCAGAGCACGCACTCTGCTTCTAGGCCGCGCCATGTCAAAAATGGAGGGAGGAAAGATGGAGTGTAAACATTATCCTTGAAGAGCTTTTTACACAAGGGTTTAATGAAGCCATTTTCCCATTGATCTACTCCACTGTAAGCAAATGTACATGCAGTGTAGTTATCATGCTTAGATGCGTGAAAAGCTTTGACAGACATTTTCCGGGATGTTCCAATTAGTTGTATTAAATGGCTTATCATTCATATGTACATAAATGGCAAGGATGCCTGAGAGCTTAATAAAATCCCTTTTTGTTATATGCAGTACGGTTCTGACACATTTATTTGGGTGTGTTTTATTTTTAAGCACCCATGTAAATGTCTTCTATTTTTTTCATACAAAAATGTATGTCTGATGCAAAGCAAGGAGGCGGCGAATCGTCGCTCTCTTAATGTCTGAAATAGTCTGCCAGGATCTGTTTTGATGGGGGACACGCCAGGTCATAGTGACATGTATTCATTGCCTGAGGCACACAGCAATTTAACACGGATGAGGACAAAGAAAATAATTTTAAGAATGGTGTCAAGGGTTTGGCTTCCAAAAAACATTAGTTTAATTTTTCATGGTAGTACTTAAAATAACTCTGAAGGGCTGTTAAGTAACAGACTGCCAACTATGTATTCCTTTTGTTATATGAGACGTAAACACTATAGATTCTAATTTTCTTTTTTCACTACTGACTTGGTCACAATGTCCTCTGTCTTCTTGGCTGTTCTCTCACATTAACTTACAAGTATATATCCACTCTTTACCAGTAATACGCTGTTATTGTTAAAATATAACTTGAGATTCTATGTCATCATGACTCTAGTTAATCAGGGGTGAGTTTTTCTCTGGTTATATTTGAAATAATCAAATCCTTGTGTATTTTGCCACCTGTTCAGTACAGCGTGACCCAACTACGGTAGCACAGAATAGGCCGGCAGGAGGCAGTACACCATGCATCTAAAGTACCCATTCTTCTCACTCCGTCAGAACGGTTCTGGTGCGCTTGCGACATTTTCTCTCCCTCCTGGAGTGAGCTACCCTGTCCAGATCCCAGCTGGAGTCACTCTGCAGACCTCATCAGGTGAGGAAATGTGTGGAGAGAAGCAGCCGTACACCTCGCCCCGAGACGAGTGGCGGGTCGGTGCCTGTCGCCTTCCCGTCACGACATTGCCTTGAGAGTAGGCAGTGTGCTTCAAGCTCTTTATTTCCCACCCCATCTCTGGATGCTACTTTGGGGTGAAAGTCCGGCCACACAATTTATCTCAAATTGCCAGTAATCATCAGACCGCTTGTGGTTTCTCTTTTTCTCTCTTTCCCCCTGATGCACCTCACTTCAGCACCAGTAGATGGTAATTAAAAGACTTCTGGAACAGTGACTAAATAAAAACTGTGCAAGATGTAGGACATTTAAAACATTTTCTTCTTTGTTTTTACACTGTGTTTTGCAATCGGCTTAATCCTACTTCGTGATTATTTTAGACCAGACCATACTAGAATCTTCCTGTTGCAGTCTTAGTTACTTGCCATGATTGCACTGTGCTCTAAATCCGACAAGCCTCCCTTTAAAGATCTACAACTTGCCCTGTCCAAGCCATCTGTAAAAAATACATGATAGTTTTCAATCTTTAAATAGATTGCATGGTCTCTGAAAGTCTTGTGTAAATGATTGCGAGCTTTTCAGAGAATGAGAGATCCCACTGATCTCCATGTGAGATTCAGGCATCTGCATGCAGGAAAGACTGAAAATCGACACATAGTCAAGATTTTACATGGCTCTTGTTACAGAGTACAGTGTAAAAACAGAAAGAATAAAATGTTTTAAATCCTCTACGTCTTGTGCAGTTTTTATTTAGTCACTGGGTGTGTCTTGGGTATGATGTTAAACTGCACACGGCCCTGCAAGAGGTCCTCCAACTAGCAGGCAAAAAAGTTTTGGGGGTTGGTGGCAGGATTGGCACTCCAGCCACTGTAAAACATCTCATTACAGCTCGATTTAAACAGGCATGACACCCTTCTGCTCTCTGAAGAAGTAGCTCTGCTGCAGCCGCCCATAGGAAGGCTGCACGCACCAGGAAGGGGATGGGGGGGAAAGCCTTTGGAAGCCTCATCCCTGGAGGAGTTGAAACCGTCAGAGCGCTAATCGAGTCAGGCTGGTTGGGGATCAGAGCTAGTGTTGTACTGAGGTATCGCCCACTGCATGGCAATGCTTGGGTCCCGGCTTGAGGCGGCCCATCCGGGTAGGCACGTGGAATGTCTTGTCTCTCCAGCATGATGACCATTTTCCTCTGCTGTTGGGGGAGCTTCGTAAACTCCACATTTCAGTGGTACCACTCTCTGAGGTACGCAGACCAGGGAGTGGCCAGATCTCTGTAGGTGGGTACACCTACTTATGGTCTGGTTGCTCTGATGGCTGTCATACTCGGGGAGTAGCTGTTGCTGTGGCTGATCAGCTCCTCCCGATGGTGGCTGGTGTCACCCCTTTCAACGAGCGTATTATGAGACTCAGACTAAGGCACTCCCTGGGTGTCTTGTCTGTTGTCTCAGTGTATGCTCCAACCGGGGTGAATGGTGTCTCGTTGAGGGAGACATTTTACTCGCAACTTTGCCTGGTGGTTGATGGGTGCCCACGAGGTGACTCCTCTGGTCATGGGTGACTTCAATGCGACCACTGGCACTGACAGGGCTGACTATGAGGATTGTGTCGGTCCTCACAGTTCTGGTGACCGGGGTGAAATTGGCTCCATGTTCCTCGACTTTGCAAAAGGTCAGGGGTTGCGTGTCGCTGGATCCTGGTTTCAACGCTCTGGGCCGCATCATTGGACTTGGTATTCCAGTACTGGTGGTGTGACGAAGATCGCTCAATCACATTCTTGTGGGCAGACGCTGGAGGCTCCTGCAGAACTGCAGGGTCTACAGAAGTGCCCAGTTTGTGAATTTTGACAATAGACATGTTGTTGCTACCCTGCAGATTCAGCTTAGATCCTGTAGGCTGCCACCTTCTTGGAGAAGGAGGCTGGAATTGGCCAGACTCCAAGATCAAGCTGTTTCTGATTGAGTTTACATGCAGTTTGCGTGAGGAACTTGCAGACTTGGGTGCGACTGCCGACTCTAATGTAATGTGGAACACCTTCTGTGATAAGACCCTGAAGGTTGCTGAGGGACTTGTTGGTGTTGCTGGTGTTCCCAGAAAGAGATGTTCCCAGGGCAGAGATGTTCCCAGGGCACCCTGGATATTATCGAGAGGAATCGCAGTGCATGACTTGGTGGCAACTCCAGTCTGTCCCTGGAACTGAGAAGGACGGCTCTGAGGGCAGATAAGGAGGCGTTTATTAGACGAATCTGTGAGCAGGTGACACACCATCTGTGTCCAGTGACCCACGTCCTGCTTACAGAGGAATCGAAGCATTACGTACATCTGAATCTGTTCCTCAGAGACTTGCAGTCAGGGTAGGTGATGGAAAGGTTCTTACAGAGGACACTGCAGTTGTGAACCGCTGGGCCGGCTACTTTGAGCAGTTGTTTAAAACTTATCCTTTGGCTAGGATGCTGGATATCTCTGGGTCCACGGTTCTTGAGGCTGATCCTCCAATCAGCTGTGAACCACCCAATCTCACTGAGATTGCACGGGTGGTGAATCATTTGTGGGTAGGGAAGGCCGCAGGGATCCGTGGTATCCGGGGTGAACTTCTCCAGGCTGGTGGTAAGGCTGTCTTCCTGGCATTACTGACAATTTTTGCTTACGTCTGGGAGATGGACATCATCCCAACTGACTGGAAAATGGGACTTGTTGTCCCGATCTGGAAAGGGAAGGGTGATTGTGTCAATTACAGGGTGATAACACTGCTCTCGGTGACAGGTAAGGTCCTTGCAAGGGTTATCCTTAACAGGATCCATGACCACTTGATCGCCTGCCAGGCCCGGAGCAGTCTGGTTTTGTGTGTAAGAAGTCTACCATTGACCGCATCCTGGCACTGAGGGTTCTCATCGAGCACAAGCGTGAATATCAGCAGAGCTTCTTTGCAGCCTTTGTTGATTTTCATCAAATGTTTGACCTCAGTTGATTGCGTTGCCCTGTGGGAATTCCTGAGACTTCACGGGATCCCCCCTGAAGCTGCTGGACATCATGGTTGTCCTGTACACTGGTATTATGAGTGCTGTGGAGAGTGGAGGAAGAACCTCTGTGTTCTTCTCAGTTGATTTCTGGGGTTCGCCATGGGTGTGTTCTTTCTCCTACTCTGTTCAATGCTTGCATGGACTGGGTGTTGGGCAGGGTTGTTTTTTCCGGCAATTGTGGGGTATCTGTTGGTGAAAAAAGATTTGGTAATCTTGACTCTGCTGATGATGCTGTGATCTTTTCAGAGTCAATGGAGGCTCTGATTGGGACTCTTGAGAGACTGAGTGAGGAGTCTGAGCGTCTGGAATAGCCAGCGTCCTGAATAAGAACCAAGATTCAGGCCTTTAATGACTTCTTAGGCACAGCCCTACTTAGGCTAAGTCACAGTACCGTGTCTGTCTGTGGGGAGAGTGTCGACCTCTTCGAAGGGTTCACCTATCTCGGCAGTGACATTCATGTATGGATTGGGAGAGCATGGGGGGTCATGAGGTCCCTATAAAGGGGTGTGTGGCGCTCCCGATATCTTTGCAAGAGGACAAAGGTCCAAGTCTTTAGAGTCCTGCTGCTTCCTGTCTTGCTGTATGGCCTTGAGACATGGATGCCATCCAGTGAGCTGAGACGACACTGGACTCATTCGGTACTGTGTCTCTTCGGAGAATCCTTGGGTACCACTGGTTTGACTTTGTCGAACAAGCGGTTGGTAGTGGAATCCCGAATGAGGCACATTACCTGCATTGTGAGGGAGCGTCAGTTATGGTACTACGGCAATGTGGCGTGTTTCCCTGAGGGTGATCCAGCTTGCAGGATCCTCATTGCCGAGGACCCAAGCGGCTGGACCAGTCCAAGGGGACGCCCACGTAACACCTGGCTGCGGCAGATGGATGGCTATATCCGGAGGGTGGTACTGGACCGTGTCTGCCTTGGGGGTCGCCAGCCGGGATCCCGAGGCGTTTCGTCATGCGGTGGGTGCGCCAACGTGCTGTATCAGCGCATGCTCCCCATCCTGACGTGACCTGACCTGACCTGTTGTTACAGAATTTAACCCACAGTGTTATATATTCAGGAAAAAAATACTGGACTTCTTGTTTGTGAAAATTGTCTGATGCCATGACTCCAGGCCACCTGTACAAGGTCAACGTTCCGGTGATGGTGACACAGGCTCCTGCCAGCAACCGCATCCTCTCACAGCCAATCCAACACGTCCTGGAGCAGAGAGAGCTCGTGGCTCCCCAAGGTGCTGTGGCCAGTGTTGCCCCTGCTGCCGTCCTACAGACGATCCCCCCGCCGGCGGCTAACTCTTACGCCCCTGCTGCCCCCAGTGCGACCCTCCTCCACCCTTCTGAGCCACAGCCCCTCACCCACCAACCGCACCTCTTCCTGGGCCAGGGTGCCCCGGCCCAGCCTCCGGCTGCCCCCCAGCCCCAGCTGACTGTGCCCTCTGTGCCCCAGCCTCTGCTGCAGCCTCCCCCTGCCCCGATCATTCCAGACAGCCCAGGAGACGATCAGTTCACGCTGGATGGAATCGAGTTCAGCCCCCAGCCTCTCGACATGAGCCTGCCGTCACCCTTCGCTGTCCAGCTGTCCTCAGTGAAGACATGCGAGGGGCAGCTGGGAGCTAGACAGGATGAAGTAGGTCAAGATGGGGAGGGCTCTGTGCCTGTCAATGCTGGGGAGGCAAACGCTCTGCTTGTGGAGGCTTCCAAGGTAACACACCCCCCCCCACCCCCCCCCCCCCCCCCACCACCCCCCGCC
>JAAGVU020000111.1:1261797-1307668 GCA_011763525.2 Mormyrus iriodes
CCCGGCAAGGCGGGGGGGGCAAATGCGCTCCTTTTGGGGGCTCGCCAGATAACACCACCACCCCCCCCCCCACACACACACACACACACACACACACACACACACACACTCCCTCTCTCTCAGCATTGCTAGCCAAGATAGTTTGTTAATAGCTGTATTGGTACCAGTATGATTTTCTGGCGAGTGATGCAGACTTTGTCCTAGTTAGGACCGGCTGGTAAGATCAGCCGCTGTCCTGCCTTTTCATCCGAGAAGGGCTTCACCTTCCACTGTCCTTGTGAAGGTTGATGAAGCGCATTCATAATGTATGCATTCATAAGCACCAGTTCTGAAGCCCCCCTAAGTGGCCCCATAAACCTTTTGTACTTGTCTGACTGAAGCATGTGCAGAATATTAACTTTAAGAGCTTATTTTTCCATTTTCCCCTATTAGCTGGAGATGGAGTTAATGAGGGACTTCAACTATAACGAGCTGGAGGCCCTGACACAGCTGGACGGGGCATGTGACAGCACCTCGGAGGAGGAGGGGGAGGCTGAGGAGGAGGTGGAGGGGGGGGCAGGCGCTGACGAGGACGAGTTTCTGGGCATGATCAACGCAGAAGCGCTCAAGGCCCTGCGAGAGGCCGAGGGCAGCAGCGAGGACGACGGCTCCAGCAGCAACAGCGACGCCTTGGACGATGCAGTAGAGGAAGTGGAGGAGGTAAGAGTTCGGGAGGGGAGGGGGGCGTGATGAATCTTCATGACACCCCCCCACCCCCCATATTGATCCGTGATTTCCCACACCCCCACTTCCGTGTTCCAGCTGTTAGATGCAGGTCATATCCTTCATTTTCAGTATTTGTCTTATCCAAGGCATCCATAAACAATATGTAACAGTATTTAGGAATGGCGTGATGAAAGACTGAATCTGTGGCTGTACCAGAGTGGAACAGTAGGGCGGCGAGCCTGTGACTCATGATGGCTTGTCTGCCGTGACACTGCTAAAGATGAGGCTCTTGTATCATTATTAAAGTACCCAAAGTCTTGTCTCCCTCTCAGATGTATGTTTTGTGTCCGTTATCCTAACGGCGTTAAACCTGTGTGCCAGCACAAACGCACCACTGTGACAATATGGAACGTTCTAGCAAGCTGTTTGAAGTTTGAAGACCATCTTGAGTGCCTTTGAAATTCTTTGATGGTATCACGAAGCTGGGCATTATCAGGCAGGGCCCTCAGAGGGTGGGCGGCCAGGGGGGCCTTTTAAGTTAACCCTTCCTTTGAGGGTTAACTTAAAATTTCACTTTGTAAATGGTGGACCAACCATCAGAATTTTTACTGTGGGTCACTGCCACTTTGTTTACAGAAGATTAACTCCTACTTCTGTCAAGGACTGTTGTCCTTACTTGGTTAGTGTCTCTTGAAAGGAGTTTTTTAAAATGCACTTTAATTTTATACTTTTTAAACCCTGAATCTCTATTCCATGAGGAATTTTGTTCATTGACGGTTAACCTTTTAACAATCTTTACAGTTCATTGGTGAGCTTAAAACCTTTGATACTGAGCTGCATTGCGTTTAGTTGATTTCCCTGCTTTCTGGATTTCTTCCTTTACATTGGGGTTTCCGCGACCCATATGGAATAAGTGGTTATAGAAAATGGATGGATGGATACATTGGGGTTTGTGTCTTCCTTGGGGGAGCCATTTTTGCATGTTATTCTTACGATGCTCCCCTTCATGCAGGACCCCCTTAACTCAGGGGACGACGTGAGTGAGCAGGACGTTCCTGATCTCTTTGACACCGACAATGTTGTCGTGTGTCAGTATGACAAGGTAGGGGGTGTTGCTTGTGAGAGTGTGATGTTTTGTATTGTAAGCATCAGAAGGTCCTCTACTGGCATGCCTGGTAGAAATATGCAAGAGTGTGATGAGCAGTAAATTACTTTGGATCTCATGCTCTTGTTGGGGTACTTTGCTGTCTAGCGGCCCCTAAGGAAGGGTTTCAGAAGTATCATTTTATATCAATTACACCCTTGTGAAAATAATTGAAGCAAGGTGTTGTGTATTTATGCAGACAGACTGACCACAGTTTAGACAGACATCACAGTCACATTAATTCCTACATATCACCTTGGGTCTGGATTTAGGACCTGGTGGACTGATAAAAATGGTATGGGAATAACCCAGAATAGGGCGCCAGTCAATCGCAGGGCACACGCAACATTCATGCCTTTGGGGAATTTGGCAACTCCAAATAACCTTAGCATGGTTTTGGACAGTGAGGGGAAACCGGAGATCCCAGAGGAAACCCCACGACAACACGGGGAGATACCCGAACCTCAGAGAATTCACTTGAAACATACATGGATGGCTGATGTACAGTCATACCACCCAGCTCTAACCTCACCAGGGTAGGCCTGCCAGTCTGTGGACACAGTGCCACCTTGGTCCATCCACTCAGCGTACGCTCTGCCCTATTGGCTGTAAGTTGCAAGGAGTAATGGTCAGACATTTTAGGTTAACTTCCATTTTCAGTCATATATCTTGTAGTAATTAAAGGTTTATTATCTCAATGTTTCGGAAGATAATTCCTCAGTGCGTGTAGATGGTTTCCTTTATGATCATTAAAGGAGCAAACGTATGCACACACCAGTAAAATTACCTGGAAGAAGCTTGTGAGCATATGCAGCCCAGACTCTGCGTGTGAAGGTCTCTATGGAAACTGCACTCTGCCTCTCTTTCAGATCCATCGCAGCAAGAACAGGTGGAAGTTCTACCTGAAGGATGGGGTGATGTGTTTTGGGGGAAAAGACTACATTTTCTCCAAAGCGGTAGGAGAGGCTGAGTGGTGAAGACTGAGGGGGAAAAAAGATGGCAGAGCCGCATTTGAACAGAGCGAGTCAATGACTCAAATGCCATGTGAAAATATGTAATGTTCAGAGAGTGAAATGTGTGGGAATTATACCATTAAAGGTGGTAAATGAATTAAAAGAAAAGGACAATATCAGCTTTTGGATATAAGGAGGATATATAATTTAGGTTTTGCTGTGAGGTTTCTGTTCTCTTTGAAAATTGTAGGTAAATTCTTTGGCGTTAGACTGCCAGATTTCTGTTTGTGATCATTTTGAGCTTTTGCACAACATGTGCGTGGTGATGGCTGACAGTGTGGTTTAGATCTGAAACTGCACTGTATAGGATTGTTTCAGCATGGACTGTCAGCATTTTCAAGTGCCTGTTTCAATAGTTTTGCGCAAAAAAATAACACTGACAAACTCAGCTTGCTTCCTACTGTTTTTTTCTAAATTAAGCTCTGAAATGTTGGAAAATGGGGATCTTATTCTTGATGCCTGACTGAAATTTTATGCCTGGTAAATATCGTACCTTCATCCTCCCCGTTATATTTTTGGAAATGGCTATTTACGTATGAACATCATGTTTCTGTGTCTCTTGTGACTGTTAGATTCTGCTTGTACGAACAGGATACATGCCCTTTACCTGTTACTGGCACACTGTGGGAGGTTAATTCTGCTGTTAGCACCTGGGGGGGGGCTTGAATCGAATGCCAGAAATCCAATCCATGTCAATGATAAGGAGAGTGCACTCAGCCTGTCAGGATGGGGGCTGTCCCCGAGAGCGCCACTCTGCCCTACAGAAAGTGCCAATTGATGCTTCATGACGCCAGTGTGAATCTGCACGCCTGACTCGAGTTTCAATTCTCACCGTCTTCAAGGGCTGGGGCTTGGTGGCACAGTGCTGGGTCAAGGGCTCCCTGTGTTCTCTCGTAACTGCCAAAAGGTGGCCACCCACCGCGAAAACGTCAGCTACTCTCTCCTCTTCCTCCACCGGGGTGCCCGCCATGCACCTTCACTGAGCCGCCCCAGTTGGGCCATTGACGAAGAAATGCTGACCCACAAACTCGTTATGTGAAGGAAATGCAATTTTGCCAGCCGCCATCTTGGAACAATCACGATCCTTTCATGAACTGAATATTGGGAGGACTTGTATGTGAAAAAGGAAAAAGCAAGGGGGAGAGTGGTCAAAGTAGTGAAGATATAATAGATGAGAAGGGGATGGGGGAGCTTGCATTAACAATACTTTGCTTGTGCAGACTGGTATTTTTCAGTTTTTTTTTTTATTACAAAAATATTGGACAGCATGTACATTAAGGAAGTGAGCACCATGGAAATGCCAGTCCCAGTCTATATCCTCCAGCTGTCACTTGGGGCCTCGCTTGATGAACCAGCCCTGCATGTTGATGTGGTCGACATATAACAGAACCGAGCCGGGTTTCTTTGGGGCCGCCAGCTTTGGGTCCCTGCGTGTATAGTGGCTTTGGGTCCCGGAGCCATCAGCCCAGGCATGACAGTGGCCCCAGCGACTGACCAGCAGCCGGACGTCCCGCCGGAAGGCCCTGGTGAAAATGGTGTACAGGAAGGGGTTGCAGAGTGCATTGAGGGGGTAGAAGAGCACGAGGAGGACCTTGGCATGTGAGACGGTGATGAGTGGAGTGCGCAGGGCTGCGGAGATGGCAAAGAAGGAGATGGGTGCCATGCAGAGAAAATCGGTGAAGACTAGCACGGCCATGCGCTTGGCAATCTTGGCGTCGGCATGGCATGCGGCTTGCTGTGGCCGCCGGACCATCAGGTAGATGCGACCGTAGCAGGTGCAGACCACCAGGAAGGCGGCTACGTTGAGGAGCAACACTGTAACCACATACCCCTGGGCAGCCGTCGTCTCGATGTCCATGGGCAGGCAGATGCTGACCTTGGTGTAGCTGCTGACACCGAGCAATGGGAGCAGCGCTGCCAGCAGAGAGAAGGCCCAGCCGCCCGCCATCATGGCTGCCACGTGGCGCAACCTCAGCCTCCGCTCCAGCTGCATGGCGTAGTTGATGGTGTGCCAGCGCTCCAAGGTGATTGTGGTCAACGTGTAGACAGACAGCTCGCTGGCAAACATGGTGAGAAAGCCAGCCACGCCGCAGCCTGCCCCCGTCTGCCACTGGGTGGCATGGTTGTAGTACTCGCGCTGGGATCGGTGATCCGCTGTGGCGATGAGCAGAAGATAGACACCCATGCAGAGGTCTGCAAAGGCCAGGTTGCACATGAGGAAGCGGGAGACAGTGAGCTTGCGGTGGCTGACCAGCAGGACCCCCAGCACCGTCAGGTTTCCCGCGATAGCCAGCACGGTGATGGCCCAGGTGGCTGTGCGCAGGAAGGCGAAACCCAGCAGGTCCTCGCAGGGGTTGAAGGCGTCTGGCTCTGGGGTACACTTCATGGGGGTACCTATGCCCAGCACCAGGTCTGAGTACTGAAACTCCACATCGTCGGGGTCACCGTCAAGGTTGCCGTCGCTCCCCATGAATACCGGAATGCTGTCAGAAGGGTAACTATGGAAGAGGGAAAGAAAATTGCATAGTGGTTCAGATAGTCCTCTTGCTAATACACATAGGAAAGCAATAGCAAAAATTTGATATTTACAGCTGTGGAAAAATTGAGACCACTCTATATTAAAAAAAACACACATTTTTAAATCCTGGCTTAATCCTGGTTCTACTGGCAGAAGGCCATGCTAAGCAGTAGGTTGCTTCCAGGCTCAAAATTGTCTAAAACAGCAGTACACAACAGTAAGGTGAAGCAGAAGATACTGGAAATGACCAGAAACCAGTCAGGGGCAACTCCAATTAACCTTAATTAAACCCCAAGGGCAGAAGCGACTTTCTAATCCCAGAGATGACCATCAACTTATCCAACAGTCTTTCATGAGTTGGAGGATGAGCTCAAGTGACCTTCAGAAGGAATGGGAAACATTAAGCACAGGTCGGGTCGTATCAGGCTTGTAGAAGCAGGACTGAGCTCCCATACAGTGAGGAAGAAGACCTCCATTAATGCGAAATGGAGAAGAAGCAGACTGCAACTTGCAAAAAATACAGTAAAAAATATATATATATATTACACACACACACACACAGATGGACACCCATAAATTAAGAAATGAAACAAAAAATTGTGCTGTGGCCTCTTTATTTATACAGCCGTGGAAAAAAATGTCTAGTGTGTTGCTAAGGCATTGTGTAGAGTTTGGAGGTGTCTT
Source organism: Mormyrus iriodes (assembly GCA_011763525.2). Classification (NCBI taxonomy): domain Eukaryota; kingdom Metazoa; phylum Chordata; class Actinopteri; order Osteoglossiformes; family Mormyridae; genus Mormyrus; species Mormyrus iriodes. Next base: position 1,267,862 of record JAAGVU020000111.1, read on the forward strand.
TGAATACAGGTTCTTATCTAAATGCCACCTGTTGGCTTGCTTAGCCTCGAACAGCAGAGTTTTATAATGAAAAACTAACTGCTGAGAGGTGTGGTTGGCGGGGTGGAGACTGGATGACCCTGGCAACATGGCGCGCAGGGCTGTGCCACACAGTGCAGCTTTCTAAGCTCTTCTGCTGAGGTTTCCCTTGCAGGTCTCTCCTAAAGCTTGAAAATGTGACTCAGCAAGGAAGGTAAAGACTTACATGACTCCCTGCAGGCTGTGGCGGCTAAACGGGACGGCCAGCTTCCCAAACTCCTGCAGGAAAGCATTGTCTCTAGGGAAAAGTGGTTGAGAGATATTGGAGAGTGGAGAGAAATCATGTGAGCGGTAGCCTGGACCCCTCAGACACCCCTGTGGTACCTGTGATGCCGCTTCCAGGTGTGGAAGGCACAGCAGTGACTGGGGTAGGTGAGTTGGGCCTCCTGCAGATTGGCCAGGCTCTCCAGAGGCGGTAGGGTCTTCATGGCGGGGGTCGAGCGGGCAGCCAGCACCCTCACCTCCAGCAACCCATGGGCCGGGAGTGTGCGGAGAGGTGTGGAGGACACATCCCTGAGAGGCAAGCATGCAGTGGGTCCATTGACATGGTTTAATTGTGTTTATAAATCCCTCTCTTGTCCCCTGCGTTTATTTCATGCAGAGATGTTTTAGCCCTACAATAAACCACAAACATCAACGCAGTTTAACATAAACTATCCTGCGTCTTGCCTAATGTAATGTTCCGGAACATCACTGTCACTTCTGAATGCAGGAAACTCCATGCTTGTATTGATTTAGTGACAAGTACAACCTCTTATCCATTCAAAGTCTCTTGCTGTGCTTTACACTGTTTATTTGACATCTAAAACGTTGAATTGGGATGTAGTCTGGAAAAGAAGTTTTTAATTAGAGGTTATGAAACTGAAAAAGTCTTTAACTTGTAATGAACTGACCAGAGGATGAAATTAAATACTTTTGGGGCAGGGGGTTATTCCTTATTAAACCAAATCAGATTATATTCAGTCTCTACAGTGAGTAATATATGATACTGACCACTCTGGCTTTTTTCAGCAAAAAAGACGACTTTGATGTTTTAATTTCTTTTTGTGCATCTACACTCCGATGGTGGGGGATAGAGAGCGAGCCAAGGACCCGTTTGTGATGGATGAGGCACATGATGAGCCTTGGTGGTTATTAATTAAAGATTAGGCTGTTATGTGACTTATCTCAATATTTTGTAAGCGTTCTATTGACTAATTACAACACAGCTTGGCCACACAGCTTGAATTTTGGTTTTTCATTAACTCCAGAGGCCTGATAATTTGTCTGGCTAAGCAAGAAATCTTGTTTTGTGCTAAAAAAAAAAAACAAGATTTCTTACTTAGCCGGATAATTTATCGGATTAAAGGTAGTCGAGGCTAAATGTACGTGAACGGATATAAAGTTCATTTAAACTGGGGTTCCTTAAATCCTAGTTATCTAGGTAACCAACAAATCCTGCTCATGATACAGTTCCCTGGAGATTTAAATTTTTTAATTAGTAAAAAAGGCGATAATTTCAATGCTTTTTATATACAGGCTTGCAATATTACAAATGCAGCAAAGTCGACTAGATCTGCACACCACCGCCCAGGGAATTCACACGTGCATCATGGGATATTTCATTAAACATAATAATGAAGGGCAGGACGTACTCACGATTCCTGCTGTCTGTTATTGGAGATGAGGCATATTTTCACTCTATCCAATTATTTTTAATAATCGATAAAAGAAAAATCTGTTTCTGCGTTTATTTTTAATATTTCAAGTTAGTAAACTGAACAGGACTTATCCGGGGCTGAAATATATAAAACAATTATACAATTCATACTTTTGAATCGATCCGTAAACTAATAAAATATTATCGACTACAGTCTTCTCCAAGTGGCCAGTCTTATCCGGCTTTCTGAGGAGCCAGGACACCCTGACTCCAAGTTCTTAGAATGCTCTAGCTGAACTCTGTTAATAGATTTTTACCTTGGAAATCACCTCTGCTGACTTCTCTATTTCACTCCCAAAACAGAAACTTTTTTACAAGGTTGTACAGTCATGGCCAAAAGTTTGGCAGTAACACAAATTTTGTGTTTCACAAACTTTTCTGCTTCAGCATATTTAGAATATTTTTTGTTTATATCCTTCTATTGTATACTGAAGAAGAATTATAAACATTTCATTAGTTTCGGAGGTTTTTATTGACAAATACATCAAATTCATTCAAAGAGTCAATATTTACTCCCCAGATATTAATCCCATTAAGAAGTTGTGGTCACTCCTCAAAAAGCAGGTGAACAAGCAGAAGCCCACAAACGCCGAGCACTAACAAGGCAAGAGTGGATCGCCGTCAGTCAGGATTTGGGCCAGAAGTTGATATCCAGCATGCCAGAGCAAATTGAGGAAGTTATGAAGAAGAAGGGCCAGCACTGCAAATACTGAGTCTTTGAATGAATTTGATGCATTTGCCAATAAAAGCCTTTGAAACTTACAAAATGTTTATTATTGATCTTCAGTATACCATAGAAATATGTAAAAAAAAATAATAAAATAAAAATAATGAAGCAGCAAAGTCTGCAAAACTCAAAATTTGTGTCACTGCCAAAACTTTTGGCCATGATTGTACAATTAATAATTGCCCCAAATACAATAATCGGCCATATCTCATTAATGGCTTTCTTCCGCCCCATTGTAGTGCTACCTACTCTAGCTGTAAGCCTGACTGACCTGCCTGGAGTCTCTAAATTACAACCTAATGGAGTGCAGCTGTTTTTCGCTCCCGTAGCAGATTGCCGCTCACAAAGTCAGAGACCTGCCTCTGCGCTTCCCGCAGCTGCCCCACACTCCTTGACTGCCTTTAAAATACATTCTCACCCTTCACTGAGTGACAACTTTGATCGATGTCTCTGAACTTCTTTATCAATACGCGCACAGCGTCGCTAGATCCCCATGAATTCCACAGATCGACCAGCAAGTGGGTAATGGAGATACTGTACCCTCCCCCACCACCAAGCTGCCCACTGCTTCCCTGTTAAAGTCTGATAACTTCTCAACATCATTAGGCACATTATTAAATGACCATTAGCTAATCCACTATTCATATAATGCAGACACTACAGCATGCGACCTTTAAAACTGTAAAACATTTGCCATTAATTATGCCATGCAAGGGCCCAGTAATAAAACACTTGATAGTTATAAGGTTGTTTTTAATGTAGTACAGTCTAATGTTGTGAAGTATTGAACGTTTTTCATGAAAGAGATTTATGGAAAGCATTAGCAACAAAGACCATAAGTTCCTTAAATATCAGTAGCGGTTAGAATTATCTATGCATATAGTGTCCTGTTCCTTTTGTGGAGAGTTTACAAACAGTAAATTAATTTTCTTGTTTCTGAGCAAAATACATCATTTGCTGTGGATATACAGCAGCAACATGACAGATGTTGATCTGAGTGTAACTGTGGTATTAAGGAGAACTGGTTGTCTGTGGAAAAGACATTGGTTGTAGGTAATGAGTGACTTTTCCATAATAGTTAATACTTAAAATTTGATTATAATTTACTAAAAATAAATGCATTGAGAAAAGGTCTGCTCTTTCCAGAGGTGTGATATCCACTCTGCAATTGGTATTTGAGCTTTACTGCATAAAATACTTCTTAAATATAAAATAGCTTTTTCTTGAGTAATATTAATCTGTCCATTCAATATCAAACATCCCACCTTAGGTGTATTGATTAATGATCCATTAAAGAGCATTCATTTCAATCAATTCCACTTTCAAAACAGTGCGTATTACTCTACAGATTTTATGTACTAATTGTCTCAGTGGAAATATGTTATTCATTTTACAGTTCCTTGCATTACACAAGAAGTTGAAAATCTGGGAAACTTGTAGGTGTCAGGAACCAGGCCACAGGTCTGGTGTATATATAGGGAATGCAATAATGGAGGCTATCTGTAATGGGCTCTTACCCTAAGCCCCCCCCCCATCTTTTGGGGAAGTGAAAAAGTGGTCACTTACAACATGCTTGGCCCAACTGCTCCCTCCAAGGCGCCATCGTGTATTTTCCTGAGATAGCTGTTGCCTTTCAGAACTCTAACACAGACACCGACCGGGAGACACAACATAAATACAGACAAGCTCAGCATTCAGTGAAGGTTGCTTTGATTATCTCTAGCTAAGAACTATTGCTTATGTTACAAAAATGTGACGGAGTAATGATAAAAAACCTTCTACCTGTAAGCCTAACTTGATCTTTAGCTGAACACCACTTTAGTCCAGTGTTTTCAACCCAGTCCTTGGGGAGATGGGAGGGATCAAAAACGTGGACTGTCTGGTAGGGAGCTGGGAGGGAGCAAAAATGTGGACCATCTGGGGGTCCCCAAGGACCGGGTTAAGAATCACTGCTCAAGTCTATCTGACATTTAGAGGGGAAGTTGGGGCAGGATTCTTGAACGATACTTGTACAAACCTTCAACCCATTTCCACAGCCAAATTAGAAAGTCTGTTATTGTTTTTGCTCAGTGTGATGTGCTTTACTTAGATGGGACACGACCATGATGCAGACTAACAATGGGGTTTGTGCGTTCGGACTTGCAGATCAGAAATGCACTGGCAATAAAAACATAAGATAAACAACAAATCCCTCCAATCGCTTGTTTTGTCTTGGAGGCGTTTATTTGCTGGTACACTGGGTTTTTTTTGATTACACAACCTGTTGACCCCAATAAAGTATCTTTGCGAATAACAATGGTTGCCTTGGATGTAAACGTAATGGTGGAGAGGTGACCTAAGAGCTGAGCAGCGCCGAAAACGGGTTTTCCTAAACAGTGATGTTCCAGCCCTAAGCAGATGTGATGAAAATCTGTCAGGGTACCTACAGTTTATCCAGCTTTGTTCCATTGAAGGCGTGATTCTGTATGTCTTTAAACCCATTTCGGAAAAGGTTCCTGGAGTTTGAAAAACAAAATAGGGGAAAGGGGGAGAACAGTTAATGGGCTGCCTTGAGCACCGGATTTCCATTTGAGTAATCTTGCATTGCATTAGCCTGTTTGCTGTGACTTTCTGGGGGTTAGCTAATGCATTTATTTATTGTAAACAGTGTGCTTGTCTCGGAAGGCTTTGGAAGAGCGGGTGGGCGTGCGTTACTCTCCTGCCCCTCACTCACATGTGTGTGTACTCATCCGTCATGCCCAAGAAGGCGTTGGAAGGAACCGTGTCGATCTGCATGTTATCTGCCAGCTCCCTGCAAACACAAGATTGCAACATGATTATTTATGGAGCTGCTTTGTTTCAGTCTGTTTAACAAATGGTGTTTTTGGGTTTAAAACTCTGTTTGAATTGAGTGGATATTGGTTTTCTTTAATGGTTTTTTTTTTGGAAAAATAGAACAATGGTTACTTAGGATTCTGTTAATGTAGGCACATGGGACCTTCTGAGATGGTCAGCTTGCGACCTGCAAATCATAGCATCTTGCTTAGATAAGAAGTTGGCCGGAAATTTTAGTGACAGAGAGCAAACTCTAGCTGAGTATTTTTCATGCTATGTGTCACTTTACGTCAGAACGTGAAGGAGGAGATGTGGGTGCCAATCAAAGTCCAGTTCCAGTCAATGAGGGCCAGTGAAGTAACCAATCGAAACTGGGCCCAGTGATTGACAGCACACTAAAATCCCACTTACTCTCCTAATGTGAGTGTTACGTAGTTTTCCTTTCCACCTAAAATCTTAAACTATCAACTTAACAACATCAACAGCTATCAACTATTCAAACAAGATTTGAATGAACTCATCCAGCCGGTAGCAAGGCTGTCAGAGGAGTGTACGTACTGTTTTTTCAATGAAACATTTCAGAAAAAAGATGTTCCTAAAAACATACACAACTGAAACTTCCAGAGACTTCTAAATGTAGACATCAACTATTAAGCATCATTTCCTATCTGCAGTGTATTCCTGTTGGTTTAAGAGAGATAGAGAAGCTGCTTATACTCTGGCTATGGCTGTATAACCCCTTGCTCTGCATAAAATAACTCGGTACTTTAAGTTATAAAGAGGCTGAGTCAGCATTCTGCAAACAGTGAGGTTGTATTTTTGTGGTGGAAATTGCCTTTGAGAAATAAAAGAGCCAACTAGACTGCTGCAACAACATTTTCATGCACTGAGGTGTAACAGCCCAGTGATCCCAGGAAGGGAAAGCTCATGTCGGACATTTATACGATGTCAGAAACTCCGCATCTGTTATTGCGATGGTGTGGTGGACAGTTACAGGAATCGCCTTTGGGTGCTTTATAATGAACACACAAGGTGTTCAGATAATTAACGACGTTAACGGCGCTGATGGATGGTCACACCTTAAGCCATGACATGGCCCTCCTCTCAGCGCTGACTCACCCGTGCCATTATTCACACACTCAGCAAGCTATTCTCTCACATTTCTCATGAGACACACAGATATTTGAATGAATAGTACATTCATCGTGCATTGTGTTTAACAGAAGGCTGGTGGACCAATTATTTCTAAAGGCTGTGTGACTCTGAGCCGAGTTGGCAATCTCCTCGGACTGTTTCTTCTACTCACAGAATGAAGTAGGACTCTACAGAGGCAATAGTGGTGAGATCAGGAAAGTACCTCAGGCCCGTGTTACAGATGCTCCTGGACAAAGAGAGGACAGAAGAGACATGTACTAAGCTTTGCCACTAAGATTACATTAAGTCCTTGCTGTTTTTCCATCAGCTGATGTCTTCAGTGTCCAAAGGGAATTGTACAGACAACTGTAACTGTATTATTGTATTTCCCATTTGTACGTATTACATGTAATACAACAGATTATGATAAATCCTAAAGTTCGGAAATTTCTGAGTAGTCGAAGTTAAAAATACTTCTCAGAATAAAAAAACATCTTATTTGGTAAATATATATCTAGCAAACAATAAAGTACAATGAGGAATTTATGGGATGTTGGTGCGATTCCCGTTTAAAAACTCAAGTACGTTTACATGACATTGAATATTGAATTATTGAAACATGTTGGTCCAACTGAAATCAGGAGTCGATTTACACCTGCATTAGTGATGTACGATTCGTGAACCAATTGCTCTTTTGAACCGGTTCTTTTCAGTGAATCGGTCGAACCGGTTTTCAAATCTAAAAGAACTGGTTAGTAAATGTGTCGATCCCAATAGTCTTTGCGAACAGCGTGTGTTGAATTTTGTATGTTGTGGCTTTGGTGTAGGTTTTTATCCATTAATTTAAGGTTTTAGACAATATGTTGGCAAATTTCTTAAGGTACTCAAGATTTTATCAGACTTTTGGAGGCTGTTCGTTTTTATTTAAATCGCTAAAGCCTGCTTACATGATTGATTTTCAGTTTAATTAAACCTGAGGCGATCCACATACGTTCACAAGACTCGGAGATGACCAGTATTTTAATGAAAATAAGATTTTAATAAACATGCAGTTTCATTAAAAGCACAGGTGTTGACTGGAATATAAGACATTTTTTCCCCCTCAAAATACGTCTGAAAAAGTGGTGTCATCTTATATTCGGGGTCTAAACAAAAAAGGGGGACTAGATGACGCCAAATGCGAGTGTAATTTTGACATAGTAGATTTGCCGTAAGATTTTTTATGTGACTGTGAGAGTCTGAAAGCGTGAGTGTGTCACGCCAGATGTGTGAGAGCTGACAGCCCTGCAATGCGTGTGTGTATCGTGTATCCCTGTAGTGTAAACTGCAGGCTTCCCTGGCTGTGCTGCTGCTATTATTAAACTGATAGTGGCTGTTAATAAAGACAGTAACATTCACTTTAAAAGAGCTGTCAAAGCATTTATTAAAATTGCTCAACCTTTCTCTGCAATACGTTATCTTTGCCCTCTTCCTGTGGGCCTTTAAAGGGCAGCATGGTGACTCTGAGGCTAGGGATCTGTCCCAGCAATCTGAAGGTTGTTGGTTCAAATCCCGTAAATGCCAGGAGTGATCCTACTCCCTTGGGCCCGTGTGCAAGGCCCTTAACCAGCAATTGCTCTGCCCTGGGTATGACGTTAATCTGCAAGCAGGTCCTTCAACTTACAGGTAAATTTGGGGGTTGGTGGTAGGATTGGCACTGCAGCCACCAGAAAAAACCTCACACTGGCCCATCTGGACTAGTGTGGTGCTGAGGTATCACCCACAGCATGGCTACACTCAGGTCCTCATCCCAGAGGTGGTTTGTCATGTGGTTAGTGCAGCAACGTGTTGTAATCAGCTCATGCTCCTTACCTCCTCCTCATGTGGGTCTGCTGCATCAAAAACATTCTGCACCCTCAAGGGTTGAGGAGTTTGTAATATTCATCATCTACCCTCCCATAATACATTTGTTCTTTTTTTAATGTTTGCTGTGTAATACACTTATTGTAATCCGATTGCCTGTGGTTGCTGGTTAACTTATTATATGTTTTTGTCAAATAAAATAATTTTTCTTCATAATAAAAGTAAAAGGTAAAATTTGGTATTCCAAAAACTTTTTTCTAAAAATAGTTGGCAAAAAGTGTGCGTGTGGCAATCATCTTATATTCGTGCGAATACGGTAATTGAACAAAGTGTAGCTGCATGTACCGTCCTCCCCCCACCGAGTTTTTGAATCGAACGTTAGTTTCATTTTTAAACGGACAGTTCGATAGAATCAGTTCTGTAAACTGAATCGAACTTCCCATCACTATCCTGCATGTATACGCTCTGTCGGACTGACCTAGGCGCTCCGCGCATGCTCTAGACCCCCCCCCCCCCAATGTACAGCACGTACGAAATATACAGCATCGTAAAGCTGTCCAATTCACCGCTCAACTACAGGGCGCCTTTATACCGCACCCGGGTACCGTACTTTTGGTATTTCAAGAAGGTACCAAAACTACAGTACTTTAAGGTGTTGGTTTTCCGCTGGTGTAAAACACTGGTACCGGCACTGAACGACATCACAACGCGAAGCGGGGTATTTTTTTACTGAATTCGAGAAATGACTGTAGTATATTATAGGACTTGACTGTGCACGATATTAATACCAACTTGCATGCAATATTTACATCCACAGTCAGCTAGATTAAGATTAGGCTTTTTCTTACCTTACGGTACGAATATTATAGCCCACGGAGTTTAAGTCGCACTAAAAGATTTTTACTCTGTTATAGGAAAAAAATGCACGTTTTGCAATTTTAATTATTATTCATTTTCAAGATGACTAGTACACATTTAAAAATCTGTTTAAAATTTACCTCTGCTGCTTTTGCATGAGCGCTGCATGTGTTCTCTGAAACAATCATAATCATATTCATCTTTGCTGTTTAAATTACTCCTAGACGGGTGTGTGAGAAATTTATGTTGAACTCATTTTTTCTTTCATAAATACCCCAATATTACAATAAAATCAAATTGAAATATTTGAAAATTTTCCAATACCGCGCTGTTATAGTATTTTATACAAAATACTTTATTTCTTGTTATCCTATCCTGAGCTTGTAGCTGTTCTTAAGACCTGATCGCAATTAAAGCTTGCGTCACTACATTTGTCCACGCACCCATTATTATTATTATTTTTACGTCTGCTGAAAGGAGCCATATTGCCACCTATCATAGTGGAGTCGGACATACTTCGGTCAGTAAATCTATAGCTATAACCGTAGCTCGACTTCGCTGTGCATGTAAACGTACTGACACGTATAACAGATTAGAGGCAAAGTACACTAACAGTGGCCTACTGTTCTGTTACAGTCATTTTTGATATCAGATCCCCTTGAAATGGAGATATCTTTACCCAGTGTATTCCTCTTGTAACAACATATACTGGAAAAGTTGTAATTTCAAAAATGGTTTAAATCTAATGTTTGAGCATAATTGGTTGATCAGTGGGCAGAGATGGCATGTATAAAATAAATCCGCTGTCCTATACAAAAAACACACCCTTTGCAGCGTGCTACAGTGTCGGACACTTTGGACACAAACGCACCAAATTTAAAACCAGTGACAAATTCTTACAAGTACTTTAGCTTGGGCAGGTCAGTGAAGGCACCTCTTTCTATGGCCTCCAGGTTGTAGACGTTCTGTATCAGCCTGAAAAAGAGACAGCTAGATGGACTGACCCTTTTCGATGAATCTGGTTCATGGTAGTTTCACTTACATAAAAATGTTCTGAAGACAGAACAAAAAATGATTGGTTCTCTGTCTGAACCAATCAGGTTGTAGAGGAGGTGGGTCCAAGCAACGAGAGGAGGCGCGTCCAAGACATCTGATTGATTGGTCCGCCTCCTCTAGTTGCTTGGACTCACCTCCTCTACAATCTGATTGGTTCAGAGGGATAACCAATCATTTTTTTGTTTTGCCCTCAGAACATTTTTGTGTAAGTACAACTCCCATGAGCATGAATCTGTAACATTTTAATAGACATGCTGAGCTAACAGACACATGGACTACAGATGACAGCTTCTAAGGTGCCAATGAAAGGCTCTCTTTTCTACAGTCTAGCTGTGCTAAAATGCTAAGATCCAGGGTGATGCTTTGCTGGAATAATGCTGAGATATGATGAGTGATTGTGATGTAGGGTGTACTTACATTTCTGAGAGACTGTGCAGTGATAGAAAAGCTTTGCCCTTTATTCTCCTGAGGGAGGTGCTCTGCAGTATTTCGCTGTCATGGGGACAAACAGCAATCATCATTACTGTGAGCTCCAGCGGTGGTGTAATTTAACGGTGGCTTGATCAGCTTTCCTAATATTAGCAAAATTCAGGTCACAAGGCTGCGTGTTTAATTACTTGCTTGTTACTGTGAACGTCTATAGCAGCAGCACCTGGGATCGAGTGTCCTCAGTGCTTTTTCTTATTTAACTTCAGGCACTCTGAAATATTTGTTTAAAGTTACATGCACAATAATTTAATATTTCTGTATCACTCTGTCCCATGTGTCAGATTAATTAGTTTTAAAGTGTCTCTTAAAACTGATCCCTTAACAGTGATGGTCTAATGATCTTCTGTAATATTGCAATAATTGACCTCTCGGCACATGAGAGGATTTGCATTTAATCATAAGTCAAAATGGCTTTAATGCATGAATGAGCAAAATGAAACTTCACACAGGGCTTCTAAAAAAAATCTGCTGTGTCCTTGACAGTTATTTGTAATAATCCCCCCATTACCTCCCACTATTATTAATATTTGCTCTCTGTTTGATTTACAGTACAGATATACCACTTATAGAGCTCCTGATCAGGTTATGTTTTGTTAAATGTCTTTTTTTTGGCTAAACTGACTGATGGTGGCAGTCTGATTGATACCTTCCCAGAATGTGAAATGGCCACCCTCCCTTTGTCTTATGCGAAATGTTAAAGGTGATCGCAGAAGATCAGGCCAAGGTAGCTTTGTTATAACTCTGAAGTCGCGTCTACTGCACAGAGAACAGGTGCCGAATGAGTTTCTCCGAGCATTCAGTCTTCTTCAGATGAACTCACAGTACTGAATAAGACGATGACAAAGTCTAAACATCTTTTACCTAAAAGTTTCAACACTGTGCATTTTTCCCCAGGCATAAAAACCCTAGAAATGTAGGACTTTAGGACGCCATTATCAACCACACATGCATGTTATATATATATCAACTGGACTATATGTGACCATTGTCCTTTTTTAACTGTGTACATCTACTGTATATACCACAGCCACTGACAAGCAGAGTAGTCAAATTCCCCTGGTGTGTGAGCATACTTGGCCAAAAAATCTGATTCTGCTCTCTTTATGGATCCCTTTAAGAAGTGATATTAAATTGGACTGGACACCGTATCCAGTGTTGGGCATTTTACATCCAGTAGTTACAAAAACAGACCAAGATTTTGTTTCTACCAACCAGCTAATCATAAAGAGTCACAGTCACAGAGTACTCAGCTGTTTGGTAGAAACAGAATCTTGGTCTGGATGTGTAGTTACTAGACCTGAAATGCCCAACATTCACTGTATCTAGGCACAAATAGCTTGTAAAATAAATTTTTTATGGTTATGATTGTAATCCAAGTGAACACAGGAAACTAGCACATGCTAAGTAGCATTTTTTGCTGTATTGTAATGGCACTGCTAATAGTTGTTCAAATGTAGAGTTACAAATGTATGTCCCAGACCCTGACAGCTTTTAGAAGGAGAAGGATCAGAAAATGATAAATCCTACTAGCACAGCATCACTGGCTGACATTTCAAAGGAGCATTGGAAAGTTTAGCTTATGAACACAAACTGTAGCAAAAAAGAAAAAGACTAAAATTTTCCAAACTTTGAAGGGAATTCTCATCCTTTGAACATCTGTTGTAAATCCACATGCGAAAGGTGGAACTGACAAAATGTCAGTAATTAGGGTACCAGACCACCTTGGTAGGCGGAGGTACGGAGTCTGCGACCGATGTTCAGTAATTTAGAGTCGTTTTCCTGCAATGGGGAGGTGAAACCCTCTGCTGCTCTCTTCACCAGGCAGTGACATTCTCAAAGTAGACCCAGGACCGGCCATCCCAGGTCCCAGTCCAGCAGATTCTGCCCTTTGAAGTCATCACCGGTACGCTAAGTTACTTCGCTCAGTGCTATAGTTAATAATTTGTTGGGTATGATGTATTTTATCTCTTGCAGAACTCACTTGGGTAACTCACATAGGTTTCTACATTGCATATAGTACTTATGGTGCAAAACTGAAATACTTTAAAAATTCTTCGTCCATGACCGTAAGCCAGGCAACAGAGGAAACAAGTCAGGGGAACACACTGGATGGGGCAAACATTCATACAATGTATGGGCCATTCAGATACTCCAGTTCACTTACCTGCATGACTTTGGATTGTGAAGAAAGTGGAGTACACAGAAGAATGTCACACACACAGAGCGGGGGTGGGATTTCAACCCCCAACCCTGGAGGTGTGATGCAACACTGCTGCCCGCTTTGTCATCTGATATGGTAAATTTACTGCAAAATGTTTTATGCTCAAATTATATAACTGGAGTATATAATATTGACCTAATTTAAATATGCCTTAAAGAGTGTGAGGAAACATTCATTTTTCACTGAAATCCCCCTGTACTTTCACCACAAAGAAACAAATTGCTTAAACTATGTTTTAAAATAAAGGCATTTAAAAAAATTGTAAGACATCACTGTGGTAGAATAGTATCATGAATCCGTTCAGCTTCCAACCCAATCTGCTCCACGGCGACCTGCAGACAGACCACGATTTTGCTACCTACCAGGGACTGAGATGGAGCAATAATGTGGACTGACTGGCAGGGAGCTGGGAGGGAGCAAAAATGGGCCCCGAGGACCGGGTTGGGAAACACTGCCTTATGTAATACAGGGTGATGGGGATAAGAGCCTGACCTTAGGCAGTTGTGACAAACGTCGATGCAAATTATGGGTGGAAAATGGAAAGGAAAACGACTCTGGATGGTGTCATGGACAGAATGCATGCCGGACCTTTCTAGGTAAAGTACGGGAAGCGTGGATGAAATGGCGACCCTGCCGTATTTCATTAGTATTAAAAAAAAACAGCAATATAAAGTTCATTTATAGCCAATGTTAGAAACGTCATCAAAACACAAACGCAGCACAGGAAATAAAATGGTATGTTTACGTTCTGCTTTCCAGATGGTTGAATGCTCCATCTACTTCAAGCACAGGGGTGTTATGAAAACCTGAATCCACTCCCACTAGCTGCTCGCTGGAGTGTTGTCAGAGCAATTCTAATCGCCAAAGGCAATAAGTTTAACTGCGTATTACGCTAAGTTAAATTCCCACTACGAAAACCGATATTTTTGATGCCATTCGCTCAAAACGGCTCCGCTTAAAGGAGCCAGCTGCTCATTCGGGGATTACGGAATTAAATCCTGCATAGTGCGCGCACATGGTATCATTATTCTGAAATCCATACACATCAATCATCCATCAGGAGTCCATCTGTAACATTATAACTGAATGATTCACTCAGCCCCCTTTGTGCAGTATTGTGAGACAGTAGGTGAAAAGTGAACTGCCATCCGGTAAGATGCAGAGGATATTAGATATCTGTCCTTCTTGAACGGTTCATTCTTTTTCAACAAGTTTTTTAAATGGACAATATTCTCAGTCACTGCACTGATTCGTTCTGTTTGTTCATATTGTATAGTCAATATATAAGAAATATCCATCCATCCATCCATCCATTTTACATACCTGCTTGTCTTATGCGGGGCCGTGGGGCTTTGGAGCCTACCCCAGAAGCTACACGCTCAAGTATACGAAACATATCCATCCATTTTCTGAAACCACTTGTCCTATTTAAGGTCAAAGAGGGATCTCAGAGACTATGGCGCAAGGCAGGGAACAACCCAGGATGGGGCACCAGTCCATCGCAGGGTACACGCACACACTATTCACTCACACATGCACACCTATGGGCAATTTGGTAACTCCAGTTAACCTTAGCATGTTTTTGGAGTGTGGGTGGAAACCGGAGTACTCGGAGGAAACCCCATGATGACATGGGGAGAACATGCAAACCCCACACACGGAGCCATGGCAGAGACTCAAACACTGGTCCCAGAGGCGTGAGGCACCAGTGCTAACCACTGCCCACCCTGCCCCCCCATAAGAAGTATATAATGTTATTTAAATACATCCATCCATCCATTTTCTGTAGCCACCTATCCCATGCGGGGTCACGGGGGGTCCGCAGCCTATCCCAGAGGCTGCGGGCGCAAAGCGGGGAACAACCCAGGATGGGGCGCCAACCCATCGCTGGGCACACTCACACACCATTCACACACACATGCATGCATGCATGCCTATGGGCAATTTGGCATCTCCAATCAGCCTCAGCATGTTTTTGGACTGTGGGGGGAAACCGGAGTACCCGGAGGAAACCCCACGAAAACACAGGGGGAACATGCAAACTCCACACACATGGAAACCGGGCGGAGACGTGAACCCCAGTCCCAAAGGTGTGAGGCAACAGTGCTAACCACTGCACCACCATGCTGCCCCTATTTAAATACATATTCATTTTAATTGAACAAAAATGCAATTTAATGCACGCATTTAAATTGTAAAACAAGGGGTACAAGAAAGAATCTATTAATGATTCTGAACATATATTTCAATTCAACAAACTCAATAGATGTTCTGAAAAGCATCACCATTTCCACCTCTCTTAAGTACAGGTATGTTATCTGTTCTACACCCATGTCCACATTTTACGTCAAGTGCATTACAGGATACCTAAAGTGCCTCCACGGAAGGTTCAGAACTGGAAAAGGAGATTCATATCAGAATGAACATAGAAAACGTTGTTTTAAAAATAATTTTGTGATATGTGGCATGGTGATTCAAAGAGCAGCACTGTTGTCAGACCCCTCTGTGTCTTTGGGTTCTGCATATTCTCTCTGTTTCCTGCCCTGCGCATGCGGGGTCTGCATATTCTCCCCGTTTCCTGTTCTGCATGTGCAGGGTTTGCACATTCTCCCTGTTTCCTGTTCTGCGCTTGCGAGGTCTGCATATTCTCCCTGTTTCCTGCCCCGTGCGTGCGGGGTCTGCATATTCTCCTCGTTTCCTTCCCTGCACATGTGGGGTCTGCATATCCTCCCCGTTTCCTGCACTGTGCGTGCGGGGTCTGCATATCCTCCCCGTTTCCTGCCCTGTGCGTACGGGGTCTGCATATTCTCCCCGTTTCCTTCCCTGCACATGTGGGGTCTGCATATCCTCCCCGTTTCCTGCCCTGTGCGTACGGGGTCTGCATATTCTCCCCGTTTCCTGCTCTGCACGTGCGGGGTCTGCATATTCTCCCCGTTTCCTGCTCTGCACGTACGGGGTCTGCATATTCTCCCCGTTTTCTGCTCTGCACGTGCGGGGTCTGCATATTCTCCCCGTTTCCTGCTCTGCACGTGTGGGGTCTGCATATTCTCCCCGTTTCCTGCTCTGCACGTGTGGGGTCTGCATATTCTCCCCGTTTCCTTCCCTGCACATGTGGGGTCTGCATATTCTCCCCGTTTCCTGCTCTGCACGTGCGGGGTCTGCATATTCTCCCCGTTTCCTGCTCTGCACGTACGGGGTCTGCATATTCTCCCCGTTTTCTGCTCTGCACGTGCGGGGTCTGCATATTCTCCCCGTTTCCTGCTCTGCACATGCGGGGTCTGCAAATTCTCCCTGTTTCCTGCTCTGCACATGTGGGGTCTGCATATTCTCCCCGTTTCCTGCTCTGCACGTGCGGGGTAAGCATATTCTCCCTGTTTCCTGCTCTGCACGTGCAGGGTCTGCAAATTCTCCCTGTTTCCTGCTCTGCACATGTGGGGTCTGCATATTCTCCCCGTTTCCTGCTCTGCACGTACGGGGTAAGCATATTCTTCCCATCTCCTGTTCTGAGTGTGGGGAGTCAGCATATCTCGCCTGTTTTTCTGCTCTGCCCTTGCGGGGTCTGCATATTTTGCCTGTTTTCCTGCTCTGCACATGTGGGGTCTGCATATTCTCCCCGTTTCTTCCTGCGATACAAAGACATGCACTTAAGATAAGTGGGCTCTTTGAATTGCCCCCGTGTATGACTGCATGTGAGTGCATGTAGTGTGATGGACTGGCATCCTGTCCAGGGTGCCCCCAGCTTTATATCTTCTGCTTTTGTTCCCTGCCATGACCCTGACTAGTATCAGTGGTTAGGAGATGAATGGATGGATGAATGGAAAATGTGAAGGCATGTATATTTCCCTCTCCAACCACGTGAAGGTGAAGTATGGACCCTGTGCCTAAGTACCCTGTGACACCAGGGTAGCGGTAAGACGGGAATGGAGCAACGTGAAGCAGCCGGAAGGGAAAATGGCCTTAAAGAAACGCGTTAAGGAAGTGCATTTCCTAGATTTCGTTTTTTTTAGATTTAGATTTAATTTAGTTTTTAGATTTGCTGTTTCACTCACTACAAAATCAACAAACTATCTATTTACTGTTTCTTGAATACTGTTGTTCTTTGTACTGGGTATAGATGAATGAATGAGGGTTTCCATGCATGCATCGCACATAGCCAACAAAACACTGAATCGTGGATCTAGAATCTTAAATGTGCCGGAAATGGCTGTGCATGGTGGTGTACTAACATTGTGGTATATGAGGAAAAAGAGGTTTGTTTATTCCTCTGACATGGGTGTGATAATGACTTCTTTATGGGCAATACAATACAACCTACTATAGTGGAAAGATTGGACACATAGTATGTGCAGCATGTAAACGGAAATTAGCGGCTGCTTGATGCTGACTATGTGAAACTTATAATCACTTTAATTTCTGGACTTCAACTGCAAGTCTTTCACTTCGTGCTGTACCAGTCAGAAATTAGCACCTTGATTTTTTCATCACTACAGCTATAGTGTTAAACTTGCTAATGAAATAAATTGCAGTAAATTACTGAATACATTTCTTACCAGGTATAAAGTCAATGCGTGTCTCTGCTTATGTTCCAGCTGACACTATAGCGGCACCCAGAGACCCTGGTCACCGATTAACGTGTTTGTGTGTTTTTACTTGTGTGTTTCTTCAGTCTAGTAGGGTTTTGCAAACAAGAGTTGTGCTGTTGAAAAGGATGGGGGGGGGGGCTTGTCCCTGGGATGCAGTTGGGGTTTATAAGCAGAGGCTGAACTTCATCTCTGTGCTTAAACGGTCTCCTTCATTAAAGGCAGCCAGCACAATGGATCAGTGATGGACTATTTTAAAAGAGGAATTTGTATGAGCCTGAGCTACCAACACGGGGGTAAGGATTTTAATTAATCAGGCAGGACTGTGTGCCATCTTCAGGACATACCATCTGCGAGGGTTGGGGTGCCCTCCCAAGGGTGGAACTGGTCACTGTACTCAGCAAAACGACTGGTGTTATACACAAAGGATCTCATGATATTTCAGCCATGTCTTCAAGAACCGGTCATATGTAAGATGCTAATTAGGATACACAGATTTAGGGAGGCTTCCTGGGTTGTGCTTCTGTCCCATTAACCCATGGAGGAGGTGGGAGACTTTGGTGGGTGGTCAGGTTCTGCCTTAGGGATAGAGGGGAAAACTACTGAAGGTGGAAGAAAAATAAAAAATCAACCCCACTCAGGGCTGAGTGAGGTCCTCATAAAGATCTTCATCGGAAGCTCTTTCAGCAGGGCATGTGGCAAAACCTATATAGGGATTATATAGATTGATCTATGCAACATCATTGTGGTGGGTTTGCTAAACACCCCCAAAAAACAAGTAGTTATCATGCAAATCTGTGCATCCCAATTTGCATATTGCATCACATGATTGGTTCTTGGAACTGTTGCTGTTGCTGAAATATTGCCTCAAGGTAAAGTGCTCAGGGTCTCTGGGTCCTCCAGCAACATGTACCAGGAGCAGGAACACATATTAACTTTAAAAGTGATAATTCAAGTCTGTCCAGTAACTTGAATGACATTTTGGTCACCTAAAGTACAATACTCTTTAGCTAAACCTGGACCTGAGTTTACCACAAATGCATTGCATTTCAGCTGTGATCATTTGGAAAAACTGTACTGTTCTATATTAATTGTAGTGAAACTTTTATTTTTTTCAAGGCCAATTTCCCACTACTTTGTTTTACATAAGACCATTCTCGTCACACCATAAATCCCCTGAAAAAGTGCCACAAGAACTTTGGGCACACATCCGTACTCACCAACTGAGGGTATGTGGGATCTGAATCCACTGTCCTCAGTGTAAAACCTGATGGGGACAATTTGAAACATGCGACTGGGAGGAAACCCACGATGAAGAGAAAAAGCCACTGAGGAATAACACGAAAAAGCAATTAAAAGGCCGAATGAACAATTAATGCTTAAGGGAGCATTCTTTTTCAATGATGGTAGCGTAAATATTTCATTAATTGACACCACATATGGCAAACATCACACAAAACCAACCTGAGAGGACAAGTTGACCCTTCTAGTAGATGGTTTTACAATAGTAATCTGAGAATACAGTGAAATTACCACTATATTGGTAAGTTAATAGAAAGAAGAAAAATGCTTTGAAATTCTTGAGAAGTTGCCAGGTCACTGCTACCCTAAGAGTATGAATATCCACATCCCCATAATCGAGCGATCCTCCCTTTGGAAGTGTAAGATTAAAAATCTGTCAGATGTCCTATTGCTGTGTGGGCACCCTGACCGGAGGTAATCTTCCTGTACAGCCAGGGCAAGGGGCATATTCAGTACGGCTTACTCAAATGTGCAAGGGTATTTACTGTCTGGGCGCAACACCGGTTACACTGTAATTACCCTCACGCTACACGGTGGCTAAGAGGTGGGAATGGGTGGCAATTTGTAGCCTAAAAGTTTATTGTTGTTTTCTAGACTGGTGGTTGCACCAGTTAGCATCCATATGTAAAAGAGGTGAAAACTGCATATGTGTAAATTTGATGAGGCTGAGAGTGAACGCTAGGCAGGACTACATAACAGAGCTCACTTCCCACTGTGGCACTTCATAAAGCAGGCACCATAGGCTTTGGCACCCCTGCGGTTTGGTCCATGACCAGCTTGCCATGTGGTAATAAACAAACCTCATTAACTATTATACATCAGAGTTGCCCCGAAGGAAGCCTGTCAAACAAATAGATCTACTTTTTGTTACCCTAGTCCAAATCAGCCAAGATCAATGAGCAATGTATATGATCAAACCGGCAAACTAATATAACATTCATTTCCACTGTTCAAATTAACCTATCCAAGACAGACAGACAGACAGACAGACAGACAGACAGACACATCATATTCAATATGTATGCAATTAAAAAACATCATTATGGTTATGTGAGGCATATCCACTTTGTTAAGTACTGTTCCATATCAGCAGGGAAAAATTCATTTCTTAAAAAAATGATATGTCTGAATTAAACATAACTTCACCATTACAATATTTACAAAGAACAAAAATCAGCATTATTACTCTTTAACCTTATTCATCTAAGAGGACTGAAAACGTCCCAAACCAATTTATTAACTTACATTCTGGACACGTTAAGTAGTCCTCTGAAAGAACCGCTCTTAACTTCTTCAAAGGGCAGGTGGATGAATCTTCTACATCAAAATACCAGAAAACACACTGATTAACAAGGTAAAGGCTTATAATAAAAACCTTTCCTGTATTCCGTTATTTATCAAGATATGTAAATAAATTGGCGTAAAAAGTGGCTAGTGGTGTATTTAGAATACAGATAATTAGTTATTACAAGTTGTAATTTTATATAGATTTCTGTGGTTTCACTTTAATCCATAGCTGAATTTGATCTACATGATGTGCAGTTCACGATCGGTGCACCTATACAGAGTACTTACAGACTGGTAGGGAGCGCCGATTGGGACCAAGAGCTGAGTTGAGTTTCGCTGGTGCAGCGAATACTTTCTTCGGTGCACCTGCAAATGCCCGGGCATGGAGAGGTCCAGCAAGAAGATATCTGAAGAAGGCTACCCAGGGCGACTAATCGGTACACTGTTCGCAGCCCCATGCCGATAACCTTCCCTTTCCTGCTCTTCGATCAGCTGGGGGTGGGGGAAGGGTGGATAAACAAAGTTGCCTGTTGCTGTCACTTTAGATACGATGCTTGACAAAACCAATTGGAAGTGCCTTCCTGCGCACGGTTTGCGCTCCTACCGCCCAATCTGGGTAATACTGCAGTCTCTGACTCCACGTCACCAGACACGACACACCGTGACAGGGATGGAGACGCAAATACTGTAAACGGGGCAGCCAAGCATAAACATCATCAGTGTTTAAGGAGTCTGCATAGCCAGAGTATAATTTAGGTCATCGTTAAAAGGTTTTTCAATCACATCGGAGTGAACTTTTTCGATCAAACGTCCGCAGGACCGACTGAGACTTAGGGCTAATATCGCTTTAGAGTTTTTATATCATTTTCTGGTGCACAGGGGCTGAACTTTGGATGCAATCTCTTTTCATCATATTTTTATCTATCAACATACATAATTACTGTTATTATTAAAATTATTTTTAAATTATGCATTGTATTTACCTTTTCCTATTATACTGCACAGGTTAGTATCAGTTTTGCTGGGGTTATGTAGATGTAATGGTACAGTTAACAGAATGAATGAAGGATGGTAACAGAACGTGATTTTATCACCAAAGTCAGGCGTGCACGTCCATG
Source organism: Mormyrus iriodes (assembly GCA_011763525.2). Classification (NCBI taxonomy): domain Eukaryota; kingdom Metazoa; phylum Chordata; class Actinopteri; order Osteoglossiformes; family Mormyridae; genus Mormyrus; species Mormyrus iriodes. The sequence goes on from JAAGVU020000111.1 coordinate 1,289,067, forward strand.
TTCATACCTTAACAAGCACACAACGGGGTCTCCAGCATCTAGCCATCACATGGTGATTAATAGTTCAGAATGCCTGCATATTTTCATTTACCTTCATATCACATTCACTATGCATTCATAGAGCACTCATGAACAGTATTTAAGTCTACCTTGACATCCTAACAGGTTTAAAATACATTAATAACATACATTATACAATTAAGATGTTTGCTATCATATAATCTTTGTTACTAATGTATATTAAAAGCTGTAGGTTAGGTATGTTAGGATGAATGTTCTATGAATGCATTATAAAGACATTATGAAAGTGCTGTTAATGTAAAGCGTTACCCATTGTGTTGACAATTCCAGATTTATTTTTCTGCCCAGAACTAAACAGTTAGATTGGGTCAAAGGTTCTCCACTGTGTAATTAGTAAATTGATGAGTTACACTGAAATTATCGTCTTGGCTTTAATGTTGAAGAAATGCAGTACATACATAGGAGTCCAATAATTACCAAAAGCACATAGGCTCAGGTTTATCACAATTGCAAAATTTGTACCTGTAGTTTCCTCAAAGTAATGGAATTTAAAAGGTATATTTGAGGAATACACAGAGACTTAAAACACCAAGGGAAGATAAAACAACAAAGGACTGGTTTTGTCTTTTTTCCTTAGAGGGAAACACAGGCCCACGTCTTGCAAAGCTCCGGGAAGCTAATCTGAAAGGTGGTTGGGGAGCCGTTTGTTTGTGACGAGCCACGTACAGGATCCGCTCACCCTGCTGCTCTAACCTCAAACACTGGGACTTTATCGCCAACACTGCACCGCAACCCCCGCTTTCAGCACGCTTTGATACCAACCCCCCACCCCCGGCTCCCATCTCCCTATCCCAACGCTGTGCTAGTTTACAGGCTGATTCAGCTAAAGCCAAACCGATGACACTTACCGTTCCTTTCCGCCACCTTCCTGGTTCGTACATGAATTCTCCTTCATTTCCATATTTCCACTACTCAGGCTCTGCCACCCTTGTCCTATATATACAACGTCTCTGTCAATGGAACTAAAACACTCTCCCCTCATTTTCAGAAGACTGGTGCAACTTATTAAAATTATAAACTCAAAGATTGCTGTAATATCTAAATATATGCCATCAGTGCTGCAATTTAATAATGAACAAATTTACAATCCATGGAAACTATTTGCATATCAGTTTTGCCAAGCTGTAGTTTTGCAACATGGACCAAGAACAAATATTTTACTTCTGTATTAAGGGGGGGATATCAGTGCTAAGAAACTAACCAGCTAGCAATTTTCCACTAAAGAAAATGACATGATTATCATTTTGAACTATGGACACTTAAGGTACCAACATAACACCCTAAAAGATAACACTTGATTTGAAAAAGGTTCCATTCTCTAGAGTCCGAGCAACAGAAAGGTAACCCTAATACAGGTTAAAGCTGGAACTAGGGATGGTACCTTCTCAGAAAGTTAATTAAAGGTGCTGTGGCCTATTTGAGTATGTTACCGTCTATGCTGGCCGGCTGACGTAAAAATCCACGTCAGTCCCATTGGGGGTCCATAAACCATTCTGCTCTGAGCTTGTAGGTCACGGTGCTTTGCTGGGGATCCAGGAGAAGACTGCTTTACCACAAAGAGGATTCGCTGATTGCTTTTTGCATTTTCAGGTCTGTTAATTGGACTCCAGCTGCTCAATATTTAATTATAGCATTTGGCAAGTCATTACGGCTTCTTGCTTAGAAAGGTAATGTCAACATGGGATTGGCGATAGCAGTTCATTTGCTAGGAAAAAAATTCAAGAAATTAAAACAGAGCTTGCTATTGTCACCACGCGACGAACACAAAATGACAAACACAGTTACACAAATGCACAATAGCAAAGCCTGTCTTACGCTGGATGAAGCTAATTATTTAATTCCCACTACATACATAAAATATGAGCATAATTTAGCAGTAAGCCTCAGCAGTGCAAGGCTGGGGGATTTACTTCCAGGTCAGGGGAAAATCCAGTGCACTTCTATCTTCTGCTGTACAAAGTGCTCACTCCATCTGGACACTAACAAAAACAGGTGCATAAACACAATTAAAGTGAAGCTCCAATCAAGTGGACTGGGTGTTGGAGGAATGAAGTGAACCGGAGTGTGGCTGTTTCGGACAGAGGAAAAAAAAAGAAGCAGAAGGAGACAGAGAGAGAAAGAGAGAGTAATGGTACTGTCCAGAGTCTATAAACAATTGGTAGTGAGCATCAGATGGCACTGGCCCATTTCTCATCTCAAAGAAGGGAGGATGGATGGAGGCAAAGCACGAGGAGGAAGTCATTAATTTGCATCCCGTCAGAAGGCATCGGTCATGCTAAGAGCCTGTCAGTGAGCGACAGATGAGAGAAAAAGTGGCTGGGGAGGCACCGATGCCAAGAAAGGAACAAATGCAGGAGAGGGACAGAATAGGAGAGCGGGGACGAGGAGAAGCTAAGACATCCTGGGGTCTCGCTCTAGTCTAGCTATGGTGCTACCCAATAAATACACAACAGATTGTGATGTCACAGTCCAATGAGGGTTTTTGGGCCTGGTTAAGACTCTCTGCCTCATTGCCCCATCCTTGAATACAGTTTATAAGCAGCAGGAAATGCAGACCTGACCAATAGTTCAAACGATGGCTTTGGGCCAACCATTGGGGCCACCAGCACGGCCAGGGAGAGTAGGCAGTCAGCCATAATTATGGCTGTCACTACCATCTTCATTAGATTGGCACATGCAGGGAGAGTTGAGCGTGTGCCGCGGAACCAAGTCACATTATCTTACTGATAAAAGCATACCTCTTGCAGACCTGTTTGTGTGTTTTATGGGGACGGCCTGGCTTGCTTGCCAGAGACAGTATTTCAGTGAGGGCGCGTCTTGGCAGCCTGTTTGGTATGTCTGGGCACTGGGCAAAGTGGGGGGGAGGGAGGAGTGACAGTAAAGTGTGATGGGGCTATGGAGGAAATGCTCGCATTTTTAGGTTTGGTGTCTGTTACTGTCTGGGGGTGGTGTGTGGCTCAGCGGGATAAGCTGCTGTGTCTGTGATCGAAAAGTCGCCAGTTTGAACCGCAGCCTTGGCAGAATGGCTACATGTCTGTGGGCCTTTAACTCCTAACTCCAGGGGTGTGTCCTGATGGCTGATGCTGCCCTGTCACCTACAAGCTTGTTCTCACCTGTATGTGTGTATGGAGAGCAAGATGGGCAAGAATTTCTCCAAGATGATTAACTAGAATCATTATTCTGTTTCATGAATCACTTTCCTTGCATCCTCCATGTATTCTGTTATCTTCGACTACCCATACGCCCTGTGAGCGTGACTTGGTGCTACTTTGGTCCTCAGTGTTCATGCCTGTCAACTCATCACCAGCTGTCCTGATGAGGGGTGCCAGCCTCTGTGTGGGATGCCCACGCTACCATTTACAAATGCCTGAGTGGATTCAGGTTTCAGGACATACTGAATGCAAACCCGGGAGAGACATAGGCAGGACATACAAATACACCGACTATGTTATCAGCAATTTGTGGCATCACAAGTATAAATGTACAAGAACAAGCATAAGTCACACAAATAGAGGGCAAAAATAGCAAAGACACAGACTTGGCACTCAAGTACTCTAGTACTCAGTACTCAGGTACTAGAAACACTGGAAATGCACACAAAGCAGGTTCTCGCTGAACACACTGACTCAGGGAGACTTCCTATCTGCGGCGATGCTATTAGCTGCTGATGCTAGAACACATCGGGCCGCAATTTTATTCAATGAGGAATGGGAGGGATGCTTTGTGAAATACAGGAATTAGCTGGTCAATGAACGAACTTCTAAGGAACCTTAACACCCAGATTTTGTTACCAATTCCAAAAAAAATGACACAATACCAAATAAATCTGCCAAGAGCCTCAAATGAAAATGGCACATTAATAGCTGGAAAAATGTGCTAATGATCTTATGAATGAATTATCTGTACAATACAGGCAGACCTTAATACGACCATTTACACGAGATTAGCAGACTAACCATCTGTCACCTGAGATGAAGGCCTACATGATACCAGTATTGTCCCATTTCATCCATTAGTCCCATGAGATAGAAGAGACACTGGACACTGGCATATGTCCATCCACCCTGCAACAGCCCTGCCCCTGTCCTATTAAAACGACCAACTGTGTCACAAGCAATTTTTATTTTATTTCTTACTCTCACAACATTTTCCTCGTTCCATCACATTCAATTTGTTGAATGTTTTAAGATGGACGAGGCCGGTTAAATGTACCCGCAGTTCACCTCAAGTAATCAGTGAATTATTGAACGTAAACTGCAATTATTCGCCCATAATTGACACGATTAGAGATCTAATTCACATGCAATGTCACATCAAGCCCATCCTGTCTTCCCTGAAACATTTTCTGTGTGACGCACCCCATCCCCTGAATATGTTCCCCATAACCCATTGGCTCAGCTGTTGGATGTCATGGTTATTTATCATTGATTTCTTTATGATATATCTGCCTTTTGTTTGTTCAGATAAATGTCAGTTGCAAGATTTCTGCTGCTGTCAGATTGTGGGCATGATGTCTGAGGTTTTGAAGGCTTGGGAAAAGCATTCTCATTGTTCTTTATGATGTCTGAGGTTTAATTAAGCGCAATAACAAAGCAAGAGTCCGGATTAATCATTCAGCTAGGAACCAAACTGAAACTGCTCAGTATCTAAATTGAACATGAAGAAAATAAACGTGTCACAAAGACACGGCGCTCTGAGAAGCTGCCTGTCCCAATAAAACGGTAAATGCAAAGCCAATAAATCAATGCACCCACAAAGGAAGTCAAAAGATTTGCAAGAAGGGGACAGCAATGTAATCTAAGCAGAGAGCTGTCCTAACATCATGCCCCGTGTCTTTCTTCGGATACTAGTAACCTTGCCCGCTGTAATTAATAACCGCTGTCAGACTTGATCTTCTCAGTGCGCAGCAACAAACAACGAGGTCCGGCGTTTTAATGTAAGGCAGATAAAGGGAACACACATGGACAGAGGTTATCGTTATGAATTATGGTTCTGTACATTCCTGTTTTAGAGAGGAGAAGCCTTGAGGGGCTGGCAGGCGCACACGGCGGGGGCACAGCCCCACGGATAATGCAGAGGAAGCGGGACGGCGTCAATAACGCCTTATCTCAAGGAATGTCGGAGTCCTTGAGACTCCCACCATGCACGGGCAAGAGCAGCTTACCCTTGCCACCAGTGGAGAGGAATAAAATAACCTCATAAAAAAGTGACGGTCCTCCCGTTGGGATACGTGCACATTACAATCAAACAAAAGAATCGGAATTAAAAGGCATGTTTTATCTGCTCCACAACGTCGAGTCGTCGAGTAGTTTTAGAAACCAGTGCTTGTTAATATGTGCACTTTGCAACACGAGTTTGAGAAAATGGAAGGCGAATGATTATTGATGGCAGTGGAGATAGTGCCGAGATTTGCTCATTTCACTTCTGATACGCATAGGCTATAGGGATGGCTCTGAACGTTCTCTGTCCCCGATCACGAGTGCGCGTACAGGCAGTAAGCCAAATGGCTTTTTAAATTTAAACTTTTTTGTTTTCAAGAATAACCCTTTTATGTACTTGATACAAATGTAAAAAATATTTTTTTCATTGCAGCTGGTGCAATTCACCAATCTCACCACCAGATGTCAGGCACTACGCTGATATGTGCGCACGTTTCCGGGTTTGGATTCCCGCAGTGAATTGCCATCTGGTCTTTGATCACTTATTCATTCTGATCCAGAGCTAAAGAATAATAAATGCTCGGAAAATGGGACATGCATTTGTTTACCACTCTCACGGACGACTGTTAATTACACAGCGATGTTCTGCGGCTGGAAATGAAACCTCACCTTAAATTCAGAGCACAACCATATATTCCTCTATGCAGCATTTGTCACGTTTCAAGCATGGATTTTGTAAGCTTTTGACAAGTATTACAGAATTGATTAACATGAGGAAAATTCCCATTGAAAAAAACTGTTCTGTTAGAGCAAATATACACACTTTGATCCCTTTCATGTACGTTAGAATGACCCAGCAGAACTAAGGATTCAGACACTAATACTAAGATTAGAAAATCATTGCTGTCTATGTAGGTCATAAATTCAGCTCACAAATTTGATTTAATTACCCCAGGAAACACACACACACACACACGTTTGCATTCATATCTTTGTGAGGACCGTCCGTTCCTTTGAATAGGAAAAACCCTAACCCCAACTATGACAACTTTAACTCATAAGTAACTATAAGTAACCAAACAAAATACAAGACATTTGGCATTATTAGTTTTTTGATTGTATTCATAGATGTTTGTGGGGACCTGAAAAAACATCCTCACAAGGTCAAAATAACAGGTTTTTATCACATTGCGGGGACACTTGGTCCCCTCAATGTAATATATACATGACACACACACACACACACACACACACACACATACACATAAACACAGACACACACCAGAACCTACAGAATTCATCACTAATATAAAAGTACAATATGTCATTAAATCCAAGTACACTGTCAAATAGTAAACCCAGAACAGGTCTAAGCAGCATTAATTAATGAGATCTATCAGAGTACTATAATCCCATTTACCATATTGGCCTGATCCCCATGCAAGTTTATCCCTACTACAAATTCAAGTTTAGAAACTTAGTCGTGTGAAAAGGGACTGATGGTGCGTGTGTAACTTGGTAGAGAGCACAGTGTAAATCTGCATGAGGCAAGACAGGTGAGGCTCAATGCAGAAACAAACACAGCAAATACCAAGTATTATAGTCGTCTAGTTAGGCACAGGCAAGTACCACTATACTGTAGTTTCAGACAGTAACAGAGTTAATGTCGGGTTAAGAATAATAAATGGTCCAGTTAACACCTTCTGGTGTAGCTGGTGGCAGCAGGAGGCATCCATGACAACAGTAACGTAACATAACCTCATGACCTCAACACCTCAGTGCCCATAAAAAGGCTACAAATGATGACGCTGTCTTAAGTTTGCCCATCGCCACAGTATCCAATCACAAGGAACCTCACCATTCTGGGAAGAATGCAGGTGAGACAAAGAATCTTCCACAATTTCGATGCCCATGAGTTTTACGTACACAAAAATGTTCTGAGGGCAGAGCAAAAAAATTATTGGTATAGATATTGTGGAGGAGGAGGGACCAAGACATGATTGGTTGGACCCACCTGCTCTCCAATCTGACTGGTTCTCTCTCTAGACCAATCATTTTTCATTCTGCCCTCAGAACATTTTTGTGTAAGTAAAACTCCCATGAGTCATCTAGATCACAGAGAGCTCACTCTGTGCACAAATATGAATAACAATACTCAGTGGGAAAACAGGCTAGAATAAGCTAATTAAATTGCAGATGACGGTTAAAATGGGCAATTCACCTTTGCTGGGAGGAAGGCACAATTTATTTCTCTTAATGGAGGACACAGCCTGGATACCCCTTAGAGCTCAGGGGGTATCGGCTAGGCCAATGTATTAACGAGGGATTCAACAAGAGAAAACAACCTGGTGCTAATACCTTTGTTTGCAGCTCCTGGTGCTGAGCAGTACTATTGCCACGGATGACTGTGATTAAACAGTTAATTGGCAACAAATAACTGAGAGGGAGGAGGTAAAATCTAATCAGAGAAGTTCCAAACAACAAAAGATATTAACACAACCATGCAACATCGTCGGCTTAAGAAACTGTGCTAAATCCTTATATTACATAGATGTGGCCACAGACAAAGAATATTGGGCAGGAATAAAAATTAGAGATTGAAGTCATTCTTCATTAGTTATTTTGTTCATGGGCCGCACTGAAAATACTTAAACTACACGAATGCTCACACTTCTCAGGGATTAGCTGATTGGTGATCTTGAAAGAACCATGAGCAGACCAGTTACTTGAAGGAGAAAATTAATGAAAGATGGCTTTAATACCAACTGGGAAAATCATGATGAAAAGTGCCAGCTTTACTATAACCATACAACAGGACAGTCTGTGTGTGTGACATCCTCTGAATGCATGGGAGCTTTTTCTATTTTAACTGGGTTAGCACAGCAACCTTGAGTGATTTTACAAAGAGAAGAAGAGACAGACCTGAAAGTATCCATGAAAACAGGGAGCAAGGGGCCAGCAGATCTTCAAGAGCATTTTTATTACAACTGGATAAAGCCAAACCACATGTGTCAAGCAGACCCACATCATCAGGCTTGGCCTTGTCCTGCTTGCAAAGAGGGTACGCACCCTTTCCACTGAGCTTGGGGCTGTCATCTTTGCTGGTATTTCAGAAATCAAAATGTACATGAATTTCCTTGACATCAGTCATTATGAGAAAGTTTTACCAGGAAAAACCTTATCAGTCGTATTTCCCAGCATTCCCGCTATTTATTTTGGTTAAAAAGCTCATTGAAGGGGGTTTAAAGGTTAAAGAACTTTGAAAGCTTTTGGCTCATACTAGCACGCCACTGCGCCATGCAAGTAGCGTCCTAAAAAAAAAAAAGCCATTTACCGAGTATTAGGCCTACAGAAAAACACAGATCACCTGTTTGTAACATCAGTTTCTTTGAATACTTGTCCAGAGTTATACAGTTTAAGTCAAACAATGATGATGATGATATTATTGTTAAGTATATTGAGTACGTTCAGAACTATTACAGTATGCTACATCTAGTACTCACTCAGTTACATACGATTCACTAGAAAGATTTCTACTGTACATTTATTGTCTCTAAACATGCTGCGATCAGCCACTGCCACTTCCAGAGAGGTCTCTACCAACCTAATGTGACTTGAGAGAAAAGCCACGAAGCGGACCGGGTTGGTATAGACGCTTTGAGAAGGAAAGGCGCTTGTTCCACCGCCACGTCGGGAATGATTCTCACCATCTGTAAGAAGTTCATTGTACCCTGTACCTTGTACTGTACACATGACAATAAAAGGTTGGTATAGACGCTTTGAGAAGGAAAGGCGCTTGTTCCACCGCCACGTCGGGAATGATTCTCACCATCTGTAAGAAGTTCATTGTACCCTGTACCTTGTACTGTACACATGACAATAAAACCTTTGAATCCTTTGAATCTCCCATTTCGTTCGGAGTGGAAAACGTTATGGTCATGATCTGAGCGGAGATCATTATGTGTTAAGGGCTCTGATACAAAGTTCACATTTCCAAGCCGTGGTGGGCAGAAGTGAATAGCTCACCGCTGGGAATAAACCGTAAGGAGCCACAAAAGAGTAGCGACAGGCGACCCCTTCCGATCCTCATTAATGCCTTTAGAAGCGCACAACTTGTCTTCATTAACACAATATCATTATTAAATATTAAATGCTACTTTACTGAGTGGACTCACGTAAATAAGCGCCTAAATAAAAAAAGGAAGCTAATAATAACCAAACGACACCGATGGTATCTAATTTGTTTATTATTAACTTAACCGTATTTGAACGTCGGCAGCGATGAATTGATTTTAAATCCCAATGAAGTGTCACAACAAGAACGCTAACAGAGACACACCTGGATTACCTTATCGATGATTTACCTTTATACTCTAATTTCTCCTTTTGTTAAAAATATCAAAACGTCGGTCGTCATATGCAATATTGTCAGAGGTTCAAATGTAAAAGTGCAGTGTGAGCTGTGTAACAATCATTATACTCTTTTAACTCGACGATTGATTTAATTTTTTTAATTAAGAATACGTTTAGCAAGTCTGAAAGTTGCTGTGAACTTTTGAAGGGATTTTTCATTCTATCACTCTTTGTCACAGCCCCTCCCGTCTCTCTCACGCACCATTACTCTCAACTAATATTATGAAGAAAAAAGAACAGATTGTTGGGAAATATGCAAATTGCTCAGATAAGGTATTATTTTATAATATTCTCCGTCCCGAAAAAAACAGATGGCTTATGGCAATTCCGTGTTACGGAAAGTATATTTACTTTAACACTGTATGATCCCGCAATGCAGCTGGCATGCACCTGTGATAGGCTTTTAATGAAAAGCCAATCGGGAGGGACATAATGCGAATGTATCCGCGCTGTTATTAATGACGCCCACACAAAGGTACCATCTATTTTCTATCCATCCATCCATCCATTTTTCATAGCTGCCAATCTGCGAGCCCTGAGTCACGCGGAGGAAATGCAGACTGCACACACACCCACACACATGCACGCACCCATATTTGTATTCATATCTTTTTAGGGACCGTCCCTTTATTTCTAAAAACCATAATCCCAACAATGACAGCCATAACCCCTACCCAGCCCTTACCTTAAGCATAGATAACCAAACAAAATACTTTTGGTATTTTTAATTTTTTTGATTTCAGTCATAGATTTTTATAAAATTGAGTTTCTCCTTGTGGGGACTGAAAAAAAATGATCCCTACAACATTAAAATAACAGGTTTTGATCACATTGTGGGGACATTTGGTCTCCACAATGTAATACCTGCATAACTCAAATACAAACACACACACACACACAGCCATGGGCAGAACTCGAAACTCGAATCCACAGTTGCAGAGGTTGTGTTCATGCAAATGCAATTTGTAAACTACCATTAGCATTTAGCTCGGTGATTTTTCTCATTAAAAGTAGGCCTACATTTGAGGGACGGGATGAGCGTGGATTTATTAAACCATTGAAACAGTCAGCGAAAAGTCGGCTGTTTATAGAAGTAGAACCATTTAATTGACGATACATCACTTTCTCGCCTGCAGTAAAACTACAATAGTAATGAATTAATGGTCGTTAAGAGTGATTTCTCATGATGATCTGCCCTTACATTTGTGTACTGGCTTGAATTTGGAGCTCTGGCTGCAAAAGCACTGGAAACTTTTCTGCTGAGACTCAGATCACTGCCAGTTCTAGTTCTTCAGCCTTTCCTTTCCAAAGCCAAAATGCCTGATATTATTTTAAACCGCGTTAAAGTCGGATTCACCTCGAAGGATGCAGACCGCTGTTTGCTGGAAATGGGAAAGTCTGTGTATGGCCTGTGCAGATAGAGGTAAAGTCACCCATGGGCACAGACTGCATGACACTGGATAATTGTGGGTTTTAATGTGTTTCATTTTCCCCAGTGCTGCCACTATGAATGCCGACAATTTAAGATGTAACTGTCCCTTTGTTGGCATTTTAATTACAGAATAGACACTGTCCCTGGGATCCAGAGTTTGTACCAGGGATTAGTTTCTCATTATATGTATGTGTGTGTGTGTGTGTGTGTATATATATATATATATATATATATATAAATAGAGAGAGAGAGAGAGAGAGAGAGAGAGAGAGAGAGAAATGTATTGGAACAGAAAGAAAATAGCAGCACACATATATTTATTTACGATTTTATACGTGGGGTGTCATGGCAGCGCACTGGTTGGCACCATTATCTCATACCTCTGGACCAAAAATATGCCGAGGCTAATTGTAATTACCTAATTGCTCATAGGTGTTCCTGTGTGAGTGATTGGTGTGTGTGTGTGCACGCCCTGCGATGGACTGGTGCCCCATCCTGGGTTATTCCCTGCCTTGCGTCCGTAGGCTTCAGACCCCCTGCAACCCTGAATAACATAAGTGGTTACAGAAAATGCATGGATGAATGGATTTTATACATTCCTCGTATGAATTCCTAAGAGAGGAGAAGGATTATTCCTTCTCAGAAAAAAACTTAATATTATTGGAAACAAAATCTCCATTAAGTCCATTAATACTACAGAGCGATTCAAAATAAGCGATAACGTGACAGCAACCTTTACTGATTGTTCCCCATAATTACAAGAGACATCCTTATCACACAGAGATGGAATGAGGCTGCCGCCCTGTGTTGGGGAAAGGTGAGGTAACGCGGTTGTCCATTGTCTGGGGAAGCCCAGGTCGGGCCATGGTGCGCCATCTTATTTCCTCAGCCAAAGGCCGCAAAGGTGCCGAAGAAAAGCCCCGTTTGAGTGACGTGGCCAGGGAGAAAGAGCTGGCACAGAGGGCTTGAACTGCATCTGACAGATGGTCTGTGTCCCTTAAAGGCAGCATTGTGGGAGAGGAGATTGAGTTTTCAAAAGGGTCACTGTTGCATTCTCCCTGTTTTCGTTTTCCCCTCCTCAGTCTAAGAACATTTGGCTGGCACCTATTGCCTTTCTGGGGAGGTACACTCTATTGTGTGTGTGTAATATTTAATTTAAACAACAAGATTTTTGTATTTACTTATTAATTTTAATTTAAAATTTGATTTATCCGCATTATTTCCAGGAACACAGTTCTGGATTGGATGTAGTTTCACGCAGACTCACACGCTAAATTTATGATGCGTTCACCGGACTTGACTATCCAGGATGGCCTCGACAACACCACTCTTTGTTCATTTGTGCAGCTCATATTTACAGATCATAATCTGGTAACCAGTCTTTTTGAAGGGCACAAGGACCCCCACCTCCTCCAACATCTCCCCTGAAGCCCCTAATACTACTGACTACTTCTGCCAGCATTGATTGGGTCTCATTCAAGGGGCAATGTTTGTGGACCTACCCATCTCCTGTCTCTGTTTTCATTACTTAACCTTAACATTGCACAGAAATACATCTACCTGATTCTGTCTAAACCAAAAGGGAATTAGAGGCAGGCAGAGCAGAATATTACTATATTACAGTGAGTCCCCATGGTGGCGCACAGCCAGATACCATGAAAAAGGTGCCACACTCCAGAAGACTAAACCAACATTTATCACTGACTTCCAGGAAGAAATATCACTTTACACAGCCAGTATCGTAAAATAACCACATGTACTTAAAATTACTATACGTTTTTGTAGCCTTCAAGGTATCTTCTACAGATGCTTCTGAACATGTCAGATGGTGTAAAGCACTGTTTTTGCAGTAGAGGGGGTGGGGGTGATTTTTCAATGAATAATATCGCATTTAACAAGATGTAATGTCGCCACCAAGATGAAGGGGTCATCATCGGCACTGATTCCTTGCTCGCCGAAGCGCCACACTCAAGGTTGCTTGTTTCATTTGCGAGCAGCCGTTCTCTCCACCATGTGCGGGATTATACAAAATATGCCTCACATTTAATGAACACGACTGAATGGGAAAAAAAGAACGTAATAAACTGTCAGCCAGACAACAGGCAGGAGGACTGACCGAGACAAGATGTCAGTCACATTTCTCCATCAGTGATGTGCCCCCTCTTCCTCACCCACATCCCGCAGGCCATAATCCATCCCCCAATAAACTAAGACAGTGTTTTCACCACAATATCCTCTTATTTAAAAACACAGAAGAGTTTTAAACTCAGGAAAAAAACAGGGAGGAAATGAATCTGCATTATTGATATTAAATAATGATTGGCTTGGTAAACTACCCGATTATTTGATGCCTTTAGGTTTTCCCTGAATTGCATTGTGGGAAATAATTAGGAACAACATGGACATGTCACAGTCCTCCTTGGCAAGTTCTATATATCAAATTTAAAATGACAACCTTGTTGGTTGACAACATGGTGGCTTAGTGGTCAGCACTGTAATTTTACAGGTTCACCCATGTGGATTTGAATCCCACTCCTGGATCGGCATGTGGAGTTTGCATCTCTTCCTGGTATTTGTGTGGGTCTTCCCCAGGTTCTCTCATTTCTGCCCTCAGTCTAAAAACACACACTGGGCTGAACTGGTGTTCCAAATTTGCCCTTAGGATGTGATGGACTGCCGTCTTGTCCAGTGTATCCCTTGCTCCTGTGCTGGATAGTTGGAAATAACTGATATTTCCTCTTAAGTGTGGCAGCCTGTGAAGATCTTCTCTACTGTGCTCATATTTATACCGTGTTACACTATCATCACTTAAAGAACATGACTCTCCCCATCAGTTACAGACGCAAACCTTCTCCAAATGGCCAGGTTTGCATTCAGCTGGTATCATCCTGACTCAAGGTGTCATTGCCATCACAGTGACTTCATTAGGCACAGCTGAACTTTAGGAGCAAACGTCGCTCGCTGTCTTCGAGAAGACCGGTTTCCACGGGGGCCAGATGAACTGTGGGTGGAGAGACGTCTCGCTCGCCTTCCGCTGGTGTTTTTTGCAAAGCCCTGCTGGACAGGGAAGCAGAGAGGAAAAGTTGCACTGAAGTCCTGCAGTCTTTATGTCGCAGTGTATTAGTCAGAGTGGGATCACAGGCAGCCAGATCTTCACACGGCTTACAGACGGATGTCGTCACAGAAGCCCTGTACCCAAAGCCTTGTTGTTACCCTGTTGAATGGGGCCCATTATTCTTTAATAGTATTTCTGATATATGGTTATCAGAATACACTTGCCAGCGCATAGAACTTAAAACTAATTACATACATTCCTCTGAAAAATGATCATTATTGCTGCCTCTGGGACCAATTTTCCTCCCTCACAGAGGACCCCTCCCATGGCCTGGTCACTCCAAATGCACCAGAGACCAGATGGGGTGTGAAAAATCACGGCCAGAGAGCTTGGCACAACAAGACCAGCATTATTCTATATCGCCACCAAAATAATTATAATAATTATAATTTTTTTCTTGCCTATCATGCATACAAATTATAACACATATATTTTTGGATTTTTTTGTGGTTGATTTCTCGAGTGAGATGCTGTGGCACTTTCAAGAAAGGTGCTTCACATGACGACTTCCTCTTAAAAATGCACAAAGGTGTGTATGAAGCTATACATCTTAATATTACTGACAAGTTGCTCGAATTGCAGGATGAGCTGAGAATAAATGGAGCTCATTGTCTATATGACTGTAGATTCAGTAATGAAAAACGGGCTCACTCAGCAGTCAATTAATTACCCGCCACATCATTGCGATCAACCGTTTCTGACACAATTTTTGCAAGTACGTCATGGTTATGATGTTATACATTTTGTATTATAATCAAAAAACGAAGTACAGGCAGTCCTTGGGTTAAGAACGTCTGATTTGAGGACAATCACACTTACGAACAGGCTGCCTTAAACCCCATTATGTTGAAAATCTGGGTCAAATACGATGGATCATAATAACGAACGTAGGCACTTCTGTGTGACACTGATGAAAACATTGTTCTCATTGTACATTGTGCAGTTACTTTTATTATTACCGTATAATTGTTAGCATTATTATGCACTGTATTCTTATTTTTATGACTTACCTACAAATTGGACTTAAAGACTGATTTAGGAAACGGATCTCATTTATAACCTGGGAATTGCCTGTACTCAGAGGCATCAGATCTTTACAAACGTACAGCTTCACTGACTTCTCACATATGTTAAAAAAAACACAGTAGCTCAGAATTATTTCTGTTTTTCAGGATGATAAGATAACACAAAACACAGAATTCTCAGCGAATAATTGCCCCTGGAAGGTACTGCTCCATTGCGTAGCTGTGATTGTTTAAATTATTACCCGCGAGAGTGATGCTGCACTCTCCTCGGTTCATCACTCACACATATGTGCCCAGATGCTCTAAGACCAGTTATGCGCTTGTTCTTGGCTTAGATTTATAAAAAACAAGCCCCTCCCTCACACCCCCATTTGGAACAACGCTAATGGTGTCGTATATTCACTGGCGATACGTGTGAACCATCTCTTGCTTCCCTTTGCCTTGCTCATAGTGAATGAATACCCTGTGATAGACCAGCATCCTTTGCAGGGAGTCCCAAGCCTGATTACCCCCCATAGCTGGTTATGAACGATGGAGGGATGTTAAAAATAGAATAAAACAAGGCGTTCTTTCTTCGTTTTAGATCAGCTCTTGGAGAAAAGTAATTTTTTTGAGGGTACTCTGATACCATACTGCTGCAAACAACAACATTAGCTCAATAACTCAAGTTACTGAAGCATGCTGCAATTCCATTTAATCCTAATTGATCCCTGGATTTGCCTTGAATGGTAAACGCTTTACATTGGCTTTTTAACTGATTAGCTCTCCACATGCTCCACACACACCCTCGTCTCAAATCCACCCCCCCAGCTGTCAGGGAGAATAAGATTTCGGTCAGATACCTTCACCCTGCCATTACATTAGCCAGGAAAATCGCTCATAAGCGAGTTCAATTACATATCGCTGTAGCGATAACCCAAAGACCCGCCAAGTGACAGTATGGAAACAAATAAAGAAATTTCCAGAACATTGCTGGGGACCCCTTCTCAGCTGTTGCCAGCTTTATATAGTACTTGTGTAAATAACAGCAAGAATAAATACTGGCATAATACATAACAGCATGTCTGGCTATGTGGCCATTTCAGGAGATGTTCAGCCATGTTAACGGCTTTTACTGATTCGTAGTTACAGTTCATAGTCACAGCAAGTTATGCCATGCACTGAATAGATGTTAGGCTAAAATTTCATTGCTAATGTATTCCCTAAAAAAGCCAACACAGAATCACAAGCGCAAAGGAATGGATTGAAAGGAAAGTATAATTGAGTGCAGGACTTTCAGTTTTCATGAGAAAAAAACTTGTTACTACCCCACTAACCCTTTGTCAAGTCACTTCCTGTTTATGTTGACTTCAACGCTCCATTGGTGGGAAACGATCTAATAAGTGGAAAAACCGTAACGCGTGGATGACGCAGTAATTGACTATTTAGCGGTGTCTTATAGATCTCCATGTGCACTTTTTAACAGGCA
Organism: Mormyrus iriodes; assembly: GCA_011763525.2. Classification (NCBI taxonomy): domain Eukaryota; kingdom Metazoa; phylum Chordata; class Actinopteri; order Osteoglossiformes; family Mormyridae; genus Mormyrus; species Mormyrus iriodes. The sequence goes on from JAAGVU020000111.1 coordinate 1,305,760, forward strand.
TTTATAGGGACGGAGAGAAGGGGAGGGTGCACAGGAGATGGCAGGAAGCCAGAGGAGGGAAGAAAAGGGAGCAGAGGGACCTGAAAAGAGGGAGAGAGGTGAGGAGAAAGGCAGAGACGGACGAGGAGAGGCAGTGGTGAGCACGGTGGGGGGGCACCTTGCCTGACCCCTGTGCATGATGAATGATGGGGCGCAGGATGCAGGGCGCCAATGTGGGCCAGATAGCCACGGGCTCCTTCATCGCTGTGCTGCTGTCACATGCCAGCAGAGACGGGCAAAGGGCACACACGGGTCATCACCTAGAAAGCCCATTCCGCTACAATCTCTCATTGCTTTTGTCCCTGCAGCTACTTTTCCCTACACAAGTGACTCATACTTCTCCTCACCTTTGCGTGTAATTGAGCAAGACATAAGGAGATACTCCTCGCCCGCCAGTCACAGGGACGGCCCCCTTACACGCCATGCTGCACCAAGGCTGGTATAATATTAATTACCACCGTACGTGAGACCTGCGCCTTTCTTAGCACTGGCAGCTGAACCACTGATTGAACGAAACCTGCAAATGAGGTCCCGCTTCCTCGGGACGCAGGGAATATATGTGTTTCCAGAGATGTCCGCTGATGGCAGGTGTGGGGAGGGGAGCGCGCCTGCGATTATATCGAATGAAAGAATTCAATTTAGGTGCTGGTTTATCACGGAGGCGGAGGGGGCGCTTGCTTGTCAGAGATTGGGAGTGGGAGCTCGTAAATCACCCCACACCCTGAGGGCTGCCAGGGAAATCCGGGGTGGGGGGGTGTCACTCGCATCCCTGGCTCAGCAGGGCAAGAAAACGTCTGTGGCTTCAGACAGCGTGAGAAGCCCTCCCGAAGGCAGAGTGCACCCTATACCCATCTCCCCTCTCTTTTGTGCTGCACAGCTGCTTCTGAAAACCTGTGACGACTGAGCGGCTGGCGCAGGATTAAAGTGACACAGCTCTGAGCGATGTCTTGCATCCCAAAACTCTTTGACTAACGTTTTTTGTTTTCTTCATTGTAGCCAAGCCACCTCAGAGATCCTGAAAGCATGTAGGAGAACTTTGAGATAGAGATGAGAAAGCCGGGCTCATAAAGACCACTAAATCTGACCTGTCACATTTGCGTGTGGAGCAGGACCTGTGCCTGAGATGCGCAGCTAGCTGAAGTGAGGTCCTTGTTTCTGTGAAAGCCCCTTCTTGCACTTAATTACCCCCATGTTACATCAGGACACCTACTACAAATGGTGCAGCTAAAATACACAGAAACATTAAACTAAATGCTTGCTTAGGGTAGAGCACAAATAGTCAATCACTGCTATTTTTCAGCTAAACAAACAGAATACAAACAAACTGGTCTCTTTGAGATGTTCTACTGAAGAGGATTAGGTCAAGCATCCTGCCTCCCTGTGCCCTACATTACCTAGCCAGCAAATGTGACTAAAACAACCAGTCACTCCCAAAGGCTACGTCTGGTCTACCAAACTATGAGTATTAGATTTCATACATCCATCCATCCATCCATCCATCCATCCATCCATCTATCCATCCATCCATCCATCCAAGCAGAGATTACTATTGGGAATGTCGCTGATGCTATTGGATTCTTCTATGCTGCATCACCGGACTGCTTCAGCCATAGGGGAGTTATCCTCAGCTAGGAGACTACGCCACAACACACTGAGAGGTGTGCAAGGTTTCGGTTTTTACGCCTCCTGTATGCACCGCTCCTATGACTCCATGATAATTCCACAAGACCCCAGCCTAAGAGCGTGTGGTGGCACCTGCTGGACCAGCCTTGTTACTTAAACTGGCAAGGAGCTGCAGAAGATCCAGATGCTGTAATTGCAGATGTAATTAGATACACTTACAGTTGTGTAACTGGGTTTAAGACGAGCA
>JAAGVU020000111.1:1327123-1347932 GCA_011763525.2 Mormyrus iriodes
AAAAACATTCTCCAATCCACACAACAATTTTTTTTTTTTTCCCACTGAAGGCAACATGATACAAAAGGACAATTTGCAGCACTCAGGCCATGACCCGCCGCGGCCCCCCCCCCCCCCCCCACAAGAGTGAACCAGGATCAATGAATTTGGGATCGCTATCCTCAAAGCTAGCAGGTACAGTATATGATTGTTCTTTAGGGGGAGTGATTCATCACCCACTCCTAGGCCCAGGCACTCTGGGAAAGGCGCTATTTATATGAACATATAGGTGAAGCCCGAGTATGATGAGAAGGTGGGGGAGGAAGAGAGCAGACTGCGCTGCTTGCTGCTCGCGGGATCACGTTATGGGGCCGTAAACCATGCCCAGTTCAAAATGCCGGTTAGACTGCCCCTCCCATGTCTCTTCGCTTCTGCACAGCCTCCCAGGTGCTAGGCCATGATTGGACCATCCCTGTGGGATGTTGACCACATCTGACCGCATTTAACCGTGATTAGTCGGTCTAAATAAGGAGACTGTGATTTGTTCCTCGTCGAAATACGGTCGATAGAGAGTTTAGCGGCCGTGGCCCAGGATATCAGTTAGTATTTAGCACTTTGGACAGCAGTCCAGTTTAGGACAAAGAGGTAGGGGGAGCTGGATGGTCCCCATTCAGCACAAGCCTGCTAGCGTGGCTACCTTTATGTCAGATGGTCATGGCAACCATGCTGCCGGTGAGCTGAGGCAATGTCAGGGCCATCTACTGCACAGGTAGCCCCTACATACATCGGTACAATAAGCATAACTTGCTGGGAGTTACCATGAGCTGCTCTCTCTCTCTGTGACATCTGTCTGTCTGTTCCGATTTCATCAGAGTCTCCTGGCTTTGAGATTCCTGGCCCGGGTCTCTCACATGGCCTGGTCTCATCTACTTGACTCAGTTCTCTGAGCTTCCGGAAGGATGGAGATGTGGTGAATCGGGGCCACCTTTACAGTCGTACCATCCCAGGGAAATCACCCTCTCGCCGTGATGTTCCGCGGTGGTGAAAGGCGGGGGTGCACACCTGCGAGGGAAGGACACCGATGGCAGTGCAGGCCAGCGAGCGGTGCAGAGATGGGCACGGAAACGGCACTAGGGCCTCATTCCGGTGATCTCTGGCATTTCTAACATGACTGATCACTAGGTCCATGCCATCAGGTAACCCAATTAACAAAACCCAGCTGCCTCTGGGTGAACTAATTACCTGGTTTGGGTGTTATAGGGTCAGCTGGGGTGGAAGGAATGGAGATGAGTGCTTGTGGAGATCTTGGGGGGCGCTTAGAGGACGGTTCCAGTACATATGTAGCATTTTTGGATTTTTGTGTTCTTTTGACTTTTAGGGGGATTATTTTTGTGAGGTCAGTTGGATTCTCTTAATCAGGCCCCATTTTGGGTTGAATTAATCTGATGATCAGAACCTATTCAATTAAACCCTGTTGTTCCACCCTTTGCCTCAAATCCCAGACCCACAACAAAAGACTACGGTCCTGCAGTTACCAGTGGTGTGTGAAACGTGGTGGTGAGCCTCTCCCCCTGAGCCCCGCGGCGGCCCAGTGTGCTGTCGATCGATCCCTTTACAAATGAGGGCCGCTCCATTTTTATGTGGCCGACAGATTACACGCAAGGTCATGTGATCCATCATTAAGACGGCATGATGTGCGTTTCTATCAGACGCCATCGACTTTATTGACGAAGCGCTCTTTCTCAAACTGCGGGGGAAAACACAGCAAGTGGTGCTGCATGCCAGGACATTCCTCTCATCCCTCACAGCTGCATGAAGCGAGGAGATAAAAGATTAAGGGGGGAAGGGGGCGGATACTTAAGGTCCTCTTCGATAAATATTTTGTGTTTTGCCTAATCCAGGCAAAAAAAAGCCAAAATCAGGAAAAACCCAAGGCCGACTGAGATGACAAAACAAAGGTGGAATGGGATAATGCAGATGTTTCTGAAACCATTGTCCTTTCTCAGTAAATTCCAAAATGAGGTTAAGGACAGTAATGAACTCCAAACTCCATAAAGTTCGACTATTCAGGCGCACATGTGTGTTTTGTGGGCGATCTCTGGTTAAGGACCCCCCGCAGGGTTCTCTTCGCCTTGATTACAGGAGAACGACTAGCGTCCTCTATCAAAACCGGAACGCCAGGAACGCTGCAGCCCTCCAGGCTCACTTCCTTCTAAAGCCTGCAGTTCTGCTCCTGTCAGTCAGTTATAATTGGATAGAAAATGGCAGGATGTGCTGCTTTGGAACGGGGGGAGGGGCCTCCCAAAATTAAACTCTTTACACCTCTGCCTATTGCTGTCCCCTACTGGTCACAACCGTAAGCGTGACTCGCCACTGCCAGATGAAGTGCCCCTCACGCTTCATCCTCCTGGTCTATTTTTATGCGAAGGCGTTTCCATGGCAACACACGGGGTACGAGCAGCTTGGCTCGATTGCGCGAGATCTGGGTGTCTGGGCTGTGGGGTTATGGGGCGTGGGTGTGGTGGGGGAGAGACAACTGATAAACAAAGAAACAGATGCTAAAGATGTGTAATTGCATTGTCGCTGTAATTATCGTGATAATCATGCATTGCTAACACCTGATATTCACTCTCCCCATGGTTCGTGTCTCAGAGCAGTGGGGACTGGAGCCATTGGGGCGATGAGAGAGACCTGAATGCCATGCCGACAAGGGGGCGGTGCACAGGAGAAGCACAGTAAAAATCACGGCCCTCGCTCTTTACCTACGACCCCCCCTACCCCCAACTGGCTCACTCCGCAGCGTGCAAGATTTAACCCCCCCTTGGATCCACATTTCTTCTGCTCTACTTTCTTACAGAACAGGTTGATGTTACAGAAAAAGCTGGAGTCCTTTATTTTGAATTCTGGCTTGCAAAAAAAAAAGAAAGTCTTCCCTTAGATCTATTTTTACAGTGAAACTGAAGAATACTTTTTTAGAGATTACTTCTGGCTTCAAACTTTGAATGTCTTATATAACGACCACAACGTACAAAACAAATCAATGAAAATGAGATAAACTGGAGGAATACATGCTATGCAGTGAGATAATATCTATAAAATATGGGTGATCTGTACACTGCAAGCGCTTTGTGGTGATGGTGGAGATGCAATAAACCGAACACCCTCCGAATCCGTCGGCTACGTCCCAGCGAATCTCTGTCTGTTTTCTGAACCAATGGATCTCCCTTAATTACCCCGGAGGACATTTAGTGGGAAAAATGTGAGATGCCACAACGCAAGTGGCGGTAGCAGCTCAGTGACGCTGTGGCCCCCAACCCCCACCACAGAGGCCCCCCAACGAGGCTGTCCTTCAGGGGTGCAGCCCAATTCGTGCTAGGAATGGGTTGCTCTGTTCAGTCAGGGACACTGAGATTTACTGAGTGCCAGTTAAACGAGCCTGTTAATTGCACAATGGGACTTTTTAAAGTTACTAGTGGGGTTTGTGGTCTGTGGTGTGCAGGACATTTGTAGAATAGTTTCTCAAGTTGCCAGTTTACTTAAATGATCTAACAGCTAACTGCTTGGGTCTGTGCAGACACACTCGAGATTTCAAAGGGAAAATATTCTGCCGTGTGAAAACCACATGACTGGGACATAATCAGAGATTATTTTTTGGTGGTGGTGGGGCTAGTTTTAGGTGTCACTATGCCAGCACTCAGCTTTAACCTTGGAAAGGCAGTGGGCCCCCACTCGCTCATTGCACAGGACTCCGAGATAGAGACATGGAGGACAGCTCTCGGTTATAAAGATAATCAAAAAAAGAAGCCAGTTCCATTCCTTTGAGCCTCTGCGCTGCTCCTCGGTGACGAAAAGATGCTTATTTGAAACGGGATGGAAAGCTTTGGAGGGAAGGAGAGGAGATTGAATCCTCTTCACACAAAAGGCCGAGTCTCTTTGGCAGGTGTGTTTGAGAATCGATCAGCGGGAAATGGGGGCCTGAGAGGCACGCTTCCCCATAGTTTAAGAGGGTCAATAACCCCAGGCTGTGGCCCTGCCTCCTGTCAGACCCACTGCCTGTAGTAGGAAACCCCCAGTGCCAAAAATTTGCTTTTTCAAAGCCTTCATCAACTAAAATTTCATCTCCACTCAACCTGATTGGGTTACCTCCCCTCCATTTGTCTCCTGACACAATGCACACATCTGCATTCCTGTTCAGGTCGTAGGGTCCTTACGGTTGTTTTGTCCCCATCACTGCTGTTTGGTGGATAAACGAGTCAGCAGTTGAATCCACAGCTTGGGACTCTGGGAGCCCGGACTTTTGCCTCTTTGACCTCCCTGCTCACCATCATGGGGCGAGTGCACAATCCTCTGTCCATTTCCGCCGTGGCCCCTGTGATCAGTTCAGGGGTCAGTTTCAAGAGCCTGGTTTTCACAGTCTTCATTACATTTTTGCACGGGAAGCAAAAGACACAGTTCTGCTGTCTGTGCAAAGACTGTAAGCTGAGAATAATGCATTTAAAATGCACAATTACCCTACAGGGCTGCTTTTCACTGCGTCTGAGGCCTGGTGGGATCACTCTCCGCCTTCAAAAAAGAATACAACAACCAAAATCCCCAGTTATCCTGGTGCAAAAACGCTGCAGTGTGACACAGGACACAGAAATGTTCCATTTTGCCACTTACAAGCACATTCTTGTGGCTTTAAATCTCTTAATAAGCCATTTTACTCTATCCTTCTGATCCTATCCTGAAATGAAATCATTCACTTGAGGCGATCACGCTCGGATTTTCCCATCCGCTGACCAAACGCATTAAATTTAACGCCGCCCTCTTGCACGGCTCTATGCTGTCGGCATGATGGACGCCGATGGCAGGCTCATGCCGATATCTCATCCCACTGGACGGCTATGCGCAGTCAGCTGCCTGTCCGGGCCTCGCTCGCAGGTGCCATTCTGTGATGGGCAAGGAATGGAGCTATTTCTCCACAATTCGTGGTGGACCGACGGCGTCTGTCTCCTGCCAGGTTTAGTCATGTCATTCGGTTACATTCGGCCACAATACTTTGATCCCAGGAATTGCAGTTTTTATCTGTTTAAATTATTGTATATTTTTAGCAGAGAGATTTTGCAGAAGTACCCCCTTGAGGGTACAACAGCCGGAGTTCCTTCAGGATTTGGATAGGTGGCATTTCGGCTTGCCACCCGACAGTCCAGAAAGTGTTTCTGTCCCAATAAAACAGCCAGGCCATTCACCCAGGGATGTAGCAATGGGGCCAAACTGCAAAAAGGTGTCATCATTGACTGGAAACCATATCATCTGCCTGCAGCACAGCCAATGTCTCTACTGCAACAGCAGCGGCTACATCCCATACCCAACCCCAAACACGGTCCTTTCCTTCTACCACTATGTTTGGTTAGAAAATGCACCACCCAACCTCAATCTCCAGCCTCCAGTCTGGCAACCTCCCGCACGTGGAGGATCTGACTGGCTTCCAGATTAATCAGCCTTGACTGACTTCTTTGGGTGGGACACATTGCCATGATTCAGATCGAAACCCGCTGGCTGTGCAATCAGCCCAGTTCAGTTCTTCTTATACTCAATGAGCGTTTAAGGTCCAAATTAAACTGCAGCCCTCAGTTGGATGTGAAAAACAGAGGTTACATTTTTGCTATAACTGATTTGAAAAATTACAAATCATTGATTAAACAGTAAAAATATTGAAAGTGTTCCATAATTAAGAAATCTAGTTTAATATGAAATTATAGTGAGTTACAGTGAGTTAATATGAAATTACAGTGAGTTGCTTTTGGTTTAATGTGATTTAAACTGTACAATTCATTAAACCAGCAGGTCAGATAACTGAAGAGTGAAGGAAATCCACAGGTCACACATTCCGTGCATAGACAGTAAAAGAGGCATGGCCACCCTGGATGGGATACTAGTCCATGGCAGGGCCCGACACTGAGAAGGGAAACCCACCCAGACAAAAGACATGCAGATTCCATACACAGAACTGGGGTGTGAATCAAACCCACAGTGCCACCATACCACCTGCACCACCCACAGAGCAACTGTACCACCTGTGCTACCCAAAGTCACCTTACCACCTGCAAAGTCACCATACCAACTGCTCTACCCACAGAGTCACCGTACCATCAGCTCTACCTGCAGAGTCTCCGTACCACTTGTGACTTACCAATGCTGTTTTATTGTCATCTGAAAAGACATATTTGAATACTGGGAACATAAAGACTTAAATGGCCCAAGGGATACAGGACTTACCATCTTCCTGAAACTTAACTCCATTCAGATCCAGGCAAAACCAGCGGGCAAATTCCACGTGTCTCTGGCTTACTGATGTTGATTAAGTAATTTCATTGAAGCACAAATCTATCCAAATCCAGTATTCATTTCTGAACCTACATCACATTTTCATGTTAACTATTACAGATTGTATCACTATTACTTTCATTTTTTTATCTTTATATATTTTTTTCCAAATTTTCAGGTATCACAAAAAATCTGCCAATGCTGCAAATGTATTGGTTTCATAACAAAAGTCCATTTATAAACAATGTTTAACATGTCTGCATATATCTTCCCCACAGGCCTGTTCTTTTTATTAGTGATGGGTTTCTTTAGTAAAAACTCAGGTTCTTTCAGAGTCGAATGATGAGGCAGGTTCCTTAAGCTTAAGCAGTTTATTAAGGCCAAAGTGAGATGTTACAGGATGATGGTCACACATGGCCGGTTCAGTGTCTGTCTGTGTCTGTCTCCCTCCACTGAGGGAAGCAGGACCTTTATCTATGGTCTTCACACAGACTCCTGGAGCCAGAGGGTCAAATGGTCTTGGTGAGAGTGCGGTGCATGAGATGGGCAATAACCGTGATGTGAGGATCAAATAGGTAGCGAACAAAGAACAAATAAATATAAAAGGAAAAAATATAAAAGGTATAAATGAATGAACTAAATTAAAATAGCTTAACTACAAATTCAATAGGGAAATCTCTCAGTTCCCCATAGGATTCTATGGAAAACAAAACACATTGAATCATTACGAATAATTTATTACAATAAGTAAATGACTGATCAGGATATAACTGTAAATTATTCAGCACGAAGCCTTGGATCTACACTAGGTTATAAATAATGTGTGAGATACGTTGCAAAAGGTAGCAAAAAACCGAATCATAATATCAATCAAAATTACTCAATCACTCCCATCACAAAAAATCAAACAAAACAATGAGGACCATAATGGTCAGATTTGGTAACAATGTTGACATGCACAGATTTGTACAGAAAAACAAATGAAGAGCTTGACAATCCACAATATGTGTGTGTGTGCTTGTCTTTTGATGACCAGTAATGTTGTCGTTCATGATCTGGCTGGTTAATGTCTGTGACTTTCTCGCCCAGTGTAGGCTACTATTTGTACAGCCTGTTTTTGATGACTGTTCATTCTCTCCACTTGTCCCAATAACTGTGGATGATGAGGCAGGTGAATGACCATGAGTTGGCTGATCTCTTGACAGATGAAGTGGGTTCCTTGGTCAGAGTCGACTTGGCATGGTAGACCCCAGTGTGGAATGTAGTCTTTGACCAGTGTCTTTGCGGTTTGAGTGGCTATGGCTTTTCCAGCAGGGAACTGCTTCTACCTACCTCGAGAATTTGTCCACAATGATGTGTACACCTGAATAACCATGACTTTTCGGCAGAGTGATATAGTCCACTTGGAGATGGAGAAAGGGACCAGGTGGAGTGGTCACCACTAGAATTGGTGTCGGTGTTCCTGGACCTGCATTGTTCTTCTGACAGGTCAGACACTGTCTCACCACCTGCTGTTCTTGTGATCGAAACTATGGATTCTACCTGTGTTGACTGAATTGATGCACCATTTTCTCTAGACTAAGGTGGCCTACTCAGTGAATTTGGTGTGCTAGGTATGGGAGCAGCAATGAGGGGGCCACTGTTCTAGGCCCATCTCCATATGTCCATACATCATCTTTGTGATGTTTCACTCCTCTCGCTACCATTTTTCGTCAGACCTGTTGTTCCACATATCCTTGATATCATCAAGGTGTTTGGTCACTGTTCTTAGCTGTTCACATTTCACATCAAAGTCGATGTCTGTGTCACTTTTTGCGTCGCCACCTCTCGCAGCCCTGTTAGTGGCTTTATCTGCGAGTGCGTTTTCTTGACTTTCCACTGTGTCTGCTTTGGCGTGAGCTGTGCTTTTCATGACTGACAGCTAAGTGGGAAGTTGGATTGCGTCCAGTAATTCTTCCACCAATCGTCCATTTTTCAGTTGTGTCCCGGCTGCAGTTAGGAAACTATGCTCTCTCCACAAGAGTCCAAAATCACGGACAACTCTAAAGGTGTATCTGGAATCTGTGTATACATTGGCTGACTGATTTTCTGCAATTTTGCATGCTTTAATGAGTGCTTTTAGCTCTGCTTGTTGTGCTGATGTCCCTCTAGGCATGCCACAGTTCGTGATCACCTGCGTGTCTGTTGTTACTGCCCATCCAGGACATCTCATATCCCCCTTGACCACTGATGAACTGTCAGTGTACAACACTATGTCAGGATTATGCAATGGCGTTTCTTGAGTGTGGGCAGCTTCTTCCATAGCAGTTACTATTTCCACACAGTTGTGATTGGTCCTGTCTGTGCACTCTGGCAATAAAGTTGCTTGGACTAGCCTTTTCAATCACAATTTTTGGTGTTTCCAAGACGTTGAACACTTATCCCATCGGGCTGCTGTGAATTGTGATGCTCTGTTTAGTGTCAGGAGAGTGTGGACAGCGTGTGAACTTCACACCACTAGAGTTTGATCCAGTGCCAGGCTGGACACAGTGACGACCATGATGTATGTTGCCTGGACAGCTCTCAGGTATGGCCCCCATCCAAGTACCATGTTGGCCAATTTTGCCAAATAGTAGCCTACATGTTGCTGCAGGCCACCATAATCTTGTATTAGAACTGCTGTCACGTAGCCACTCTTCTCATAAACATTCAAGACAAAAGGCTGGCCCATGTCTGGAATTCCCAGGACAGGAGCTTCCTTCAGATATTGGAATGCCTTCAACTGGAGTTCATTCATCTCGACATGATCTTTGGAGTCTTTCCTGCCTTTCAGTAGATCATTGAGGGGTTATACTATTTCAGTGTATCGCAGTTGATGTCGGTGGACCCAGTGTATGGAGTCCACCCATGACCTGTTGTAGTTGTACAGTCCCAGAAAGTTGTGCAGCCGTGTCTTTAGGCCTCCCTCTTTTGGATTTGGGAGCTTCTTGGACCATTTATCTAGTTTCTCCTTGTCTGCCACTTCATGAGTATACACACAGTGTCCCATCCTCTTCTTTTCTTGTCTTAACTCTGGTGTCATCATTTTTTTGACTGACTCATTTAATTCTGTCCTTGCCATTTTACTATAAATTGCAATTGTAGCCACTGGCTCCCAAAGGGATACTAAACACCAATGCTTGGTGTTTTATGTTATTGCAAAGGTGTTACTAATTAAAAAGCACCCAATGAGACTGCTTGTCAATGAACTTTTTAACTCAGAACAGATCATTTAGAACTATAATTTAGGTTTAATTTTATTACTTAATTAATCTTATTATGAAATGAATGTTTTGCTTAAAACTACTGGTTGTTTCTAGTGTAACATATGTTTTTGTAAACAAATTAATAAAGTAATGATTTTTGTTATAAAACCAATAAACTTGCAATATTTTTACTGAATCAAGCATCCCAAGACTTCCATGAGCACTGTATATTGGGACCATTTGTGGTCTCAAAAATCCTCTTCAATAAAATTCAGGAGGTTGACAGAGGTTTGGATGGTGAGAACAGCAACTGCAATCTCCAGAGGAACACATCTGAAAGTGTCGTTATTCCCCCATTTTCAGTTTAAAACCTGAAAACTGTATTTTATAAATGTCAAGCCATGGCAGTGTTAACAAAGACTAAAATATCCTGGAAAAGTAAGACAGATGTTCATTAGGGACAGCAGTAAAAGCTCCAGGTACTTCTGAGATGGCAGGAAGCAACATTCCAAGCTTTTGTTTCAAGAGTCCATTTTCAGCGACTTTATCAGAGGCCCCCGTAGATGGCTCACGCTGTCACGATGTTGCGATATGTCTGCTAAGCCACGGCACCTTATGTTATCATACAGGGAGCAAAACAGCTTAAGGACAAACCTTTAAGGAAATCGTCACTGTGGCCAGATTTATCTTCTTTTTACGAGCCTTCTGCTAGCCCGAGCCGCCGCGTAAGCAGAACGGACGTTATTACCGCGTGTTAAATCATTCACGTCCTCCACTTCTAGTGTGTGATTCACACAACTTTTTAAGTTTGATTTCCTTCATTTGAAAATCCAGCTCGAAAAAGGACTCGGGAACTTTAGAAACTCTAAGGGTTGAAGAATTCTTGGGTAGACTAAAAAAATCACTCAGCAGAGTTTTTTTTTAATAAATACCTTTATAATTTTTAATAACATGTCGGCGTACGGCAGGTGCAATTTATACTCTGGCATTGCACTGGGCTGCTAAAATTAAGTGAATATTTAGCAGGCAGTATGACAGCATTGCAGCTGATGAATGAGTGTGTGTGCGTGTGTGTGCGTGTGTGTGTGTGTGTGTGTATGTGTGGAGGGGGGTGAGGGGGGGGTCACTGCAGGGCTCCTGCAAAATCCTGACCAACCTCAACAGCCAAGTTAAAGAGTTGTAGTCCACTGGCCTGGGCCAAATTTCCTGCCAGACATGACTAATCGACCTCAGATAATCTCCTGACCGGAGTAAAACCAGCCCCCTTGTTTTCTATTTCTGTCCTTCCCAACTAATATTTCTCCAGGAAAAATAAATATATGAAAACATCTGTAGAATCATGAGAAAATGAATAATGAAGCCGGCAGAGGTTTCGGCTGAGGCTTTGGACTTCATTAAAAACAACCACGATCAATAGTAATTTCTCTCCTCTCTATATCAGTCCATGTTACACATTAAACTAACCTGCCTCCTCCGCTCCATCTTCCTGATAAATTTCTGGCTCTTTTTTTACCTCCAACAGCTGTTTTTTCCTTTTTTCCCATGAGCCCCATCTTCATGGAGTAGCTCTGAGGCAAGGCCAGTTTCTAGGCCACAGACTGTCAATCGATCGAGGCCCTTTCACCCACGGCTTGCCCCAAGGACAGCAAGCTCCCCACCCAGCATGACCTCTCCCCTAAAACAGCTCTGTGGTGAAGACCAGCTCTGACAGTTTACAGGATCTGTGAACAAAGCAGATGCTTCTCTCCGGTAGATGGATCCTGGACTGTTAGTCAGAACAGTGCTGTGGAATGGTTTTCATAATCCTCCTGTGAACTTCTCACCATGTCCTACCTGCATCCGTCACCCTCCATCTTGGGCCTCGTTCTACTGTTACTACTCTCCTCTGGGAGTTCATCAATGCACCCCAGTGGCAGATATCACTCCAGCAAATGCCTAGCCAGAGGCTAGAGGGCACACATGCAACCCCTCTCTTATCCAAAAAATCAGGTAGTTCTGCGTTGCCCACCAGAGTGTGTGCATCACCCACATGACTAACACACCTGGTGAAAGTCTGACACAAGATACATGACCCAATTTGCCATTACGCTTGAAAAATGTTAACTGTCCGACCACAGTCCTGTAGAGGATCCCCACGGTAAACCTTCAGGACACTTTTCGGATCCTCCATCAGCCCCCTCCCACCCCCCCCACGCCCATGACCCTCCCAGAGGCCAGCACATGACAAAGTACTCCAGCAGTAAAAGTAACACACCTGCAGCTAACACGTAAATAACCCTCCCCTCCTCTACCCCTGCTCCTTGTGCTTCAGAAAGCCTTTTACTTCCCTGCTACGAGGTGCAAGTTTCCAGTAGAATGACATCCATGTGTGTGTGAATGTCTGGCAGGCCCTCGTCACGTGTGTAGCAAGCAGCAAGTTAGATCCATCTATGAAACCGTTTGGAAAGATCCGTGCATGTGTGGCTGTTCCTATACCTCTTTGTGGAGAGCGATTGCTCCTGGAGGCCGATTGATTCCTTTTTTGCCAGGACTGTGGGTCAGTCTGAAGATTAGCGAATGTTAATCACAGTGATGGGCTTCCAGTTTAGTGAGATGAGCGCAGGGTTGTGCGTCTTCATTGAATGGTGGGAGTCGTTCATCATGAAACTCCCAACCCCCACCCCCCCACCTCCAGAGCATCGGTCCACTCTGCTGTGGCCAGCTGGCGAGCCACTAAATTAAGGATCCACCCATCCAAGTCCGTCGCCTTTGATCTACGACTTTTCCGCGATTTATGAAGAGGAACCATCCAGAATTAATTAGGACACAACTGCTAACTGTACAGTATTTACAAAAACGTCTTTTTTATTTAAGGGTTGCCAAATAAGCACGACTAAACCTAAAATAAAAATATCTTAAAATACGACACAAAGGCTCCTGGCAGAGCAGAGAATAAATAAAACATTACCTGAAACAATGCAACCATGCTTTAAACTAAAAACAGGTTCTTTTTAAAAAACCGACCCTTTGGACAAGGTGTTATTATGCTATATGAATTCCACATCAGTAATCCACCTTATTCTTATAAATAAGTATTTTACCAAATTTTCTACTCTGCAGGACAACTATTAGTAAGACAGCCAAAGTACTTTGTATTTCTTTGCTATTTAGAAGCCTAATGGTCAAGGTGGCTTTTAACGGTTTTCAGAACCCCAGAGGGCACTGGAAACAAAGCGGCAGGCCGACAAGAGGTTGGCTCAGTACCCGAGGAGTCTCAAGCAGCATGGACCATGTCCCCGAACCTTCGGCGGCCCCGGCAAGCAACCAACGTCACGTAATGGGAGTCCCAGTGGCTGGAGAGCGAGTCACTGTGAAAATGGATACAGGCTGCCGCAAAGGTGCACATTACACCATAGAATGGGCAAGCAGACACAAGAAAAAAAAAATTCCACACAGACGCTCAAACAGCATTGAAATATTAGGGCACTTATTACATGTAGCTACAAGGAGACATAGACATACATTTGATCTATATATTTGCTGGTTTTTCATATTCAAAAGAGTTATGCAGGAATTTAATCATTCACGGGCATATTAAAGCAGTGTACACGTGCATGTAACGCACCTCAGTTGACAGAGCCCATTGGCGGTGACAGATGGAGGAGCATGCAGAGGACGCGGGAAGCAGCTGCCTTATATACGACGGCATTTCTGCCGAGATCCCTCAGGCCCCGAGACGAGGGAAATGACCCCACATAAAGCAGAGGAAGAGATGAGTCAAGTGGTACAGCTAACAGGCTAAAGAGGAGAATGAAGGAAAGCGGGCGCAGAGAGCACTCTGCCTTGCACAAAGGGCCCAGTGAAGGGCAAGGCGCTTAAGAGAGACACTTTCCGAAGGAAAAACCTGCAGTATGTCTCTCATATCATGCACATCAACCATGTGTCTGACTTAACGGGGGTGACTCTTTCAAATGAAGGATAGCTTTGCCTTACCCAACTGTGCGAGGGGTGTGGGTGAACTGCTTGACCGCCGAGTTGTGGTGCATTGGGCACATTTGGAGGGTGTGCATTTCGTAAAGGTGGATGCATGTGCATACGCTCACATAAACTCCTCTTGTGCGCATTCCCACCTCCCCAACCCAGCACTGGAAAACAAGATTACACACCCTGGTAGTTCTCCTCCTGCTTAAGACAATTTGAGTAAATAAACTGTCCCCCACAAAATGAGTAGATAGACGAAGGGGGTGACGTTTGTTATAAACCGTAAATAAGATGCAGAACACAGGGATTCTTCCAACTGCGTCATTTACACATACAAACATGTTGTTATCAACCATGAATATGAGACCACATGTTTAGTGATGACACAGTCATTTCAGTACTGGAAATCAGAACAGTGCCAAAAGAATGATTTTGTGGCTAAACAAATCAAGATATCAAGACATCAAGTGTAAGGGCAACATTCACCCAGTGAAGGGAATTACTAGGCACCCAGTCTGTGTACGGTGCTGCATTCAGTACATACCGTACTTTGCTATTCATCCATTACCTAGTAATTCCTTGGCTGACCTGTGGGGGCAGAGCAGGCACTTTCAGCAATTTCACATCTTTATGAGTTCAATGAAATTGCTTAAATCCAGCTGTGCGGGAGCGGCTGGCTGCCCAAGGGGAATTACATCACTCGCCAGAGCAGCCAGAATGGTATGGACCGCCCCCCCCTCCTCCCCCAACCATGTGCCCTCCCTTCCTCCGCCCCAAAGGCCATAAGCCTGAGGTCCCTGTACTCCAGGAAAGCCTCACTCATATGGTCCCTGGTGAAATTGTAATTTTGCCTCCATGTTTCTTTCTTTATTTAAGCCAAACAAGAACAGATCGGATTCGGCAGGGACTCAGAAGAGGGTGGGTGATAGGGGACCGCTTATCTCCATTTGCATGGCTCTTATGCGACACGTACAGGAAACGGCGCTGACGAGGCAGTCTCTGCGGCAGGGAGGATTTGCTGATTGCCAGATCGCCTGGCGAGCCTCGTTCTCCCGCTCTCTTTCTCTTCACACAGCCACTCGTCACAAAAAAACTAGCTAGCTGAGGGTAGGTGGCACCAAGGCCGACAGAAATAGCACACGTATTGGTGGGGGTGGGGGGGGGTGAATCAAAAGGTGGCGTGAATAACCAGGTAGACAGATGGGGATGGAAAAAAATAAAAACTCCAAGCACGGCAGTGAATTCAAAGCCCGTGCACCGTAGCGACGCAGCATCTTAATGCGGCAGATTTTTGGGGGAGATGTTAACAGCTTCGCTTACGTTTATTCACCGTAAAACTCGAGGACACCCTCCACCCCCCATCTATGGCTGAAAGTCACTAAAACAGGACACTTGTCACATGTTTCTTCCCATGTGCCGGCCCTTTGTGTGCATCTCTGATGTTCCTGTTCCTTTCCATACGCCGGCCCTCCACATGCATATCTGGCATTCCTGTCCCTTCCCGTGCACTGGCCCTCCGCATGCGTCTCTGCTGTTCCTGTCCCTTCCCGTGCATCTCCTTGCCCTTCCTGTCCCTTCCCGTGCGTCTCTGGCGTTCCTGTCCCTTCCCATGCACTGGCCCTACGCGTGCATCTCCTTTGCCTCGCCGCTGCCCATTTTCTCGTTATCACCCTATCAGCACACCGGTTCCCCATCATCGTCTCCGCTGTCAGTGGGTCCTGCCCCGCCTTGGTGCATAAATCTAATTCCATACGGAGAATGCCGATCAAAGGACTGATCTATAAAGCACCCTTTGTTTTTTTGCTTTGTTTTTCTGTGACTTTGTTAATTTACTGTGTAATTCGACGCACTGCGCCACAAACTGAAGGTGTCGACAGGGCCTGGCGCTGGATGAAACAGCTCCCTTGTTTTTGGTTGATGCACAAGCATGGGTAACAAAGACATCGCCACAGGCTGAAGCGATGTCGACACTCCAGCGCTGATTACGCAACACCTATGCGCCACCAAAGGCTGTTTTCCTAATTAAACTGGTTGCATAGCAGGTGAAAATACCAGGAATTGCCATCAAGGTCTAGCTGCAAAAACAACAAAATATATCAGGTTGCCAGGTTTAAGAATCCACAATGTATTACGGGTTTAAATATGCAGCAAATTTACAGTAGATTCCATTTTTATTAGAATACAAATTCATGTAATGGCATGGCATGGCAATTTTCTAAATGTGTGACCGTGCAACCAGAATTTCAAAATTCTATAAATATCTGTAAAAAAATCTATGAACTTTTGTATAATACTAAAAATTTGTGCCCGCATTTACCACGTACAAGGGCTCCATAAAAAATGTGCAAGCAGCCATCTGATTTTAAATGGAATTTCTGTAGATGAAATTAAGAAAGGGGGCACTAACTGTATTGTGTTTAAACTCCCTCCTACTGTTATAATAATTTCAAATGTATTTGCAAAGTCTTATCTGTTGTCCGTTTCTTGTTAATTAAGAATAAGATTACTGGATTTAAATTAATTACCTCAGAAAGGATTAGAATGATCTTATGTAACGAGGTGCAATTCCATATTTTGGGCTTTCTTTGGCAAGGTTTTTATAAATGGTTTAACCAATTTAAGTGTCCAGATATGATGTTTCCAGTTTTTGAATCGCACAGGTTGTCACACAATGCCACTAAATATACATGCAACAATTCTATCCTCATTCTGATATGCTTTTCTGCCTGTTACCTCATAAACATCACAAAAAATTACTTAGTTATATACAGACCAACAAACGGACAGCAGGAAGATGGCAGTTAAACAGATACTGTTCAATATATTAGACCTAAGTTTATTGAAATCTGGCCCCAACTATAAAGTCCCTTTAAAATTCTCTCCATGTGCTTCTGATTGAGAATCACCTACAAAGATCATGTTGGTCTTCAACAGATAACGTGGCTCCTGGTTGTGTTAAACTTCGCATTTTAATCTAATCACTCGCTCTGCTATTCACGTTCGTTCATCTAAGCACGCCAGATTTGTGGGGGGGAGTGCCCTTCATCCACTCCTCTCAACAACAATACTCGATTATTTATTAACCTATTCATTTTTTGATAATTCTACATCCAATTGATGATAGAGTAAGAAAAACTAGAAATGCATAATCCATAAGCAGCATAATAATAAATTCTGTGCCAGAAAGAGCAATCACAAAAACTTTTTACATGTAAACACAACACACAAGCAAATGTCACACTCTCTCTCTCTCTCTCTCTCTCTCTCTCTCTCTCACACACACACACAGTGATAGTATGTTATGATATAGATGGTTTGTCCCCACACTGGAAAAACAGGAAATGGCAACAGAACAGGTTATATCACTTCCTCTTTGTGCAGCCCATTTCCTGCACCTTCAGGCAGATCAACCATATTAGCTCTATATCTCAGTTTATTAGTGTAATCTTCACAGAGGAAGACTGGCTGTAAATGAAAGGAAAATGCTTGGAATGAACTTGACGCATGATGAGTGAAGAAAGAGCCCCGTAACGAGACGTGTTTGACTGATGATGAGACGAGCGCTGTAACAAAATAGAAACAGAAGGTCGTAGAGCGATTAGAACGCTGAGCCGCAACGGCTGCTGACACATCCTGGTACCGTGTGATTGAGTGGCTTTGGGAACGGCGCCATCATTTGTGAAGGGTCACCATGCCAAATTCACCAATGGGAACAATTCACTTAACATGCCAGGACATCACGCACAAGTCATGGCTGAATGTAATGGAGTCACACAAAACTATTTCCTTTTTCATATTATAAATGGTTCTGGGCGATGGTTGGATAATGGGGTCAGGATCGATCCCTTTCCTGCCCATTCCGTATGTCAGTTCCCTGTTTGACCAGCAGGTGTCACTGGCCATCCCATTGTTCTTAGCTCCTAGAGTGTTCACCAAGTTCCCAGGCTGCTGTGTGGCCTAATGGGCTAAACAAGTGGCTATATCATCCAGGCTCCCCTTTTGTTGTGGGTTTGAAGCTGGCCTCAACCACATTTAGTATTTTACGTTTGAGGTTCTTGGTTTATTCTGGTTTTGGTGTATTTCTGTACTGTTCCGTGTTTTGTTCTTTTGTTATTTCACTCTTTGTAGTAATGTTTGGTTACCCTTGTCGTTTGAGCTATTGGTCCCTGATTGCTCACACCTGTTCTTCAGTATTCTTACTTTCTAGTGATGGTTAACTGTCCCCATCTGTCTCTAGTTGTGTGTGTTTCAGTTCGTTGCCAGTTCATGGTGTGCTTTGCTTCTGGTTCCTATGCATCTTGATTGTCTTGCATTTTGTCTGTTTCCCATAGACGCTGAGTTAGGGTTTTGGTTTTTCTACCTGCTTTATTTTGACTTCTCGTGGGTCCTTTGTTTTCTGGTTTTTCCCTTATGCGTTCAGTTTATGAAATAAAGAACCCTCTTCCCAGAGAGCTGCTCTGTGGATTGTTTTTCTGCCATGCTATGCCATCACGGATGGTTGCATCCCTGTGCATCTTGCGTATTTTAGGGTCAAGCTCAAGTCAGTAGACACCCACACTGGAGTCCAGCAGGAGATGAAGTGAATGGAAAAGGCATAATTGTACCTGACACTAAAGATAAGTATTCCCAGTGTGCTTTGTGTGCCTACAGTGATCTCAGCTCCCTGGTGAACAAAGAGTGAATAAAGGTTGGAACAATAAATAACTGAAGTTTATTGTTGGTGATACTTCTGCAGAACTGGATCAAGCATAAAGCAACATTTTGTTAGATGCCTAAATCGGACTCCTTGGATATTCCACATACTTCACATTTGCTTCTGAGAATCACTGAAGTGCAAATTGGGAAATTAGCATGTTAAAACACACAAACTATTGGCTTTCATGGCATTCATTGCTATAAGCTTCCACTAAAGGAAGCCTAATGTCAACCAAAAGAAGCAGAACAGACAAGAGGTGGGCTTTTCACTTATCTGCTAGATGAGTACCCTTCTCAATCCCTGGTGCTCCATGCAAAGTCACGGCATCCCCTCATTCATCAAGGATCCTAAATAGTCAGGAACCAGCTGCCTCCCTTCCTAGAGTAACAGAGGTATTTGCTCTGGGCACTGTCATGTGTTAGACTTTCAAATGGGAGTTTATCGTCATTCTGAGGATCGGCCACTGCTAACAGCTCCGTGACAGATAGCTTGTCTAAGTGGTTAGTGTTTATTCAATCCCCCCACCCCCCATGGCAGGGGTTGAGACTACATAATACCCCACCCCTACCTGCTAAGGACATTCTAAATGAGAAGAGCCGCACGCATTATTTACTTAAGGGCTTAAAATTTTCTGCAAGGATCGGACAGTGAGCTCTGATCCATAAAGTCGTGCTACGTCATTTCCTCATCTGAGCCTTTTCACCCCTAGAGGCGTGCAGATTTTTCCCTGAGGTGTTTCTGAAAAGAGCCCCCACCCATGTAAGTATTGTAGCCAGTCTTATTTTTACTGTCTGAAACAACAATGAGTGTTTTCAGTGTGAGGGATAGTAGATTTTGGTAGGCCCATGTAGAAGGTGAGGTCAAGTGTGAGTCAATGGGACAGGAAATCTGTTCCGTGGGGGGTGCGTATAGCATAATTGGTGATGCTCTTCCATGAAGCTTCGGTGGCAGGCAACTTCTTGATCCATCTATGCAGAAGAGACCATAAGATCTCCTGCTCATCATGTGTCAGTTTGTTTTTTATTTGCCAGGTTGAAAGATAATTGAATTGCGTTCATGTTTTCTCCTACGACTGAAACCAGCACATAGAGGATAGACTTGTTAAAAGGGAAGATCTTCTCAGAGACTGACAATTTCTCACAAAGGCTAATGAGGTAAACGCCTCATTACCTGCCTGATTTAGTAATATGTAAAGGTTACACGAGTCACTATTAGAGCGAGAGATGGGCTGAGTGCGCTCTCACAACTTATCATACGCCATTAAATGGGCCCGCTGTCTCTTCAAAGGCTCTTCAGGTCGGTGCGCTTCCAATCTGGGCTACCACTCGTTCACTAGAGGGTCATTTTCGGGGAGATAGGCTGAGGGCAGAGCAGTAGCTGGAGTGGAATCCGTGTGTGGCCTATTTGTAAACAGTGCCTAATCTTATTGTCAGCCAGCAGTAAGAACATTATTCAAGGGCTGCTATAACTATCCTTGAGGGACCACAGGTCTGATAAATATTCATTGCTCTGAAACTGTCACTTATATTTTACATTAAGGGATGCAAATAGCACATCAAAAGATTCCCACATTTCACCGCTCTGCGGAGCAAATGTTGACAGCGTCGTTGGAGCTGAGCTCACTCTCATTGACCTCGGACACAAAACGTCAGGAACATGGAGCAGACTCCTGAAGACTGGAGCATTTCACAAAGCGGATATCACCTGGAATGTAGCTGGAGGACCTCTTTACCATTTGTAGTGCCTGAACATCACTGTAATAACAGTTGTGGGTTGGTTAAGTACATAAACGGTTCACGATACATGGACAAATCACCAGAACATGTGACATAATGGTGCAAAGAACCCTCGGGGCTTGTAAAAAAGTGTATTATGCAAATTCTAACATTAATGGTGACACGAGAATATATGCATAATTACAAACCAAAATGAGCGAGCCACAAGTACTCAAAGTCCAAGTGATGGTAATCCAAAGACTTCCAGGAAGCCACCATGTAGAATACATCCATACATCCATTTTTTATGCCTGTTTGTCCTATGTAGGGCTGTGGAAGTCCAGATGCTATCCCAGAAGCTATGGGGGCAAGGTAGGGAATAACTCAGCATGGGGCACCAAACCATTGTGTGCAATCTAGAATGTTGTTACCAAAAGGATTATAGTCCAAAATAAAAAGATGACTATGATGATGTTAATGACTTCAGTAGTCCAGAATGAAAGTGTAACTGTGGATTACAGACAAACACAAAAGAATGTAAACAAACAAGGCAACAAAAAAGACAAACATTGGGAAGCACTCAGACAGAAGAAACAGTGGAGAAGGCAGAGTAAATACGGGACACGGAGAGGATACAGCGTCCTTTTACAACAGCAGATCTCCCGCAAGCCTCCCCCTTTGCCTGTCTGGGCGAACATACCTCACCTGCATATTGCCATTCCAATTAAAAGACAGTAAGAATGCCACCAGGCCTGGGGAGGGTGGTGTACAACAGTCAGTAACATGACCGGTGACCACCATCTGGCTGGGTCCTGAAATAGGCCCCCCCCATGCAGTTCACCGGTGGGTCCGGACACCCTAATATGATAACACATATATATATACACTCACCTAAAGGATTATTAGGAACACCATACTAATACGGT
>JAAGVU020000111.1:1349674-1371637 GCA_011763525.2 Mormyrus iriodes
ACACACAGGGGCACTTACACACACACACATTCATACACACACACACATATACACACAGGGGCACTTACACACACACAGACACACGCACAAACACATGCACACAGGGGCACACATACACGCAGGGGCACACACAGAAACACACACACACACCCGCACAGGCACATGCACGCAGGGGCACACACACACACACATGCACACAGGGGCACACACACACACACATGCACGCAGGGGCACACACACACATTAACACCGGGGCACACACACACACAGACACATGCATGCAGGGGCACACAGACAGACACCTGCATGCAAGGGCACACACATACAGATGCACACAAGGGCACACAGACAGACACACAGGGGCACAAAACACAACCACACACACACATGCACGCAGGGGCACACACACACACACACACACACACATGCACGCAGGGGCACACACACACACACACACATGCACACAGGGGCACACACACACAGACACACGCATGCAGAGGCACACACACACATGCACACAAGGGCACATAGACATACACACAGGGGCACAAAACACAAATGTACACACACAGATACATGTATGCAGGGGCACACACACACACCGACACAGACACACACACAGACACATGCACGCAGGGGCACACACACACACACGAACGCAGGGGCACACACAGACACATACATGCAGGGGCACACACGTACAGATGCACACAAGGGCACACAGACACATACACAGGGGCACAAAACACAACCACACACATACATGCACGCAGGGGCAAACAGACACATGCACGCAGGGGCACACATACACACAGACACACAGACACACACACATGCACGCAGGGGCACACACACACACACACAGACGCATGAACGCAGAGGCACACACAGACACACACACAGACACACAGACATGCACGCAGGCGCGCACACACACACACACACACGCACACAAACACATGCACGCAGGGACACTCACACCTAGACTCATAGGGGCACACACACAGACATGCTTGCAAGGAGCGCACACACAGACACAGACATGTCCACAGGGGTATGCACACACACACACACACACACACACGTGCACAGGGGCGAGCACACACAGACATGCATGCAGAGGTGCACACACACACACACACAGACACAGACAAGTCCACAGGGGCATGCGCACACACACACACACAGACACGCGTGCAGGAGCACATAGACACACAGACACGCAAGGGCAAACACATACACACACATATATGCTTGCAGGAGAGTGCACACACACACACATGCCCACAGGGGCACACGCACACACAGACACAGACACGCAGGGGCACCCACACACACAGACATGCTTGCACGTACACACACACACACACATCCTGCCGAGCAGCTTGTTCTGACCTCTTCAAGGCACCAATCTGACAGAACAAAGCCAAATGGATCATATTCCCTGAGGACAGGGCAGCCTGGCGCTGATCCAGTTCCCCCAGGTCAGAGATTGGGGCGGGAGGGGGGTGCTGGATAAAGTGGAAATGGAGGAAAAAACACAAGATCCCACTGAGAAAATGTAGCAAGATCCCACAGATAATATGTATTGTTCTTATGTTTTAAACTCAAATCATTAATGCTGAATATCCATACTTCATTTTGAATACCCCATGTTGGATCATAACCCTTACTAAAATTAAAATAAAACATTCACTGAATGTACTATATATTTATGGGGTTCCCCGGGACACTAGAAATGACATCTCATAGTCAGCAGCCTCTGAAGGCAAATGGTCTCCACATGGCTGCAGCCGCCAGCTGTAAGCTTAATCCCCACGCCCAACAGCCTGAGAAAATAAACAGAGGGGAAAGTGGCCCGTCACACCACACTGTACGTGAGGGGGTACTTAAATGGCAAGGCCCAAGCAATGAGAGCTCGATTCACATCTGCATATGTAATATTCGGGGAAAGAAGAACACAGTGTTAGCCTGCAGGTGAAGACAGGAGCTGGAGGAGGTGATCCTCTACAAGGTGATCACGGGCCTGGCACACATTCTTTTATTTTTTACGGCTTTTATCATGTGGGTCTTCTAATACACATATCCTGCCACACAGCCTCCAGTTCCGGGAATCGTGTTCTCAATGCTCTGTCTTGTTTTCCACGCGCCGGAAGTTCCTGGAAATGTTTATCAGGAGCAGTAAATGAGAGCGGCCCAATTACGTTTTCAGAAAAGGAGGAGAATAGCTGACTCTTCCTGGGTGACCCGCTGTGACTTTGCCAATATAGGCACCATCAGCAGTAGACGGACAAAGGACAGGATGGAAAGGGAGTTCCCTTTGCTGTGTACAGAGACAAAGAAAATGTAAATAGGTGTGTGTGTAAGAAATCACAGACACAAATGGATTGGGTGGGCAGGCTAGATTGCATCACTTTCCAGAGAAATGACAGCATGTTGCCAGCGATCCCTGAAGCTCCTTTAATGCAGCGGCCTCCCATCTTTCAGGGCTTTTTTGCAGTTCTGCTATGTTTGTTCTGAAGGTGAAAATGTGGAATCCCCCTCCCCACCAGCTTATATGCCAACAGCATATAAGAAAACTATTGACACTCCTGCCGTGAAATTGGCGCATGTGTACAAATGACAGGGCCATCTACTTGGTTCATATTGCCGAGACACATGGGAGTTGATGTTTATTTTACATTTTAGCACAATGTCTGACCATCTTTTGTCAGTTTCTTATGCCATATCCAGCCATGAAAACTATTCATGAAAACTAGAAAGAAAACTATTGGTCAAATAAAAATTTGCTATAGATTAATATTTGGTATGGGTATGGATAATTTTAATAACTGTGTGCCTGCTTGATTTTTCTGGAGTCATTGCATTTAGCCTGAGTGATGCAATCGAATTTCTTTAGAAAAATTGCCCACATGCCAGTAATGAGACCTCACAGGATGTCAATTGTATGTGACCGGAAAGAACCCAAAAATATGTGGTCTAAGGTTTAGCCTCGAGAGATAATCTAACCGCTGAGCAAAAAAAAGTTTAAGGTTACATCAAGAATGGGGCTGAAAATCTTGGTTGGATTCCCTCTATTAGAGGAAATTAGAACTTGGTTAACATGAGGGGATCGATGTGATGATGCCCCATGCTGGGACCAGAGCACTAGTGCTCACCTTCAGATGCTATCTTAACCTTTCCAAGAGTCTTCCTCAGGGGGGCACTATTCTGGAACTTTGGCTGGGCAATCTGAGGCTTTCTATTGGATAGCTATTATTCTAAAACAAGGGTAAAAAATCTCCTAAGAATTCCCAGGGCTTGATACAGTGCCTATACAGATTGTGTTTCTTACAAACAAACTCAAACTTTCATTTTTAGCTGATCCCATTAAATGCTTTTATATATTACTGCAAATCGTGTCAGGGATACCAGTTTTATAAATGGAACAGTGCCGTTTTCAAAATTAAATTGTCACACACCGTTCGACTGGGTAAACAAGTATGGAATGAATCTCAAACTTTCTTTTCTTCAGGACCATAAATCTCAAGACGCTTGAAGGATCGTTACCCTCTTTTTCCCAGAAATCATGGCTGGAGTCACTTAGCAACGGTAATTGCTTGTGGCAGCATTTGAACAGGAACGGTATTGTGACTAAAAGAATAGAAAAACATGTTTATAACAGAAATAGGGGGAAAATACATTGATGCAGGCCATTAGACCATTGTGTTAATAAAATAATGAGGCCCTGGCATCGTTTTAGGTTGCCCACAACGATAATTGAGGCTTAGCTGCAGCGGTGTAGCCACTAAAACAGTGGCTGCATCATGGCATGGTCACAGCACAGCCACAGAGTCGTTCCCGCTGTTCAGCCAGGGGGCGCTCTGCGAGAATGACGTAAATTCCGATAACACTGCTACGGGAAAGCTCTGTAGCCGGATATTGGGATAGTGTCAGGCGGCAAAGTGGCTAAGGCCCTGAAATTATTACCAGAGACATCAAGGATCAAACGAGAAGATCAAAAGATAGCACGACAGGGGAAGGTACTTAACTCCAGCTGCTTTCAGTACAGACAAATAGATGACTATCTATGCAATAAATGAGGTATCAGCATGTGTTTTGTTGGATAAAGCGAGATCTAAGCGAGTAAATAAAGATGGGAAATACAAACCCAATCTCTGCAGATCCAGAATGCACTCAAAACCGACATGCTCATGGTTTAGCAGAAGAGGCTTCCGTTCAACAGTCTGTAAACAACTTTTATTATTACTATTTCTTTTTTTAGAAAAATCCAGATTCTTTCTGTTTTATTGTTTGCCATGTTGCTCATTTCCCTATTTGATTGATGGCTCTAAAGACTTCCTCTTCGGGCTCGTCCTGCTCTCAGGTCTGTTTTGGAGTCCATTTTGATACAGTTTGCGTCGACACCCGTTTGGTCATGGGAGATCAGTGGGTTGATTCTCCGGTTCCTTTTAGAAAGTGTGCCACAGGAATCTCTGTGAGGCCCTATCCAGGGGTAACGGGTTGCAGATTGGAAGCAGGGTGAAGGTAACTATCACCCAACGCTACCTAACTCGCTTATTAATATTCAGCGGCGGCGTTTACCAACACAAATTTGCATGGGGCCCCCAAAGTGACTTTTTGAGTTGGGGTCCCTGAAACTACACACCCATCCCTGAATTTTTGGACAGTGTATATACAGAAATACGGCCTCTCCCCGGCTTACAATGGTCCATGTTACGATATTCCAACTTTAAGACCGGTAAATGTTTTTCACTCTCAATACATTATTCAATAAATTACATGAGATATTAAAGACTTTATTATGTCTTTGTGTTAATGATTTTGCGCAACTGTAGGCTAATGTAAGTGTTCTAAGAATGTTTTTAAGGTAGGCGAGGCTATGATATTTGTTAGGTTAGCTGTACTGTTTTAAAATGAATTTACACCCTACAATATTTACGCCTTACAATAGGTTTATCGGAACGTAACTTGGGGAGAGGCTGTACAGAAACTGGCTGATTTCAGACACTATTCAGAACCAGCAGTTTCATCTATTGGCACCAATAACAACTAATCATCAATCCCATCATCTCAAGGTCTCCATGGCTATAGCACAGCCAGAGTTGCTATCAAACACCTGTATAACCTTATTTTGTTCATTCACCATCCAATATTAATAGAAAGTGAGAGCTGTAGGTTATGTTTATAAGAGTTACTCGAAACTGAGGAGGAGAGGAGCAAACACGTCCCAAGCCATTAGAGACGACAGCATGTGGCAGCCCTCACATAGACTTTTTAAAGTGAGATGGAAGAATCACCACCTCGCAAGGGGGAGGGAATGCAACTGCATGAGAGGAAGGGGGGGGGCAGAGAGAGAAGCAGAGACCACCACACAGCTACGAAGAAACCAAGGAGAGCAGCAATAATGAATAAATAAATGAGAACGAATGCATTATTTATATATAGATATCTGCATTCAGGGAATGGGGGCCTTTCAAGAATTTAAAACTTTCAGGCATCATGGCTGTTTGTGAGCACAGTCAAAACAGAAACAAGCTCACGGCCCCCAGGACGGCGTGTTATGTATAGTATGGTATCGCATTTTCCTATTCCCATGCCAGACCCAGACTCTGGTAAGGCCACCAAAGGTGGAACCCTGTGGATGGGGACACGAGACACTCCAGTAGGAGGCCTGACAGAGAGCTCAGCCTCCCACCAGGAGCTCAGGAGACAAGGCAGGGGAGATATGGAGTATGGAGGCAGCAATCCCAAATGCTGACCTTGCCTTTATTAGACACACACACACACACACACACACACGCACACACATACACACACACACACACACACACACAGAATTCACATTTCCACTGCCCTCAAGCCAAAAGCTGAATGCAAGAACCATTATTTAGAAGCATCACAATCCCAGTTCATTACTGGTTCTCACTATTTCACTTTGATCCCTATAAAGACCAGCGACATCAAACCCTACATTTATTAACTCAAAATGCATTCATAGAATAAAAAACAGCCAGTATTAAAAGGTGTGTTAAACAGCTCAGCGTTACAGACATTTTTAAAATAGAAACACTGCAGTGCATTGAGACAGACTGTTAAATGAAATGACTCATAGTAATAATAATAATAAGTTCCATTTATATAGCGCCTTTCACAATCCCAGGATTGCTGAGCAGTCGACTGACTTATAGACAAAGTTCATGTGGATTTCCTTGTGATGAAGTGACATCCCATGGGGGGGTTCCAATTGGTTCCAGCCTCACAGAGACCCTGTACAAGAGAATCCTTTATGGGGGAGGGATAGAATGTGGGATAGATTTATGCTTCTGAATTCCAGGTCACATCCACACAGAAAGACTTCGGTTTATGGATAGGAAAAAATAAACAAAAGATGACGGATATGAACGGCAGACCCGTACACAGCATCACACCCTGGACAATCTGACATGTCCTATGTGACCTGAGGCTGTCAGAATGGGGGGAAAGGACATGCGGACAAAAGAGCTCTTAGAGAGTTTGTCAGCCCCATCCGGACTCCAGGAAGTGACAGGAGGCACAGAGTGGCCGTGACACGGGGAGTAGCTTAGGATCCTTACTTGTCACTGGACTGTGGTTTCAGAAACTCGCCATAGGGGGCGCCGTTGCATAATATAATCCAGTATGCCTGTGCAAATGCCTCTGCATCCATCACAGCAACCACACCAGGCAGCACAAATGCCCTTTCTATGGCAAAGTGTGCTTACAGGCCACAAAATGACTGAACAGACAGTAAAAAGTGCTTCCTTTCTTTCTCTGAAAGACTCAACGGCGAAGAGGAGGAGGCAGGAGTCTGGTTGTGCCGGTTAAAGACTCAAACCATAAGCCAAGGCCGGGCCTGACCCGATTTGACCCAGGGCCCTGACGCCAGAACACTTGGGTGGCTTAGACACACGTCTGTCAGCAACAAAGCAAGTCTGCAACTGGTGGATACACACACACACACACACACACACACACTACCCAGCCCTAACCCTAACCATAAGTAACCAAACAAAAGACTTTTACCATTTATAATCTTTTGATTGCAGATACAGATTTTTATGAAATTGGGTTTCTCCTCGTGCTGACCGAAAAAATGGTCCAAACAACAAAGTAATATACAACTGCCCCCCCCCCCCCCCCCACACACACACACACACACACACTTTGGAAGATAGAAAACACACACAAGAATACGGACTCTCTGAGAAGATTCTGGAAAAGAAACAAAGACAGTTCTTTTTTTTGTTTAATTGGACACCAACAGCAGCACACGTAATTCGGCATGGTGGTACACTTAGTCACCATTAAAGAATTTCCGTTACGGCAAAGCTGTTTGTAGTTTATTAGTTAATTATGTCAGATTTCATAGCCATTTATTAGGCTGAGTTGGTTAGTTTCATATAATCTAAAGTCTTATTATACCTAATTTCATGCCCCTGTGACAGTCGGTGCTGTCCATCTCCATGCACCGGTCCCCGGCTCCACCCTCTAGCTCTACCATTACCTCACCTTCCATTGTCGTCCTAATTAGCAGGTCTTGACATGAAATTGCTGCAATATGCAGACTGGCCCCTCATGCCGCTCCAGTGAGAGATCACCTTGACTGACAGAGAGTTAAATTGGTTTTCTTATTTAAAATCAACAAATTGGGTGATAATGGGAGTTAATTTGAGTCTCAGAAATTTTGTGTATTATTCAAAAACCAAAACAACACACTTGTGACACAGAATAGAGAGAAATTAATGTATACAGCTTTTTTCAAAGAGACTCCCAGAGTAAGAAAAATGTAGGGGATTAAAATGAGAAGAAAACTTTAATATTATTTTGCAAAGGCTTCTTTTCAGAGGATGCCTTATAAATACACATCCCGTATGTGTGAGTACCTGGACACTGCAGTATGTGCATTAGCTTTCCTGACAATTTTAAAAGGAAAAGTAACACAGTAGTATGAACATGACCCATTAATCTGGTGAGTGACACTGTTATCTGAGTGATTCACAGTTGCCACTGGTCTCAGTAATATAACAGGTGACATAACACATTTGAGAGCCCAGTCTTCCCCTTTTAGCAAACTACAATGCCAACATTTAATGAAATCCTAAAAAAATAAAAATCCAATCAGGCATTGTGTCCTGTGACATGTCGTATACTGATGGGAGAAGTCTACCTTCCAGTCAATTCATTACTGAAGAAATTATCTTCACTTCTACAAATTAAACTTGAGGTCACATTTAGAGACCTCTCTCCCTTCTAGATGGTTAGATGCAATCTGTTTTTAGATGTGCTTTTCATTGATTAATCACGCTTATTAATTTAAGCGACTCAGGTTTTTAATTACTGTGAGAGAAGAACTGTTTTCTAGATTACGAATGACAGACCTTGTAACATTTATCTGGGATGGATAAAGCACAGAGTGACTAACCGTTTGTTTCAAAACACTATAACTCCTCATTTATGCTCACTTGTGTGACGCATATTCTTTAATTTCCAGGGAAAAGTCACAAGGAGCAGTTTTTAAAGTAAATCAACACTGATCCAACTGCATTCCCAGCAGTCCTGTGGGCAGGTCACCATTGTCCGGGGATCTAAGTAAGCTGCCATGTTGATATGCTCCCTGTCTATTTTGACCTCCATCAGCAAACACACCATAAGCCCCTCGTGTCTTTTATGCTCTGTAATATTTCCAGCACCCGATACAATCGATGGCCTCATTGACCACTCGTCACAAAATCGACGTGCTTAAAATGAGTTTGCACGGGGGGAGGGGGGATTTCAAATTTTAATTCAACAATTACCATCCATGCAAACGCCCGCTGTTATCTTGGGGACCCATGACGCATTTTAATGGGATCATCATAATGTGAGGATGGATTCTGTTTGCTCTCCACAGCCACGCCCCCCTCACTCAGTCTCACTCACTGGAGTATTGACTGCTGTTCTGGAACGTGCCTTGTGATTACCCACGGTATATAACTAGTAGAACGGCACAAGGAATTGTAGATGTACATCCAGTGCTTATCTGGCCTGCTGTTCTCCGAGTGCCTGAGCTCTGCCTTGTGTGGTCTAGTGCAAGTGTATCTCCCGCTCTTGATATCCCTGTGCCTACATGAGCACCTGCCTCTCCCTTCACTCCCCAGGATAGACTCCCTGGCTTTTTGACCTTAGCATCCATCTCCGACTTAGATTCTCATTTAGTGTTTTGGTTCCCTGTTTGCTCTCCATGCGGGTCCCCTTTTGCTGATCTGTCCCAGTCACTACCCAAGGATGTCGGTGGAGGGGGGCAGATGGTGAACTAGGTATTACTGTTACAGACTCATGTGTCATCTGCTGATTTCAAGGAAAAGATTAGGCCATAAAGCACCCCTGCCTTCCATTCCCTCAATCCCAAATCTCAGTACATAAAGTAATGGCTTACCAATGTTCATGGTGAGTTTGTGCAAATGTTTTGTTCCTACCTTCCGGCAAACAGACTTTCCCCGCAAGTGCGCGAATACAGCCCTGCCCTAGCCACGCGGGTGTCTCATTATCACATCACACGCGGCTCGCCGGCAAGATCACACATCCACCTGTTTCTCAGCCCTGCGCATGCATTCGCCACCGAAGCTGAGGAGCCACAGCTCGACAATGACATCACGCTGGCTCCTAATAAGGCCGCGATTGAAATAGCACCCGGGTCGGCTGCGTGCTGCTTCTCTGCACCCAGGCTTCACACAGGAACACATCCCAGGGGGCTTCTGCACATCTCTGACATGTTTTAATTAAGATGTATGCTGTATATGCATGTATCTCCCACTAATTAGACAGCATAATAAACCCCAGGTGTACAATATTTACTATGACACAGAAAACTAGAAACTACAAACACAGCATGACATTAAAATGAATACCCCCGTCCCGAAAAAAAACTAAACCAAAAAAAAAAAATGGTCAAAGGCTGTTTCCTCCACCCCCTTGATTAGGAAACGCACTCCCTGTCTATGACCTGACACTGCATCAAGCACCTTTTCATATTCACATCACCCTCTTCCCAACGTACCCCCTTCTCCCGTGGTTCAACTCTAACCTATGAATCTAATTACGCAAATGAGCAAAAATCAAACCAGCATTTAATTACACCCTTAATTAATCATCTAATCTAATCCATAATGCTATGTATGAGTAATATGTGCTTTGGCAGAAAAATATCAAATATGAACTCTTTTCACTTATTAAATTAAACTGATGTAGTTAATTGGTTTAATGACTTTATCAGGCACTGAGCTGGAGTCAATACCAGTATTACACTGAGGACCTGCTGGAAAGTTCTGTAAAAACTTTTACATTCTATATACCGGTCACTCCTCCTGTACTTATTTGAGGCAACTTCCTGGTACTTTAGAAATCTCACCCTTTTGTTCGAAAGAGCAGAAATTAGCCTTAAAATGTACCCCCCCCCCAATCCAGTAACATTTGGGTCATCTTACCCATTGACACGGTTGCATATCGTAGTGAAGGCACAGCTGTCCTCAATCGGTGCCCCTTGTGAAACTTTCCATATCCCCCAAAATGCACCCGACTGGCCAGCGAACCTGGCTCCTGCTAATGGGTGTCACCCCTTGGCAAGAAGAGCCTGCCCGTGGCTTTCCAGGTGGCCTCAATAAGATTATTAATGGTTTTACCTTATAAAAGTCATCTTTACAGGAGGAGTAAATGCTTTGCCCTCATGTGTGCACCCTGCCATTTATCACTTAGCACAGGCTGGAGCCAGGGCCACAGTTTTACAGTTCTGTCTTACCCTTTGTAGGAGTGTGCGAGTTCTGAACCCATGATCTTCGTACAGGCGCTCTGATTCCTGGCCCTGCATACCACACCGGCCTTTGCTGGGAACAGGAAAGGCAGCATCATGAGCAGCCAGACTTCATCCTGCTCGCAGTTACACCTGCCAGGGGCTGAACAGGGACAGGATGGAGGAGGGGCCTCGAGATCAGCTGCAGCTTCTCCGGGCTTCCTCACTAACACTGAGTCCCAAGCTGAAGCTTCTTACGGTCTTTTTTTTCCTTCTCCTCAATAGTGCATAAATAGAGCATCTGCTGGCCCCCACTGCTACCAATCTCTGCTGAGCCGCACCAGACATGAGCTTCCCTGAGAACGAGTTCTCGGACGGCACAGGACCTGTCAGCCTCTAACGGAGCTTCTAATGCACGTCAGCGGTCACGGTGGAGGAATCGCGTTTCCGTTCTCATTCCCGCGGATTTGCTGTTGGGATTCCCAGGGGAATACCACGATTAGCTTCGAGGCTTCTTGGATACACCTCAGATCAAAAAATGAATGAGGAACCTGCCGCTATGGGACTGCAGCCAAATGTGCCTAAGAAGTTCAAAGCAGATATTTTGGGAAATGCTGAAGCCTTTGGTGAAAACACCTGCACACCACTATAAAAAGACACCATCTGTATGTTTCTCTTCAGCCTCCAATCACGCGACTCATTGGGAACACTGAGGCATGCGTGATGATACCAGGTGCCCCTCTCCCCGTTTGCCCTCCACAGTCTGAGGAGTCCTGTCTCTTCGCCGCATTAACGTGCTCCCAAAATGCTTATGGAATGCCAGGATGAGGTCACGGTGTAATAATCTGCCCAGTGCAATTGTAAAATACTTCCCCCCTCACCAAACAGACTTGTCAGAAAGGAAGATCCCTCTCCAGATTGCACACATAATTACACTCAAGCTGGAGATGTACTTCATTGACTGGTCATCACTAATTTGCACGCTGTAAAACTCCCTCCTGATTTTACAGGATTTTCCATTTATTTGTTTGCTTTTTGCACTGCAGTCCTTCAACTCAGAACAGCATATTGTTATGGAGTCTGAAAGAGCTTATAAACAGATGACAGAAATACAGGAAATAAAGCGTAAATATTTCTATAAATAATAAAACTAATAATGCAAATGAACACAAAGCAACTATGGAGACTGAATGACTGTCAATCAGTCGAGTGACCTCTCATTATGCAGTACTGGGTGGCTGAGAGCCTGGAGACTATCCCAAAAATACAGGGGTGCCAGTCCATCCCAGATGGAATTCCCATTTAAAGACTGCCTGTTTCTTTTATACATTACTATAGCTTATTTAAGTGTTGTAGCTATATATAGGAGAAGCATGTCAGAATTTGTTTTTAGGTTAGTTTGATAAACTCCATACCCTTGGAACAGGCACTGCCACGACTACCCCACGTATTTGTGAATTATTGACAACTCGCTCAACTCTCATTAACTGCTGCCATGTCCACTCAGGGATGCTGTAGGATCAGGGTAGATTGAATGGGTGGATCGCCAGCAAACGACTAAGGAAGAATCCTTTCTGGATAAGCTGCAGGCGTGAGTGGTGGATGGCCCAGGGCACCCTTCGTAAAATGCACTATGGTAACAATTTTCAGCGACGCCGGCCAGGTATCCCCACAATCCCTGCCCTGAAAGCCTACCTTACGGTGATTTAAATAGGCCCAACCTACATTACGACCTCAAAAGCATCAAATACCAGGTTCCCTGGAAAAGAAGCAGGGCATAACTGTGACATAAAGTGAAAAAAAAACACAAATACAAGCCGAAAACAAGCAGTGTCCCAAACATTTCACACCGACACAACAAGAAAACAGACGTGATGATTACACACATGGTGCCAAAGCTGCCCGGTTCACACAAAGTGGTGAAGAAAGAGGCTTTGAAAACCAACCCCCAGTCTTTTGTTCTTTCCTAGCCTGGGAGATGCTGTCAGAAACATGCTGATATCTCTCTGTGCTCACCATACCCCAGCCCCACACTGCCTGCAATTTACATTATCATACCCCCACATCCACACCCCTCTCCATTAACAATTAACATTAATCAAAAGGCAAGCCTGTATTTTCACTAGTGTACTTGGGGGGGTGTAGAAAGACCCCTCGAATACAGCATCACACAGAAGAATTCCTCACAGGCAAGGAAATCTGCAAAGACAGGGAAACAAATAAATTGGTCTTTCAGCATGCAATACCCCCCCTCCATAAATGAATCAGCGTGCAAGGATGACTGTGATAGCCCCCCTCCCCATTGACAGCCAGTCTTGGCCTGCTGTTCGAGGTAAATGTGCGTCTCAGCTAATTAATTCCCAGATTTCCCCCCGGGCAGTAGGGGGGTGGTGGTGTTTTTATCTGCCTTTCACCCAAACGTGAATGCCATACCATCTGAACGTTCTGCTCCTTTGTTGAGGTAATTAGTTTGTATTTGAGAGGTATTAGAACATTCCCAAAATGGGGGGGGGGGGGAACTTGGTGATATGCTTAGAAACGTAAGGTATTTCCTCCAACTGAATTAATTGCTGCTCACTGAGAACCCAAAATTTGGAGCTTCAGTGTACACTCTGTGTCTAATATGAACGGGTGATTTTGTACCATGCTGCCTCTGGAGAGAAAGGTCCAGGGCGTTACCTGGGGAGATCTGAGGAAGAGGCCACCAACAGCATTAGGGCCTGTACGGAGGAATTGCTGCTCTCTGATTGGTCATATTGTTCCAGGGAGAATGACAGAGTGATGGATGATCCATGTTGCGGCTTACAAAAAACAAGGAACTTTATTGAAACTGAACTAAAAAAAATAGAAAAAAAAAAGACAAGAAGCAAAAGTAACCATGGAGGGTCCAAACACAGGTAGGAAGAAAACAAGAACTGAAACATGGACCAGGTAGACAGGAACAAACCAATGACTAACTGAGGAACAGAATAAGGGCAGGCACTTAAATACACGCGAGACGAGAGATAGACAAGGGACAGATGCGGGCTATAACCAATTAACCAATCATTGATGACAAGCAAAACAAGACACAGGTGAGGGTAATTAACAACACTACTGATTCAAGCACTAGGAGATACTGGGAACATAGGAAAACAAAACATAATAATTAAACTAGACACAGGCAGGGTAAACTAGAACCAAAGACACAAACATAAAGACCTAAACTGAAATAAAAGACCAATTAACCAAGGAGACAACAAACTCAAAAGGTATAACACAGTTGAGGGGAGCTCAGTTTTTAGCTGTACACCCGATCCATATAGCCATGCAGCAGTCTAGGGAACAGGGGAACACACTTGGACCTGTGAAACACACAATGGTATAGGAACACAAAATGAGATGGCTAGTGACACCAGCTGGCCAAACAGGATAACAGACAAGGTGTGATTGTTCTGAGGCAGACTGATGTATAATGTATGACTGATTTATAATGTTTTGAGGACACACTATAACTTTTTAATGCATGGAACATTCATTTGTGGGTGTATATGCCTGTTATGGAGTGGCAGCCAAGACAAGACAGTTTTCTGAGTTTTCAGGTCTGACAATTTCACACTCAGATAAGGCCTCCGGTGAAGGCACCCCCCATATGGATCAGGAGAATTTATGTAATACTAAACAATTACCTTAGCGGGTCACTCTGCTCTAGTGTCCTCGGGCGGCCCCCTGGATGAGGAGGAGGATGTAAGGAACACCTGATAGCTCTTTGAGCTCGGAGCTGTAGCGTGGGACGACCGGCGCTCTCCCCTCCCCCCACAGTGCCACGGGTGGGCCGCAAAAGCCGTATACTGATGCCAACCAGGGCTTTCTGAAGGAAACATTTAAATACCACACTTTACGGAGTGCAGAGCAAAACATACTTAAATCCAAGTGCACAGTCATCCTAATCGAAAAGCCCGTCTCTTGCAGCCGGCAGCGCTTCTTAGCTTATGAAAGGCACGCTTTAAGGAAAATGACGCAATCATCTGGCATGGCACTTTATTCGCACTATTAAGTGCAGAGATGCCCAAAGCAATCAGTCCCTGCACTGACAGTCAGTAAAGCATGTGAGTATGGAATAACTGAAGAAACGAACAGGGCCACTAATTAAGTCTCTTTAAGACAATTAGAGCACATCTTAATGAAGCTCATAATGGCACGTATCACATCTTCCCTTACTGATTCGGTATTGATTAGCGCTGAGGGAACTGCAAACACTTTACCGCCTCGTCTCCTTGACCGAGTGTCACACGGCATCGCTTTTTGGACTCAGACCTCGCCTGAATCTGAGTGCTGACTCTGGGGAGTCGCGGCTCCCCGGTAACCAGACTCTGGCCCATTTATGACAGGTGCGGTCGACCGGCCGCCCCCTGGATCAGTTGCAGGCGTCCCTCACCTCTGCCTGGCTGAATTTAGCCACCCCTCCGTGGACCTGGTGGCCTCTCAGTGCCTTCAAGCTTCCTCCCTCTTGCTCTGTTTCCTCAGACAGGGCGGCAGCAGAGTGCCGTGAGGCTCTGATAAATACACTCCTTCTTGCCACATCGGGCTTCCATGACGATTGCCGTTGACCGGGTTATAAAACCCTGAGGCGGTTTCCACCTGTAAACAAGGTCAGTTAAAACCATGCAGGAAACCACAGTGAAGCTGCACTGAGACAATAATATTCAAATTTAAAATAAAGAAATAACTGCTAACAAAAAAACAGCAGCACAGAATTGAGACGCTAGCTTGTTGAAAAGTAACTGCTAACATGGAGCGATTTTCTTTGGTCCCAAGTGCTGTTTGCTTCCTGTCTTTCAGCATAACACATCTCTCCTTCCCTTTCCCCACACACCGACGCCGGCAGTGGTGATTCACTCTCCAAAAAAAGCTGCGTGAATCTGTCCTTGCTTGTACACATGCGACAGCCCCCGGCAGGAAGCAGGTCGCACTGAGCATCGCAGGGAAAACCGGTCCATTACTTAGCTAGAGTCCAAAAGTCGCATACAAATGCTTGCATTTTACAAAAAGGTGCTCGAAGGATTGCATGAGGACAAAGCTGTGATTTTCAGGACAGTTCCGTTTATCAATGTTATAGCAAAAGCACAGAGAAGCACCTACACCCCTACCCCCCTGAGCAACCACATTAACATGTTTACATTATTTGCATTAACAGGATAATGCATAAGTGCACATAACAATTTCACACATCCTTTCAGCATACTGGGTCCCACTTGCAATACGTGCAAGGTGCACAGATCTTGGGGGGGGGGGCAGGGTGTCAGCGTCTGATGTAAATGACAGGTGCTGTATTTAATTGCCAAGTGATGACAGAAATTAGGCTTTCAAGCCCATGGTGGCCTCATTTCTGCCATCGGTCTTCATCATGTCACTGTGAGTTTTAATGAAAACATGGGCTGGGTCTGGTGATTGTGTGTGTGTGTATGTGTGTGGGGGGGTGCTCAAAAACTTAGGGTGGGCAGCATAGGTGTGGGGAGGATGCTTTTGAAAGTCTTTGAAATAAGATGTACAGCTGGAGAAAAACGGCCAGCTGGAAGGGGGTCACCACAGGCCAGGTGGAAAATGACCGGCAGTTTAGGAGAGCACATTGGGACAGCATGGACCCAGCCAGGAGGGCAAAACCTGGAACCTGGCAGTTCTGTGGCACCCAGTAATTAAAGGGCAGCACTTTGGAAGGAAAAGGGTATCATCTGCCTTCTGATTCAGTTACATTGCACTCAGGAGCTGAGTATTTACCTCTAAAATCCAGGTGAAGCCGCTTTGTGCCTGAACCATAACTATAAGCAGTTTAGTGCTGGGACTAAATGATCCTTTGCACGCAATCAGAGCTGCTCTGGCCTGAGAAAAGATGCAGTGGTTCTCGAAGGTGGTGCTTCGATCCTGAGCGTCTGGGACACTGAAAGGGAGGCGTTGGGGGGAATGAATTTTATTTAGTGTTTTCAGGGAGGTTAAATAACATGTACTTTCAAGTCTAATGAAAATGTGGGGAAAAGGTTCAATGCACGAGTAAAAAGAAGGCAAATTCTTTCAGGAGGTGATGTAAGTCTCTGTAGTTTCACAGGCTGTGAGCTGATTGCGTTGACAATTAAAATAATGCAGATTACAGGCTTTTGATACCAATCATTTGACATATAAAAAAAATAATTAAGTCTGACCTTTCTTTTAAAATGTTCCTTCTCAGAGGCACTCTGTGCCTTTCCCACTCCAGGCAAATTACGTTGTTTTGGTCGGCTACATGTCACTAGGCAACTGCTGCTTACCCTGGGTTTATTTAGTGTTGGCATTAGATGGAAAAGTAGTTTCTCTAATTTCTAAGAATAACAGGCGAAAAGTTTTCCACTGACCCTGACCATGTCCCCCAATAGGTTCCCCATGACTCTGCTTCTGTGAACATGTGCTGAATTATTTAATAAAACCATAATAAATTATTATTCC
Organism: Mormyrus iriodes; assembly: GCA_011763525.2. Taxonomy (NCBI): domain Eukaryota; kingdom Metazoa; phylum Chordata; class Actinopteri; order Osteoglossiformes; family Mormyridae; genus Mormyrus; species Mormyrus iriodes. Next base: position 1,366,917 of record JAAGVU020000111.1, read on the forward strand.
AGTGATCTTGCCACATCACATTCCAGGGTCAGGCCAAAGACATACCCCAGGGGGACAGCTTATTGACCCAGATTATGCAAAATGTCAATAACTAGTTCTTTGCACCATAAGTATTACATAAACATGGATCTTGCTAGAAGGGGTGGCATGGTGGTGCAGTGGCTAGCTCTATTGCCTTACACCTCTGGGACCAGGGTTCAAGTCCCCACCACACACGTGAGGAGTTTGCTTGTTGTTGTTGTGGGATTTCCTCTGGTTAGTCTACCCCCCCCATACAATCCACAGAACATGCTGAGGTTAATTAGAGTTACCAAATTGCCTCTGTGTGTGCCCTGCAATGGGTTGGTGCCCCATCCAGGGTTGTTCCCTGCTTTGCACCCTTCTTTAAACAGCTTGTGTTTTACTAGCTGATGCCCCCCACGATTTCTGTAGTGAAAAAAGGGGAGAGATATTACCACCACCCAACCAAAAGTGGACGCCAAATAAAACCTCAAAAAGGAGAAATAGAATACTGGAGTATGAGGTGAGGACATTTGGCTTTAAATGGAAGCCGTGAAAGTGGAACAAATAAACACTAATTTGGTTTCTACAAGCCGAGTGAGATGTTAGGCACAGATCTCGATCGTGAGGAGGAGGGGAGGGGGTGCCGCATGTTGCTGTATTGGCTGTACAAGCTGGCAATCCTTTGATCCACAGATCACATACGGCTCCTTTAATTACACAGGTAGTGTCGGTAATTACACAGCATTTGGACGCCGCGGCAGCACAAAGAAGGCATCGCTTTTTTCAAGCATCCTGAAAAAGTGTAGGGGCCTAGCTGCAGAGGGTGAATGGTTAACAGTCCAGCGCCACGCAGGGCCCGTGGCCGCATGCCGTTCAGACACACGCCGGCGAGGTTTTATCCCCTGATTGCCGAGAATGTGGGGCGTGATTTTATTACGCTGTAACCAGGACAAAGTCCGCCCAATGCCTGAACATCAGGGTCTGGGCCGGGGAGACCAGGCAGAGCTGCCTCTTAGTAAAACACCTGCAACCCCCTGCCTTTCCCGCTGCGACCCCCAGGACTAAAGCACTGGCTGGACCACAAACATTACCTTCTAAACCAGTGTTTCCCAGTCTGGTCTTCGGGGACCCGCAGACAGTCCATATTTTTGCTCCCTCCCAGCTCCTGGAGGAAAAATGTAGTCTGTCTGGCAGGGAGCTTGGAGAAAGCAAAAACATGGACCGTCTGTGTGTCCCCGAGGACCGGGTTGGGAAACACGGTTCTATAGCCTGGGCATAGTGAAGGGGCGCCATAGCAACAGAGGTTCAGAATCCCTCTTGTAGCACCACTGTCGGACCCAGGGATGATGGATGGCGCACAGACAGCCCTTTCCTCAGGGTACAGGTGCTCTGTGGGTCCTTCCTGCAGATCTGGAGCCAGCCGTAAAGTGACAGCGTATAGCTAACGGCTGTGGAGCCATTCTCCGAACAGCCCATTTATTTTGCAGGAGACCATGGCTCCTTACTGCTTTCTGATGAGACAACACATTCTTGGCTGAATACTAAATCCATCTCCCTACCGCTTCCAACAACCCAAATAATCCATGTGTAAACTCCTGAAACATAAATAAGCTCCACCCTCAAGGCAAACATAGCCTTACATGAGAGATTTACTTACCATGGGATTTAAACACTGAATCAATACTGAGATACAGAGGCATATAGATATACATGAACCTCTGAATGCCTGTACATAACCACACCCCTACCATCACAGCACTGTGCATTTTGACTGGTACGGCAGGGTTATAGTAAAGCCATCTGGATTCCTTTTGGTGACAGAGCATAGTTACACAGCCTGTCCTACAGGGAAAGAAGCCCCCAGAAAGATGTTATTAGTAGCATTTAAAATAGCAAGTGGGCAGAGCTTTCTGCTTCAAACGGCCCATTGGACCGCAGCTGCCATGTCGCCCGGCCCGGGACTGTGAGAGAGACCGGCGCTCACAGGATCCTATCGCGTGCAAAAGTATATCCGGCTCTGCCTTTATTACATGTCTGGCAGATAACCACTTCTGGCATTATCAGTTTATTCCCTGAAGAGCCTTCAAAGAGACGGGCCCCATAAAGGTAAAAGGCTTGCTCTCGCTCCCCTCCCCCGCACCCCCACAGCGTACCGCCAACTGTCCGGTCTGACAGCACGCGCCCGGCGCGCTGTGTTCCTGCCTTGTCACAGGTCTGCTCTGCTCTCCCTCCTACAGTCAAAATGCTGCTGTACAATCTCAGTGCTCAACTTACATAAACAGCATGTGGACTCTTCGCACAGCCAGTTAGTTTTTATTAAGGAGTCGACTAGCATTTAAATGACCCCATTGAACACAAAGAATATTAAAGGTGTGCTGTGAACATTTGCCTGAACAAAATTAAAAATTAAAACACTCCAAATGAAAACAAGAACACAGATTGGCAGCTTAGCCACAACTTTGAGAAGGACATTCAGTTCTAATCAATTCAGTGGTCTGTGCACCAGCATAGCACCGTGTTATAGCCCCAAGACATACAGAATCAGATGTTCAGGACCATGAACAGCACCTCAACATTAGGTCAGACACAGAGGAGAAAGTTCAGCACCATGGACTCAGAGCAGGAATTCAGGACCATGGACAGAGACCATGCTGTTCAGCATCACGGACACAGAGCAGGCAGTTCAGGACCATGAACTGAGCACCGGGCTTTAAACCACGATACTGGAGCACAACAGGTCTGACTCTCCTAATCAAGCTAGAGGCCTGGAGACAGCAAGACAGGAGAAGCCTGACAACAGCTGTAGAGTCCATGCCTCAGTCCTCCCACTAGCAGTCAGCCTCCATCTGCCTCCACGGTCACAGGAACTGTGCGGAACCCTGAAGAGAAATGGCTTAAGCAGCAGATGCTGATCATGTGCATACTGTCACCTGGGGTCAGCGACCTGACACTGGATCTGAGAGAACACCCCTAATACTCATTTGTTAATAAAAATGGCAGGGGGGTGAGCGGATTTCCGTGACTGAGAGACAGCCTTTACCTAGGGAGAGTCTCTGCTGGGCATAGAACCAGCTAAAAAAAGTATTTTCATAAAATGTATATAATGAGTTAGCTTAAGTTTCCTTTTTGTTTTATCCCCAGCATCTTGCTACTAAACATAATACCATTAATGTTCAGAGAAAGAGTGTAAGATATTCAGTTTTTTGTGTCTGCCTGTATCAATGCAACACAGGCCTGACAATGCAGTTCAGCGACCATGTTACGAAAATGTGCACTCAGCGAGCACGTAGGGCTCTATCTGCATTACTACTGCAGGGGGAACTAAACTGAAAACTTTCATCCGTGATCCCTTTGTAGTGAGAAACTCCAAACACCCCCAGCGTAAGTGCGACGGGAATATAAACACTAGCAAGGAGAAGGACCAGGCTGTCGGTCACATGGCGCGCCTTTCAAAGGCTAAGGAGTGGGAAGACACTCGCCGCCTTTCTGCGGCGCAGCCTCGCGGCCATCTGATGTAGCCTGACAAGCAAGGAAGAATGAAGCTGCTTTTTTGCCCAGGAAGAGGGGCAGGGGAGGTTTTTTTTGTGCAGCATCACTTCTGGCCACTAGGGGGCCTGTATAGCAAACAGAAAAACGTTTTTTAAATTCACCCCCCTCCAAACCCTTTATTATAGATAAAGCAAGGACACAGTGATTTACACACACAAAGGGAGCACAGTAAATAGGGGAAACAGCATGTGCACACACACACACAAACACACACACACTCCCAAAAAGCATATTCCGTGTTCACCCTGTCAGTGGTAAACTGCGGACTGATGAGCCCGAGCACTGTTTGTGAGGAACTCACCCTGGTTTCCAATCGCTCCCATTAAAGACAAAAATCACATGTATGCAGTCAGAGCAAATCTCTGTGGAGTCAAAACAAGATACTGTGATGAAACGGAACAAGTCAGCAATTTCTATTTTTTGGTTTGATTCCTCCCTGACCTTCAGCTTCCCGCACTGCTGGCTTTCCAGCTCTAGCCTTTTGGGATGTTTTTTCTCTCTCTAGCATTTAAAATAACAAGCACAGCCACATCTAATCAAACCTGAACCTGCCAGGTAAGTAAAAAATGTAATGGATTACTTATATCTAAAGAAATCAAAGGTAGGCTTTAACTCATTCCACGTTTGCACATCTCCAGTAGAACTCTACATTTATCATATTTCAGAGAACGGAAATGAAAAAGACTGAACGACATTTAGACAGGAATCCAGTTACCACAGGGACCATTCAGCGGTCCTGGCACCTGGAATGTTAAATGTGCAACGTGAAGCCCCCTCCCCGAGTGCAGAGCAGGGATACAGATGCTTCTTTGGGAGATCAATGTGGAGATGTGTGCATAACACACACACCCACCCCCTCCCCAAAAAGGGTCCCTCCTGCTTCATATCGTCTTGAGTGGCGGAGTCTAAAAATACGAATGCAGCTGCGTTCTCGACGTGCGCGGTATTTAAGTTCGTTGAGTGTTTACTGCGTCTCAGGAACGGCGGTAAATGACACAGCGCCGTTCAGTGTGAGTCTCAGAAGCGGCTCATATGAGGCTGCCTCCTTCGCTCCCTTAATTCCCACCCCCCCCCCCCCCCCCCCCCCCCCCCCCCCCCGCCCCCCCCCCCCCCCCCCCCCACCCCCCCACCCCCCCCACCCCCACAACCCAACCCAACCACCCCACCGC
>JAAGVU020000111.1:1371737-1386467 GCA_011763525.2 Mormyrus iriodes
GGGGGGGGGGGGGCGGGGGGGTCACTGGTACCGTGTGAACATGCCAGGAGATAAAGTAAAGCGCTCTGGAAATGGTTAAGTCCCAAATCACAACTCGTCAACATGGCAAACTGAATGAGACCAAGGCCTGAATCACAATAACAGGCCAAACGGCTGCTCTGATCTGCTTTATAAATGGCAAATTTCTCCATTTCCATCATTTTTACGAGGATTTATCAGTATTTCAGTTCACCACTGAGATTATTAGTGTTCCCGTCTCAGAACAAAACTGGGTCTAGCCTTTTTTTTGCTGACACATCACTTATACGTGAATCCGAACACATAATCCAGCTGACACATTTCTCGCCAACACTTTCACGTTTTTGCATATTTGTCCTCGCTCACCTGGGACGGTCCATGCTGGATCCTGGCACGGGCGACCTTCTGCTTGTTCACAATGTTCATGAGCTTCACGGCATCACCCCCTTTCACAAACACCACGGGCCTCTTCAGGGGGTCGTCTGAGCCCTGGTCCAACTTCAAAGACGCAAGAGACACATTGAAAACGCCACACGGCATCAATAAGTTTATTACCCTTGTTCATCTTTTACTAAGCAGCAGGTGCCAGATGCAGATTGGATACCAACCTGGTCAATGGCACCAGGGTCCTCAGACACGTCCAGGATAACAGCAGTGGCCCCTCTCTGGACGGCTCTCTTGGTCTGGATGGAGAACAGGACTAATGAACCAATAACTTCAGTCTTCAAAGTATAGGCCAGAAACTGTGGTCATGATTGCATGCTAATCCCCATCAGAAAGCTGGCCAGGTCGAGGTTGCACTCCTTACAGTGACATTTTGGTGCCAGAACATCTCACAAGATCTGAAAGTGGCCAGTAAGGAATTTGTAAGGAAAGGGAACTGTGCCTTTAAGAACGGCCCACATCCACCACTCAGACCAGAGGCTCAATTTTATTTTTTAACAAAATTTTCGAAAAAAATTGGTTTAAAAGAACAGTTCGAGTTCTGGTTTTGTTTAGACAGGTCTTCTTTATCGCCATGCCAATTTCTTTCGTTTAATGATACATAAACTGATATTGAGGCAATGTCTACATGCATCACTTAAACTCAGTTTCTTCGATAACTGAAAGCAGTCTGACCAAGCTGCACAAAAAGTTAATTGTCATTTAAACAATCAGGATCAAGTTGTTTAAGCCCTGTGAATCCCCAGGTGTGAGAGGGTAACCGGAGACAGTGCGAGCCATTGTTATTTCCAACAAGAGTGTCATTAACAGGGGATTCTCACTGTGGTTTATCACGGTCTTCAATAGGTGGTTTTAAAAAAATAAATAAATAAACACACACACACCAACCATCAAGGGTAGGAGGCTAACCTCCCCAAGTTTCAGATCCTCAAACGCAAAAATCAGTGTGATTAAAAAACAATTTTACAGATGACAGGTGAAAGCAGATGCTTTTAGACATGAGAGGAAAAGGAGGCAGCTGGAGCAGGGACACACGAGACAGCATTTCACAGCCGCGAGAGCAGAAAGGGAGCCAGGCCGGAAGACGGATGGCGTACGAATGGAGGCCAGCACGACTACCGCGCACCATCCCGCTCCTATTACAGCCCTCGGCGATTCAGGGAGTCTCGAGACCTCTGCCACCATGTGATGCAAGGCCCAAGAAACTGAGCCGACGGAGCAGGGCATGGGAAGCAGGGAGCCTGCTGGGGACATCTCTGGGGGACGGCACAGCGCAGCGCCCTGGGGTAGAGTGTGCTTTGCTCGGTGCCGAGAGACCGAGGCTCACCAAAGATGGCATCAGTGCAAAGAAGCAAAACAGGCTTCAGAACTGATGGAATCTGCCTCCAGGTCAATCCATCACTAAATGAAGCTCCCTATTTGTAACCAATGTCATATTATATTCATCTGCTCTGAATGGAAATCCACACTATTTTCATCCCGAGAGCCACCTCACCACAGACACAGGCCTTGGCAGTGCATCTAAGCGGCTTGATATTCTGCTAGTGGAGGACACGCCCAGGGCTGATATTGTGTCCTAACCACCCATTACAGCCAACCTGAGGATCCCTCAGCCAGGATAATTAAGGCAATTAAGACTTTGCAGTACCCTGCCCTGGTACAGTATGAGATTGTATGTCAGCTTCTTATTTCAAACTTCTCCTTGATACCTCCTACTTAGTTTCATGACTCAAAGGCCTGTTTAATGATTCCCCCCTCCCCCCAATTCAAAACATTCATTTATGTTCCTCACAGTTTATGATATGAATGGTATGATTTGATGTTTGCCGCTTCTGACAGGACCAAGGTCTGATCTCCAGGAAGCTTAGGACATCCCAATATGTCACATGCAGGATAAGTACCCCTGTTTAACAGTGCATGTTTAACTTAAAAAAGATCAGAAATGCCTCTGCATAGGTCACAGTTTAGAGGCACATAAATTCTGGAAAAAAACTGATTCCTGCAGAATACTGGCCCTCAGCCTATTGCTGTAAGGTTCTTTGGGTCAGATTTGCATAATGTAAACGTCCCTAAAAAGACAAAGGCTTGCTTCAAGAAATGTTAATGTTCCACAGAGGACCAGGTTTATCCAAGTGAATTATCATTTTTTTTTATTATTAATAATAATAATAATAAAATAATAATAATATTATACATGACCTTGAGGAAAAATACACTATGAACAAAGCCACTATGCCCATCTGTCACCAAGCAAGAGACTCCAAGCAAAGATTTAATGCTCTAATGTTAAATCTCTCCAGCTACAGTTAGTTAGAAGGGATGGATAGGACAGAAACTAGACATAAGAAAAAGCCTGAAAATTTCATTACATTTAGATCGCAGAGAGATCAGAGGTGTTTGTTAGGACGTCTGCTGGGAGAACAGGTCGAGCCAGAGATGGCGGGCTTGTTCCTCAATTGGACATGAAAGACCAGTCACGCTATACACACCCAAACGAGTACGTTAATGCCCGAACCATAAAAGGGAGAGTGTTGAAAACTGGGCTCAGCATCTAATCGCTATGTAAACCTGCCTAAAGCACAGTCTGTACCAGCATTGTTAACACTAATGTCACTGTCCTCTTGTCTACCCTCCCTAACACGGGAGCACACCTGCCTTTGCAAGTGAGAAAGGTTCACCACTTCAGGGATTTCATGTTTAAGTGAGAATTTTCTAGGCTATGAATGCTACACCCCAAACCAGATTGCCTTGCTCATTAGTCTTTCCCATCAATCCAAGGCTCCTGATGGAACCACTTCCTGTTGTTGAAGCTATTGGCAAGTTCTCTAAACTCACCCGCAGCATTTTACCAAGAATGGCATGTTGTTCAAGAGGAGGAACCTTCAAAGCCCATGAGAAGCTGAGCGAGAAATGGAGTGCAATACCACCACCACCACCACCTGTTTGAAAGGTTTAGGGACCGTGGTGAAATTCTGGACACTGTGATTAGCATCTAAAGCTCATAGCACTGGACATCGTACACACCTGTGTACCCACAGCTGGGCGATCCCACTACATCATACTATTCGCTGGAGAAATTAAATTCCTGACCAGACTACAACACACTCTCGGCTGGGAGGTCTGTTGAAAGGTGGGAGCAGCACCACCATGCTTTTGTGGCAAAGACACGGTCTACTGTAGCCAGTTCTGGAATCCCTAGGAAGATGAGAAGAGCTCCTTGATCAATCACAGTAAACCTCCCAAAGTCTCAGCCTGCGGCATAAACTTAACACCCTTGGACAGGTACTTAGTAGATAATTCAGACCCTATAGATAAAACATGGCAGAAAGCACATTAACAAGAAAGTAAGAACTTCTATTGAGTTAAGCCTCAAACTGCCCAAAGGTGAAAACCTCATTCGAAAGAACATTTCAAAGTGTTTCAATTATGCTTTTATTAAAGCAAAACCTTAAATCACATTAACAAACGTTTAACTTGGAAAAAGGACTGCCGGAAATGGTCTTATTTGGCATGCACAGTTTTTAGCATGGGTTATGAGTTACGAGGCTTTGCAGCACGCTTTGCGGCTGAAGCAGACCGACGTGACATTTACACGCCGTGCCACACAAAGGCCTTCCTTGTGCCCTCTCATTCTCCCCTTCAGTTTACCCCGTCACAATATTTAAAGGTCAAACAGAGCATAACCGGCGCTCCCTTTGATCTGACAGGGTAGGAGCAGGGAGATGAACAAGAAAACAAAGCTGTGCCTGTGAGTCAGTCTAGAGGGAGTCATGTCTTAGCACTTATTAACAGATTTAAGAGTTATTTTATCTAATTCGTTGCCAGAAATCAAAGGATCCAAGCAAAAATCCCACATCCTACATCACAGCATCTAGGGTTAAACTTAACCCTGTATCTTAGTGGTAGGGGTTCAGGAACATGCATTTGTTCTGAAATCCCTGGTCTCTCAGCTCACACAGAACAAGTGGGAACACCCACCAGGCCCCCCTTAATTCCCCCCCCCCCCCCCCCCGCCCGCCCGGTGTGCAGATCCCCCTCCTAAAACATTACACAACAGCCACACAGGAACCAAGTATATTCAGAGACCATGCATGACAGCAGCCGAGTACAAGAATGCTCAGTGCTCTGGCTGCTGTTATGCGGAGAGGCCGCCGGCAAACCGTCAAACCATCTGCGGGGATGATGATGCATCTCCCATCTCCCGTCTCCTCACACCTTACTTTTAAACCTCAATCCACATCCAAGAGCTCCCATTCCTCCCTCCGTCACCTGCACCCTTCATGAACGGAGACCCTTCCGACTCTGTGGATCTTTGCCTTGAGTTTGCCACCTGCTTTTCATCTCTCTGGTTACCGAGAGGCTCATGTCTGGCCAGGATATCAGAGCTCCGCCTACATGTGGTTTCCATGACGCCCTGCGGAAGCCACAGGGGCATTATTGACACTAATGTTCTGGCTGTCCGATGAGATTAATGCTCAGTTAATCAAATCAGTGCAAAAGGTTAAGGCTCCAGAGATTTTTCTTTACCACACCCATCCGTCTTCCGAGGTCATATCTTGATCAGGATCATGGGGGTTCTTGGAGCCTATCCCAGGCAGCACAGGACACAAGGCTGGGGGACACTCTGGACAGGACACCAGCCTTATCAAACCCACAGGAAAAGAAAGAAAAACTCATTCATCCACAATAAGGTCGACCCAGATCTGATATGAAAGATATAATATAGACAGCATCCCTCTAGATCTCCTGTCTGGGTCCTCAGACATCATAGTGCACATCATGACACCCCATAACGCATACTTCAGAGAAACATCCAGATACTGTCACCCTGGTGGCAGTGACCATGGTGATATCATTCCCTTTAGGTGGCTGGTTCAAGTGCCAGGAAGGAGCCCCACTGCTGCGCCCCACAGTTAAACACTTAACCTGAGCCACGTCTGCAAAAACGCCCGGTGCGATTCTTAGAACAAGTGTGACCCAGGAGCTAAAATAACAGCGCCCTCCCTGGTGTCATTTAGGAGTGTAAGTCATGCCAGCATGAAAACCTTAAGGGGAGCTCAAGTGGAAACACTGTCATACCGGATGTTCCCAGGTAAATAAAGCAGCTGACTGTTTATAGCGACCTGCTTCCCCTCCAACTGTCAGTGGCCCCTTCAAACTTCAGAGGTGCTGGGAAACAGAGAAGCTCAAAACCTACCATCAGTACTGTCAGAGTGCCGACCGAGGACGTCAGAGCCAGTTAGGGAGCGAGGGAGTAGGGGGTGGCCAGCTGAGGACGTCAGAGCCAGTTAGGGAGCGAGGGAGTAGGGGGTGGCCAGCTGAGGACGTCAGAGCCAGTTAGGGAGCGAGGGAGTAGGGGGTGGCCAGCTGAGGGCGTCAGAGCCAGTTAGGGAGCGAGGGAGTAGGGGGTGGCCAGCTGAGGACATCAGAGCCAGTTAGGGAGCGAGGGAGTAGGGGGTGGCCAGCCGAGGATGTCACAGCAGTTAGGGAGCGAGGGAGAGGCTGGCCGAGGACGTTAGAACTAGTTAGGGAGCAAGGGAGTAGGGAGAGGCTGGCCGAGGACGTCAGAACGAGCGAGAGAGCGAGGGATAAGCCAGCCGTGGACGTCAGAGCGAGTGAAGGAAGGAAAAGCTGGCTGTGAGGCGTCTATTCTCGTATCTCGTCCCGCCCAGCTCTCCTTTGGCCTGCCCACCATCTGGCCCGGTAAAGACTGTAAACCTCAGTACCATCTCCCAGGCCCGCTTGGCCCATTAACCCCCCACAACACCAATTCCATCCAGCTGCCTCCACCTATCACCCAGAGCACATGGAGGGAGCCTTACGTAACCCGCACAAGGAGGCGGGGCTTAACAGAGCCCACGCCACCTGCGGATTCGCTTGCCGTGCCAGCTATGACGTGTAGCCGGGCCCCAGCGAGGGCCGCTGCAGACCTTCCCTGGAAATGCGACGACAAGCACTCAGTCTGCATATAAATCTGCGTCCCCGGGAGAGTGACACCCACCGACGCCTGGGCTGAAAGCGCGCATCCTCTGAAGTTCACGGTCTTAGGATTTCTTTGTCCCTGCCTGTCAGGCACCATTTTTTCTTCAAGCTTGATAAACAGGGTGGGCCTTCATTCCACCACAAATAAGGCGCATCTTTTTTTTTCTGTGGTGTGAAGACAGTGTCGACGGCTGTATATATTCGACATTAAAACCGCATCGGTACACTTGCCAAGGCTTGATATTCACTTTGGCACAGGTTGAGGGGAGCTTGACAATATTCCTGCTGAAAATGAACAGCCTCGTTAAGGAAGGGAAAGTTTGTCCTAACTCTGCTAACAGAAAAAAGAGGGGAATAAATGGAGCACGTATATCTATATGGTTCTGGATAACTGCTGCTGCCAGGTTAGTAATTATAGGCAGTGACCAGTTTATTATAGGTACACCTGCTTGTTAATGTAAATGGCAAATGGTGACATTGAATACAGGCAACACACAGACAGGGTCAAGAGGCTCAGTTACTGTGAGGCTAAAGCACCACAAGGGCTACGATGGCTGATCTAAGTGGTTCTGAATGCGGTGAGATCGTTGCTGCCAGACTTAGTGGTTCCAACATCTCAGAAACAGCCATCCTCCTTGGGTTTTCACAAACTACAGTACCTAGAGTTTACAGAGAATGGTGTGATGAACAAGAAGCATCCAGTCGGCACCAATTCAGTTGTGGAAAATACCTCGTTAATGAGAGCGGTCAGAGGAGAATGGCCAGAATCGTTAAAGTTAACAGGAAGGCTGCAAGTGCAAAAGTAACATCTCGGTACAACAGTGGTGTGCAGAAGGGTTTCTCTGAATACAACACTTGTCAACATTTAAAGTGGTTCTGAAAGCAAAAGTGGGTGAAGAGTGACAGAGGCACGTGAAGAAGAAACAGGGGTTTAATCTAGGGAGTGGAAATAGACTGAATGACAAAGAATGACAGACGACAATTAGCATTAGCAAGGAAACACAAATCAGAAACAGTTTGTAGTTGGCAACCTGGTCTTGCCTTGGGGTCCAGGAACATTCACTGTAGGACAGAGAAGAGCAAAGTCATGTGTTTACAAGGAGTGGCAACAATAAATAGGTGAACTGAGAGGTTCGCTCATCAGCCTCACCTGAAGATACCAGCGTCCCTCCCCTTCTGCAAAGCAAACAGGTGTTGAAAATCTGGAGCGGCCTCAGAAATCATGTCCTCCCACAGATGCACAACAGCAGCTAGGAGGATGGATCTCACATGGTGGCCTCCCTGGACGTCGTCGATGCGAGGGAAATCCAGACCGCATGTTGAGCGTGCATCCCGCTGTTGAAAAGAGCTGTTTTGATAATGAATCACAACAAGCTCAAATGCCTTCATCCGCTCTGTTGGTGGGAAAATATATGTATTTATCAAACAGCAAAAATATATCCTATATATATGGGGGTGAACCTGTTCTCAGTCCCCCAAGGAGAGGATGGGGGGGGGGTGTATTGTCTAAGTTAACATAGTCCATTTTAAAAAATAGAGGCCTAAACTTTGAGTCTCACAGAGTCGTTAGTACAGTGATTACTTGAAGTTCCAGTTTAGCAGCAGTAAAGTTTTGGTTATGCCGTAATTGTTTCTGACCTATTACAGATGGAGAAATGAGCCCATTAAGACACAGTGAGGTGGGGGAGGTATTTCACACAGCTACTGTACAGTATCACACAGCTGCAGAGTCACACAGCTAGAGTCACCAGGTACAGCATCTCAGAGCTGCAGAGTCACACAGCTAGAGTCACCAGGTACAGCATCACAGAGCTGCAGAGTCACACAGCTGCAGTAACACAGCTATAGCTTTACACAGCCACAAAGTTACCAGTTACAGGACCACACAGCTGCAGAGTCACACAGCACAGAGGAATTTAAAAAAGGTATTTTACCTGGTAAGAAAGGTGCAGATGTATGGACAGACAGACATGGCTATACAAACAAAAATACAGTATATATACAGCTAAACACACACATACAGAAGACAGAATATAAATAAATATTTGTAAGCATAAGAGCTGTCTAGAGGGTAAAATCTGGAAGACAGTACTGAGCAAGAACAGTGTAACATCATGGTGCCAGTGAGCAAAACTGATGAGCAAAGGAGCAGAGAGTACGGGTGTGAGGTTAGCTGAGGAGACCACTGATTGATGGCTACTACAGATTTTGGGGAGAAGCTGTTCTTCTGTCTTGTGGTTCTGGTTTTTATTGCTTGAAAGCATTTCCCATTTGGAAGGCTATGGAGAAAGTGAAGACCAGGTTGAGAGGGGCATGTAATAATTTTTCAGCCCGACTGATTAGTGTAGCTGGGTATAAACCTTGAATGGGTGGGAGATTGCAGCTGATGATCTTCTCTGCCGATTTGACAATACATTAAAGATTTCTTCAGTGCTTGGCAGAAACAGCACCAATCCACACCCTTATGAATGAGGTTAGGATGGACTGAATGATATCAGTGTAGAACTGCATCAGAATCACTGTGGAAGCTCTAGTTTTCTTAGCTGCTCACCTCCCACTTCAGAAGCATTACACAATTACAGAGTCGCATAGCTACAGTGTCACACAGCTGCAGGGTCACACAGATACTCTATCACACATCTACAGTCACACAGAGACAGTCTCTCACACCTACAGCATTACAAAACTACAGAGTCACACAGCCACAGAGTCACAAAGCATCTCACTGCTACAGTCTCACAGCTACAGCATCACACAGCTACAGAATCATACAGACACATCACACAGCTAGAGTCATGCAGCCAGTCACAAACACAGCGTCACACAAACACAGTCACACAGCTACAGTCTCTCACAGCTACAGCATCACACAGTTACTGAGTCAAACAGCTGCAGTCTGTCACAGCTAGAGCGCCACACAGCCACAGAATCACACAAACACGTCACACAGATACAGTTGCACAGCTACAGTCTCTCACAGCTACAGCGTCACACAGACACAATGTCACACAGACACAACGTTACACAGCTGCAGAGTCGCACAGCTACAGTCTATCACAGCTACAGAGTCACATAGACACAAAGTCACACAAACAATGTCACACAGCTAGAGTCACACAGACACGATATTGCACAGCTACAGAGTTGCACAAATACAGTCTCACATAGCTACAGATTCACACAGTTACTGAGTCACATAGCTACAGCGTCACACAGTTACATTCAGCCAGCAATAGTCACACAGCTACAGCATAACAGAGTGAGAGTCACACAGCCACATTCACACAGATCCAGCGTTGTACAACTGCAGAGTCACACAGCTACATTATCAAACAGCTAAAGTGTCACCCAGCTACAGTGTCGCACAGCTTTCAGACAGTTACAGAGACATACAGCAACAACATCACACAACTAGAGTGTACAGAGTCACACAAGCGACAACATCACACAGCTACAGAGTCACATGGGAGGGAACAAATAACGGCATGGACCAAGTGCTCATGGTACGTGTCAATATAAGACTATAGAGGACTTTCTGCAGGCAGGCGGGAGGGCACACACACTACCATAGAAGCAGGAAAGTCAAGAAACTGCAGAGGCTGTGATAAGGAAAAAAAAGAGGAAATGAAATAAGAATGATTTCTCCTGTGGCAGTATCCGTGCCTTGTTTTAGAGGATCAGGCCTCCAGTGATTATAGTGAGACGCTGTGGGGTGGTTTCAATGGTTTTATAACTGCGGAGGAAATATACAGAAGGCTGAGGCCATCGGAAAACTCCAGAAAAAGTTCCTCTGAGCAGGACGGTTAAGGTACCAGCAAGTGGATTTCAGTGGATGGGGAAAAACAAACCGGCTGTCATGGCCTCCGAGTTGCCGTCTCCTGCTTTCAGATAAAAATCAATACGGCGAGATTGTTTCCCCCTCAGACTGGAGCGAGTGGACTTTGGAGATGCGCCCGGGATTGATGACACGGACGGCTTCCCATTTATTGAAACAAAGCCGTATCCATTTAATATTTAATAGCTTCCGAAGGCCCCCTCTGATAAATCAAAATGCACGTGTCGATATTTCCAAACGGCCCTCGTCTCAATCCCAACCCATGCAGGCACTCCACAGGACGACTGTGTCGGGGGGCAGCCCGCATCGTTTTATTTAAGTGGCATGGTTGAGGTCGGCCACGGCTCACGCTAAGTTCCATGCTGGAGCTCCCCGTCGGGCAAAGAGAGTCCTTGTGGCGATGGAGCAGGGCAGACACTTCGGCAACGCAGTTATCAGCCTCTGGCGCACTGAGTTATGGCCCCGTGGGTCGGGGCTGCGGAGAGGCGCCAAGACGGGCCGTTATCACACTGCTGGCCGGCCAGCTTCGTGCCACAGGAGCATTGATAAACCTTTAATTAACAAACACTAAACTGCTCTGTCGTAATAAATTGAGAGGTCAGCGCACAAGGTGGGGGAAAAAAGCCATGTTAAATTATTCTGTGTTATAGGAGGGGCCCGTCGTTTCAGCCACGGCCCACGAGACGTGACGGGATATATAAATACAGCAAAGACAGCAGCCACGGCATCTGAATTTCCTGTGAAGAATGTAAAAGAAACACCCCACTATCCTCAGATAAAACATACTGAAAGTCGTGGAGACAGTAAAATAGAGGAATACATTTGTAAATGGTAATGATTTAAGTTGAACATTTAACAATTCGAAAAATCGATGCAGATGGGCTATTTTGGCTAATAAGCCTACCAAGAATGAGTGGAGATTGAGCAACATGAGATGCGGGTCATATTAATCAAAGGGAATTAAGGAATATATGTTTCTCTCAGTTGTGGGAATGGAGAAGAGGAAAGCCAGGGTCCATCTGTGAACGAGGGACGTCTGAGTGGTCACAGACTGCAGGAGGAGTGACATTGAAGCCAGCACTGAAAGGACTCCTGTGAGTGTAAGCTTCCTTGTGTTACAGGAAGATCACAACAGCGGGTCTCTGATGGAGGAAATGATGACCAATCAGTCGCACTGCTCCTGCATCTTGGAAGCTCTCAGCCTGATCGCTTTGGCCCTGTGAGTGCTTGTTATTTTCATATCAGTGTCTCCCTCCACCCCCTTCACATCTCCTGCTCATTATTAATATGGGTTATAATCAAAAAGCACGTGTTGATATTCCCAAACAGACCCTGCCTCAATCCCAGCTTGGCCCAGCAGGCACTCCACAAGGCGGCTGCTGTGGACGGGCAGGCCCACCTCTTCTTGCCATTTTCCCATTTCATTTAAGCGATGTGTGTACAGATTTATGATCTGGCTGGACTCTATACATCATTCTAAGTGGTCATGTTTTAGCCATAATCAGGGGAGCAGCCAAACTAAACTCATACTAAGTAACCACTAATGAGTTCATCATTCGGCCAAAGAAAAACAGAGATGGTCATCAGTATCAATGAATAACATTCAGGTTGTTTGACCCTAATCAGCTGTGCCATTGAAAAAGGTCACGCTCCAGGTGAATACCTGAGGACAGGTACTACATGGACATTATCATCACTTGTGTATGTGGCTCACCTCTTGGAGCTCGCAAGAAACAGGAAGTGAAGTTCAAATATCAAACTCCTGCTGGGCATAAGGGGTTGTGCTGTTCTTGTCGTTACCATTTTGTTTTGTCTCTTTTTGTATTTTGTGGTGTTTTGTAATGTGCTTTTTGTATAAAGCAACCATGCACTGTGCCCAGGCCAAATTTCCCCATGCGGACAATAAAGTTTAACCTAACCTGGCGTCCATCCTAACAATCTAGTAAACCCACACACACGCACAGAACAAAACTCAAACCTGCAGCCCTAGAGATGCGAGAAAACAGCAGCACCCAACAGGCCACCATGTCACCCTGGTCTTTATGTTTGTCAATTACGTTTGGGAATTTTCTGGAGGGGGCAGTACATCCTGCCACTCAGATTAACATCAAGCATAACAACTAATAAAGGGCAGCTCTTACAACTAGTATACATATTGAAAACTGTTCGAGTAAAGAGACTTTAATTAATATTTTAAATAAAGCTCTTATTAAAACCATTCAAACCCTGGTAAAACTCACTTGCTTCTGAATCTCTAAGTGTAATGTTAACTCAACTGTGAACATCAAAACGGCTGAGTGGTGGAGTGGCTCGAATAGAGTGGTTGTGCGTTGTCAGCGAAAAAACAGACATTGCAGATTTATGGGTATGTGGCAGGTCATCTTCAGGAAGACCTAAAGCTCCTCGATGGAGGGGTTGTGTTTTATACGTCGGAGGAAATTTCATTCACCAAAAAGGGCTTCAGATGAAAGAATCTAACCATATGCTAGAAACATCTGTGGTCCACACCGAGCCTGGCAGTCTTTAGCAGTTACTAATCACAATTCAGATGCCTGGAAAAACAAAATAAAACAGAAAGCACAACAGTGAATGCAAAGCCAGAAATTATCTGACGAGACCCATATCAACCACGAGAAGAGAGGGAGTCCAATTTACTCTGGGGGTGGTCAGAGCAGGGGGATGATACTGAAACCAGAGGGACTCACATAAACACCCCCCCTCCCCAAACTAGGAAGCCACCACAGAAACATGGCTCCCTCAGGACCCCCCCCTCCAACATCTCAATGGTTTTTTCTTTCCCTCAATTTTGCAGGTCCTAGAAACAGTATTCATGTCTCTGCTATCAGTTACGCGCGCTGAAAAAGCAGAGCCTGTCAGGAATGCTTCAGTAACAGGAGAGGTCTGTTAAAGTTAATGTCAGCTCCTTGTTGGAGAGACTTATCTCCTAAAAGGCATTAAAAAGGTAAAGCTCACTTATCAGTGCCCCGCGAGTTTTGGGATTTTAATTGGTTTTTCAGCTAAATGAAAGACAGGCGGGGAGTGAGGCATGGCGACGGTGGCACCGCAGATGAACGAGGATCGCACGCTGGCCCCAGGCTCGACCTGGGTTTAGGCACATGATTAGTACCACAGCAGAAGGACGTCTTAAGTGGTCTCCTGGGACCCGGACAGCACCATTCATTATTTAGGAACGAGAATACATCAGCTCCCCGAAACGGCCCGTACCAAAGGCTGCTCTCGCTGAAGTCTCTGCATAAGACATGAGAGCAAAGCGGATTATCCACCCCAATTAATGTCCAATAAAGCTTCATGTGTGGGGGGTTAATAAAACTGAATGGCCAGAGAATTTCATGAAACTCGGAGCAGAGACACACACAGGCTGAGGGGTATCAAAAAGCAGGATCACCTGTAACAGGATGCATGAGCTTGCTGTTAGATGGGGGGACTGGCTGGAAAGGGGGGGGTGAATTCTGAGTCCTACTTTACACTTTTTCCTGCCTGCACTGGGCAAGGCAATTTCATAAACCCACTGCACCTCTTTGATCTATTTTGTGCTACAATTTGAATATTTTATGGAACCAGCGTGGTGTCTGTCCCACCCCCCTACCTGCCGGACATGATAGTGTGTGTGTTGGGTGGGGTCAGTTAGTCCTTGTGAGAATGGGCCAAATACAAGACCATATTTCTGAGTACAGAACCCCCCCACCTCCACTACCACCTCAGGACCACGTGGAGGCTCCTGCCCAGTGCCAGCCCCCCCCCCCACCACCACTCTGATTGCTAATGCCAGAAGAGCATTACATGAAAACAGGGTACAATGCTGAACACTAACAGCAGAAGAAAGCAGCTGTGTGTACTGACCGTGGGTGGGGCGGGGGGGTTTCACGACGGGAAGAGGCCAAACACAGCATCAGAAAATCCCTTCAGTACACAGAATCAATAAAACATAACATACAAATGTTGCTGCATACATTATTTATATATACCAGACACTGGACAGCCCAACTAATTTAACACATAATACACATAATTTTTAATGTATACTGGATTTATGCATGTCTCTCTTTCAGACGGTAATACTAAAAATACCAAAACTAAAGGCATGATTGAATGAAAAGCACAAGAAGATGACATACCACAGCCTACAGATTGACATCACAAGGCAGAACCTGTTAAAGTATTTTAACAGAAATAATGAAGATTGACAAACGTCTAAAATATGTTATGGAGTAACTAGGTTATGGAGTAGGTCATGTTTTGACGCGCTCTGCTGCTTTTTTAAGACTCAATTATCGCTGCTCCACGCCCATTAAAAGCTGTAACATATCTACCTACACCACTGTTCAGAAGTTGGGGTCACTTACAAATTTCCTTGTTTCCAAAAGAAAAGCATTTTTTTGTCTATTTAAAATAACATCAAGTTAATCAGAAATACGGTGTAGACATTGTTA
>JAAGVU020000111.1:1391887-1403035 GCA_011763525.2 Mormyrus iriodes
ATATCCTGATTCCTATTCTAAGTATTCTTCAAATCCAATTGTAATATATTCCCTTAAGATCTGGGCCCAATTCAGAAGATCCTTTTCACTTCAAAATCCCTCAGTGTTCGCCCCAGTTGTAAGGAATCCTATGTTTACACCATCAATGACAGATGAAGCTTTTTGCATTTGGGCTAGAAGTGGACTTAATGTATTAAACGATCTATTCACCAAAAATACTTTTATCTCTTTTAATGAGCTGCAACAGAAATATAACATCCTGCACTCTCATTTTTTTTTAGGTTTTTCCAGTTTTGTGGTTTTGAGACCAACTTCCCTGTATGGCCACCCAGCTCTCTCCTAAAACTGAATTCCTGCTCCAGAGGGTTTAGCAGCACCACTTACCACTTATTAATTTTACACAATCTTCAACCCTCTAACTGCATTAAGGAATCACAGCTTTCTGAGGAAATATGGGCAAGAGTTATAAAAGGGATTTATAATTCCTCAATTTGTTTAAAGTATACAATTACTCAGTTTAAGTGCATTGGCTACATTAGTCTAAAGCTAAGTTAGCTAAACTTACACCAAATATGACCCTTGATTAACGCATACGATCACCAGCAACACTTTCGTACGTTTTGGTCATGCCCCAAGCTTAATATAATTTTTGACAGTTAATTTTTATGGCATTATAGGAAATCTCACAAATATCAACAGAGGTTTCTGATATTACGACAGTATTTGGGATTACCTCAGGATCCCTCCCTTAACCATAATATGGAATACGGTCTCTTTTTCAACGTTTATAGCAAGACGGCTGGTGTTACTGAGATGGAAAGAGACTTCCCCACCTACTTTCAGTCAGTGGGTTAGGGATCTGATGTATTATTTAACACTGATGTTTTATTTAATGCCATAAGAGGGTGCTCACTGAAATTTTATAGTACTTGGCAGCCATTTTTGAACTTTCTCAACAGATTGAACCCTGATATTTAATTATTAAATTTTTCTTTCTTTCTTTCTTCTTCCTCTTATTATTATTATTCATTTCATTCATTTTTTGTTATGTCTTCCTTCACTTGCTTTATGAATCTTGTTTTGTAGAGCACATAAGCCTGGTTTATAGGGCGGGGCTCTGTTGGAACAAAATAGGGGAATTGGGGGAAGAGGGCATGTTTTTTTTCTATTATTTCTACTTTTTGTTTGTATTCATGATACTAAAAGCTAATAAAAAACAAATTGAACAAAAAATACATATCTCAACGTGTGACCATAACATTCAGCTTCGCAAAACAAGAGCATTTGTTCTCTGGACAGGTTGAGTCTCTTGAGTGGACAGACACAAAAGATCTGTAGAGATACAGATGGAAGTCAAGCTGACTTCAGTTATGAGCAAAGGATGGGTGGGAGAGATTATCTGTTCTGAAAGTAGAAGGTTCTGGAAAATTATCTTCAAAGGTGAGTGATCCCGGCATCCACTACACCAGTAACATCATACATGGATATTTCTAGAGGGGGCTTCAAAGACATCATGTCAGCAAACACAGAGCAGTGGCCTCCTCATTCTCAGTTAAGTAAATCCCATGACGATCAACGCAGAAGTGTCAAGAGATTTTTGTTTAGATGCGATAGGTCGTGGTTTTCCATGTGGCTGCCCATGTTTCAGGACTCTGGGAGAGGAATGCGCCTCTGTGGCATAAGGCTGGCTTTGGCTATTTTTAGATCTACTCTTTATTAGACATGCACTGATTAAAGTTTTCTTGGTCGATTCCGATTTCCGATTTTCTTGCCAATGTGACCTGCCGATACCAATTTTTGCCTACAATTGACAGCATATACAAACAAAAAGCACCCTTTCTTCAATGAAAAATTTATTTTCATAATAAAAGAAGTTGTTAAACTTTACAATTTCCCCTAAACTGCACTAAGTTACAGGATCCCCTTTCACTTAAACAAGTCTCAGAATAAAGTGCTCTGTGACTGGAAAGAGGTACAAATAATAATAAACTGAAAATGAGCTGCTGTACACCCAACTTTATCTGACATATTTTACTTTATCAAACAAGAGCAGATGCAACAGATTTTGGCCGATATATAAGTGCATCCCTACTGTCACCCAATGACAGCGGTGACCATTTTAATGTTTAGTTTACAGCTGACCCCCCAGCTTCACCCCCCTAGGGATGGATGCTGGTCAATAGGCCCTGCTTTCCAAAACGGCCTTGCCATATACTGGGAGCCGGGCGCTCATTCCCATAGCTCCCTGTCTAATCGTCCCCTATGCTTCTGTTGTGCAGCTGGAGCCGACCGTTCTGGGGTGTCTCCTTTTACTGCGTCAGTCTTCTTTCATCCCCCATTTTCTGCCCGCCGCCTCACCATCTGCTCCGTTTAAGGGGCGGCACAGGAGGAGAGCGCCGCGTCACGCACAGCCCATCCGCTTTGAGATAAAGCCAGAATTTCAGCTGCTGGTGCCCGAGTCGCTGGCCGCACGCTTTATGGCACATGCTGAAGCAGCGACTCGGGGGAAAAGGCATCTCTAGCAGTCCATGGGAAATAAAAAACGACCATGACTTGAAAGACAATCTTCAGCAGACAAGAAAGCCTGTGTTGGCACTTCAGAGTGCGGGCAGTGTGTTTTTATTCTCCGCAGAAAAAAGGGAACACTTTTATCCACAGGCAAGTGAAGTTACAGTCCATTATTTATGGGATACTAGCCTTTATACTAACAAATAAACCAAATGTTCATATAAACAAACAGGCACACAAATAACACATAAGACATCTGATCTTACAAGGTCTGTGTAAGTGGTTATGAAAAATGGATGGATGGGGAATGTAAATGGAAGGGAAAACTTAAAAAACCCTCGAACAACCTTCTTAGCTTTAATTTGTAAAATTATGTTATTTTGGGCTAGGACGCCGTGCCTTTCTGATAAAGTAAGGTGAGTGGGTCTGCTATTTCTAAGGCATTCGTTTCCATGGTTTCCATGACAGCAGAAGAGTTGGGGGGGGGTGGAGCAGAGTTTAAGCCTCCTCTCCAAGGCAGGCATCCACCAGCACACCAGACAACAGAGGGCAAGACAGAAATGACGGGGCCCAGGATCAACGATGAACAAACAGCAACGGAGAATCCATATGTGCTTAACGCAGCCAATCATAGGTCACGTGTCACAGGTGGGGGACATCAAGGTCAGGTGATGAGGAAGTTCAAAGAAGGTGATACGGTGGCAGACAGGCACAGCTCAAAGCCTGACCTTGAGTATCAGTGCTGGGACGTGAGAAAAATAGAGGACTGGCCCTCTGAATTTAAACAAATATTATACTTGGTTGTCTTACTGGTCTGCTCAAACAAAGGAGCTCTATGACCAAACACAGACCTCCGTGGCTCAATAAATCTGAATGACACTCCATGGCATAGCAATAATCTCATCTCTCATTGGGAATTATTCAACATCTTGGTCATTGGGCAGGTAAAAATTCATCAATGTTATGTGAGAAATGAGAACATCTATGTGCAGATGCTTATGGCTGCATTTACATTACTGGGCAAAAGTCTTAGGCAGTCACAGAAAATGAAGTGTAAGCGATCTTCACGTTGGTGTAAAACAATGATAGATCTGCTAACGTGTCAGCTTAGCTATTTTAGAACCTCTCCTAAAATTACCACAGTAATTGCAGCAACCATCCACTACACCCATGTATTTTTTGACTTGACCACTACCCCACCTTGTTTAGCTAATCAATACCCCATTGAGTTATTTAACAAATCAGGTTAATTTACTAATAGAGCTGATGGAGAAATTTAATAAATACATAGAATGACTGGGGTGCCCCTAAGGAGAGGTTAGGGAATCGAAGGGCAGTTTATCTAGCCATCCAGCAAGATATCAGTAACGTTTTAGAGAACAGATGAAATTCTTGTTTATTTTTTGTGTTATTCTTCATTTGCATATGTTCTAATGTTAAATTGTGTTTTTTTCTGAGAAAATATACAATTGTTACCAAGATAAATAGCCTTAAACATTTTCTTTGACTGCCTAAGATGTTTGCAAAGTACTGTACCTTTTCAGTGGCCCGAGGCATATATTTCATCAAACAGGGGTGAGGTATACTGGCAAACTCTACTGAGGAGGAATCAGGCCCTAGGCAGCTACCTAGTTTGCCTATACCCGGAACCAGTTCTAAACATGGCTAGCTGTTTCACTGCAGTCATTCAGATATAGCACTAGAGTACTGCAGGAAGACTCCAGCCATGCTTTAAAAATGGCTGCCTCTGAAGACCTTTATCGGTGTAATCTGAGTGTGGAGGACTGTTCCCCATTACCCTGTAATGAAATATAATCTACAGTCTATGGGTTGTGACATGCAATACCATGCATTCTGGGGATGTTCAAACACCACTGCCAACAGGGGGTGCAATCCAGAACACACATGCTGAAGAACAAATATCAGAGACCAGGAATGGGAGGAGAGAGTGAGAGTGAGAAAAAGAGAGAAAGAGATAGAGAATGCCTCTGAGAGAGTTCAGCGAACATGACATTAGTGTCGTATACTAAGGGTCAAAATTTTATGAATAAATAGAAACTTCTTATAAATAAGTGATGAGGATGGTAGGCTATGTGGGGGATGGTCTGCCTGGGAACGGGCAGGTTACAGATGCGTGGTGGTGACTTCCCCAGGTCAAATGGCAGGTTTATTTGTGGCCAGGAATCTCGAGGTGTCTGGGACCCATGACCTAGTGTTAACAAGACACAGTGTTAACAGAACTCAGCAGAGAGGTGAGCACGCTGGCCTGTATGTATCGCGTTATTCATGCCCAAAAAAACCCTCAAGCCAAGTCTTACTCGCGTTGGCTATGTCCCCCCACTTCGTTCCTGGGTCAATGCGGGCTTCCTGCAGCTGTGCCTTGTCCCTATTGAGAAGCACCCTAATGGAGACCACACTATCCATCACTCCAGCCCCGGCCTCACCATTAGAAGGGAAGATGCCGCCCCAAATGTGACATGGGAAACCCACAAGTGCATACACACCCTTAGGTTATGAATTGAGTCTGTTTATGGCCTGCTCCCGAGCAGAGCAAATTATTCTTGAGTTTTGGAGTCTGGAGGACGTTTCCTGTGCTTGCATCCTGAAGAGTGATTAATCAGCCATGTCCCTCAAACCTGCAAAGCGGCCAGCCTCCCCTAAACTGGTTTAACTGACTAACAGGTATCTTGAGATGGGAGCCGAACAGCAGTCCGTGCTGACATTACAGATGACAAACCATCAAGCTGGCCTACGAATCGGCAGATGTCCCCATTTGCCGTGTTTCTGCTTTCCAGTGACCTTCAAACTTGAATGCGACCAAAACTTTTGAAGAAGGCACTGCTTCCTAAAAACACTAATGCAGAGGAGCGGTCGAATCCATCATCATCGAATCTGAACTTTCATCGCAAGTCCCAGGCACATCTGACTGATAGCTGCAATTCAACCATTTTGGTAGATCCATAAATCTTTTTCTATTTTCTCTGCTTTTTGTTTTTTTTTTGTTTTTTTTCAAATGCCTGACGGCATATTACTTACGACTTAATTACTGATCGCTCAATGGGAAATAAGCAGAATATGTCCCCATCAAAGTTCTGTAATTCAAGCCCAAATTATCTGCGGCAGAGCGGGACCGCAGGAGAGCACCGATAACTTTTAATTACGTGAGGATTACACAATGCAATTTCCCCCCAAAATCATCTGTGTGGGCAGCTTGCTTCAGGAGCCCTTGGCTGAAGGCTGTGATTCCCATCAGTCCATGACATGAGGGACGACAGCCCACACACACGCATGTGAGCCCCCTGGGGGGGACTTCCACGTCAGGCTGGGAAACCCTGTCACAGGTTCATGCTCACATAATACCATCAACAGCTCCTAACAGGAATGGCTGTCATCAGTGCAGCATAACTCCACACTATAACTAAATTCGTTCCATAGACAGTAATTTTTTCTTTTCAAAAGCACAGAAAATCTGGCACGTCTGCAAAAAGGAATCAAGGCATTCATCCATCTTCCATTCCATTACTTAAGTACAGGATTGCAGGGAGCCAGGAGCCAATCCCAGGAAGCACAGGGCGAGGAGTAGGGGACACACTAGACGGGATGCCAGTTCAACATGGGCCACGTGCACGCACACACACACACGCACACACACACACAAGTTTATATTCAAATCTTTGTTAGGACCATCCATTCATTTCAAAACCCAAAACCCCAACCATTATCCAGCCCTAACCTTACTCATAAGGAACCAAAAAAACACAAGACTTTTGGCCATTTTAGTTTTTTCACTGCAGTTATAAGTTATCACCCCACAATGTAATATAAACATGGCACACACACACCTACACACAACGGACAATTAACAAGCACCAACATATATGGCCTTCTTTTCGCATGACACATAATGAATACCTGATTATTTTGGCACAAAATAAACAATACAATGTGTAACACAGCCTGCGGGGGTCTGACTTCAAGCTGCTGGGAGACTGGTCAGCTCCTGACATCACTCAGCTTTAGCCATTAAGAGGCGACGCAGTGTTTCACTCTGCTTCCGCTCTGCGCTCTTATTATGGACATCAATGAAGACGTTTATGACAAAACCGACTTCCTGCTGCTTTCCCATTATTTCAATAAGTTACTACGTGGCTCAGGCTAGCATAACAGTGGTCGTTTCCCTGGTGCTTATCCCTCAAAAACCCCCGTTGGTATTTTAGCTGTACGCAGTGGAGCTCATAGCAAATTAAAACGCAAAGCTGCACAGAGCCCCGCCCCCCAGGTGAGCGGAAAACCAGCAAACACAGGGAAAAGTGTCTGATTCGGCAGCAGCATCCCAACCCAGTCCAAAAGAGCCCTCAACACGCAAACTGTGGACGGCGACCCGGATCAGTAATGAGCGGGATGAAAGATTGCCCTCAAAATAAACGTTTACCAACCGTGGCGGAGCAGGCTGGAGGCATCATTAGGGTGACCCTCTGCGTCGCCCGCGGGCACACTCGTACCCACGCGGTCAAACTCATTTAGTCTACTAAATGAGAAAAAATACTAGCTGGCAAAATTAGACGGTGAAAATCTGAGCGCCTGCTCAGCGTTAAGCGTGTAAATGCCGGAAACATGGGCCCCACCATCCAGAGATGCGGAAGCATGGGCGATGCCACTAGGGAACTATGTGTAGGCAGTCGGCAAGCAAATGGAATGAAATCCCACAAATTAAAAACACATATGAAAAAGGACTGACCGCTCACAGAAAGAATGAACATTTCTCCTAATGAGGGATAAGGTCAAAGACAGAGGCCCCTGGACACAGCACAGTCTGCAGCATTGTTACTGAGGCAAAGGGGTCTTATGAGAACAGTAACCCAAAGCAAACACCATGTTATGGGTGTGTTGATACCCGCTGTCTGCTACTCTGATTGCATGCTCCCAAACACACACAAATCTGATGAACTGTCAGAGTTCACCTGATTCATTTACACTCTAGGGTGTCATGGGGCACCAGAGGGCAGGACTGAACCCAACAAACACGCTTAATAAAATGAGAGTTAGGATCCTTTTAAAAATGGTACAACTATTAAAGTTTAAAAAGGCAAAAGGTAACACAACAAGATCTAATCCAGGCAAACAAACTTCAAAACAGTTCGCCCAGCTGGTGGTGACACTTCGATCCAGCGTGATTTACAATGCGCACTCATTAATACAGCTGGACATTTTGCTTGAACAGTTCAGGGTCACACCATGCACTTCCTGTTACAGTATGTACTGAAATTTGCCATAATAACATCTACAACCAGCTGGTCAGGTTCAGGCATATATTTTATCCCTGGTCTATTTCTGCGAGACTTTAGAAAAACATCTCACCCCCCTGTGTCTGATGACATGACTAGTAAGGGCCAACTCTCTATGAATGGAGCCACTCTTAGGAACACTCAAATGTACTGAGCTTCGGTCCAGTAGGAGGTGCTGCTTTCCTCATAAGGTGATGTCATCGTAGAGGGAGTGAGAGAGACCCAGAGAGGGAGAAAGAGAGAGAGACTCAGGATCTCTTATTAGGTCTGCCAACGTTGTCAAGATCCACCCCCGATGTATCTTTGTTTCCTACAATATTTGAATCATGCACTGCTGTGCAAAAAGAATGGCATAAATATACGGGGGGGCTGCGTAAGTACACGCTGGAGGCAGCCGGGCTGCATTTTACATGGAGCAAGCCTCGCTTTGCGCTCCTTTGATCTTCCCTCTCAAGTGTCCCGCTGTGACTCACCAGCCGCCGTTCCACTTGGCGGGGAACGGCGGAGATGGGAGCTGGGGATAGATGCTTCCCTCCCGTGCAAGCAAACAAACAAACAAACAAACAAACAAACAAACAAACAAGTAAAACGAAACAAATATAAAAAATCCAGACAGAGAAACTGAGTTGACAGGCGGTCAGATAAGTAAGGAGAGGACTGATAATCCTATTTTTTTAATGTGCAGGTGGGTCCTTGGCCATTAGCCAAGATGGGAGCGCTGGTGAATAGCAGTGCACATGTGGGCCACCACTCTGACCAATCAGGCCAGATTGCATGACTTTTGCAGTGAGATGGGAGTTCTCAGCATCTTATCCAGGGTCACTCCACATTGGTGTCTCACATTGTTACCAGGAGGAGTGACAGCAGATACAGAAAAAAAAATGAGAGGAAGAAGTCATCCTGCATTATATTCCAGAAATTCTATTTAGGAGTGTAATATCATTCTGCTTGGCTAGGGTTGTCTGCATACTGTTTGGTCGTTTTCCAGTTTAAATTAAACATGTTTGAGTCAAGGTCTGGCAAACTCAAAGGGCTTATAAGAAACAGGTTCCCACAGCAACCAGGAGGGGCGGGCCAGCTGAGGGAAGTGCCGCGTCCAGCTCAGAGGGGGTCTGGAACAGGCCGGGTTTTATCGGGGGAGACAGAGATGAAGCAGAGCACAGGAGCCTCGTTCAAAGTGTGGATTAAACAGAAGAGAGAGCAGTAACAAAACAAAGGAAGCCTTCATTTTGCGCAAGGCAGGCTGAGTTTGCTCTCTCTCTCACACATACACAAACACGCACAAACACGCACAAACAAACTAAAACAACTTTGCTCTCTGTCAGAATGATGGACGAAGCTGTGAACTCTGCTGACGGGAAGCAGCAGAGGTGCCCAGGGAGAACGTGGGCAGAGGGATGCAAACGGCAGTGAGCGACTGACTGGTATCTAAGTCATTCCAGCACCAGATCACTCTGAGGTCGAGGTGGGGGGGCCAACGGATATGGGCAGAATGAAGGTAATTGGGGTGTCCCTGAAAAAGCTAACAAGTGAAGGGGGAAAAGTAGGGTAGAAGGAAGAAAGGAGGAGAGGGAAGAGGGAAAAAAAGGAATTAAAAGCAAATAGTGACCCCTCGCAGTAAAGACAGGAAAAAAAAGGAACTAAAAGAAAGAATGAATGATCCTTCGTTTCGTGCCCCTTGTTGATCTGCAGAAAGGAGGTATTCCGGTGGTACCATCATTAGCCTAACTCACTGGAATGGGCAAGCTGATGTCCATGGTGCTGAAACCCCCCGGCCCCAACCAAACAAACCCCAACCCATAATACAAAAAGGAATCATGCTGAGAAATAAGGCAGAGGAAGTAGTCACATAATTAACCCCTGTGCCACCACAAGCCAATCTGTAATCACACCTGTGGCCCTGTTTAGCTGAAATCTGTGACTATTAATGATTCATGTGCATGAGGCCCTTCCACTAAAGGAGAGACGAGGCTGGCAGGGCAGGATTATCTCACACCATAAGACACACACCAGTTTAGCCAGATCCCATTTAACCCAGTTGGTGGTTGACAGCTGGATCAGGAGCCTTGTTTACCCCAATGTTACCTCACGCAGTCTCAAAGGTGGGAGGAACAGTTGTGGAAACAGTCAGGGAACCATACTGAAAACAAAGGTGCTATATCCTTAGTAACACATTCATAGTGAGCCTTGTTCTGTCCAGTTCCGATCCAGACGTCTCTCTTACTGAACACCAAAACCCCTCGTTCCCCTGGGAGTTTACACATCTCAAATGAATGGCTGTGCATTGAGCCAAACGGTGCCCATCACATTTATTGAATAAGCAAAACACTGGCAAGAAGTTTCTTGAAAGGTGTCACCCAGATGTCAAAGGTAGGTAGATGAGCCATAATCGCACCAGCATAAACAGAAAGCTGTCTCTTTAAGACCAGTGTTACACAGGGAATACAGCCTTTTCATGGAGGAACGTCATCTCACACCTGCGGAACAAGATCAGAGATGAACTTTTAAACTACAGCTGAACGGCTTTTGAAACAAACCTCTAAGATGCCCAAACTCGAAGGGCGATTCTCCTAGATGTCCACAAGGCTGACAGTCCATGTACATGCAAAGATAGCCAAGACATGCAGACAGCTGATTCCATGCATTTAGGAGACATCTACAACTACATTTTCAATGCATTTGAGCTTTCATCAGATTATACATAACCTCACATAAAACCCATCTGAAATATATATTTATATATAATAGCTTTATGCATATCTCTCACAGTTATTGCCTATACATAAAACGCAACATGCCTAATGAATGGTGACTCATCACATGCACTCACTCAAGCTCCCATTGAGTGAAATGAACACCTGCATCATTCCCAAGAGATGCAGATTCCCGGTCCAGACAGACAGGTTTCCTTCCCCCTATAGTGCTGTGGTTAATCTGCCATGGTTACCTCTTGAAACAGAACCTGGCTCTCTCCAGCACATGTAAAACTCTGATTATTCATTAATAGCAGAAGATCATTTGCCACATTTGAGAAAATAAAGAGGATACACATTTTTCCCATTACACCTGCAGAATAATAATTTGTACAAACAGACAGCCCTTACAAAAACATCCTGTCACACTCTGAAATACGGCTACATGTCGCTTTCAGAGAGCATTCTATGCAGGTCTGAGGGATGTCAGAAGCACACAAAATAGCTATGTAAGAACATCCATCCATCCATCCATTTTCCAGAACCGCTTATTCCATTCCGGGTCGCGGGGGGTCCGGAGCCTATGGGCGCAAGGCAGGGAACAACCCAGGACGGGGCGCCAACCCATCGCTGGGCACACTCACACACCATACACGCACACA
>JAAGVU020000111.1:1403135-1419536 GCA_011763525.2 Mormyrus iriodes
AACCGGAGTACCCGGAGGAAACCCCACGACGACACGGGGAGAACATGCAAACTCCACACACATGGAACCCGGGCGCACACGTGAACCCTGATCCCAGAGGTGTGAGGCAACAGTGCTAACCACTGCACCACCGTGCCGCCCCATGTAAGAACATAATGATATATATATATATATATATATGCAATAATAAAATATAGATATTGCATATATATGGAAAAGGTTCAAATATATATATGCACACTCCAAAACACCCACCCAGCCATCAATCTTCCATAATTGCTTATTCAGAACTGGATCTCAATGAGCCTGGAGCCACAGGTATACTGTATTTTACATGGGCACACGCAATCGGGGCTTCTTCTGTTTAAGAATTGTTCTTCAATAACAAAACCTCCAAAATACATCCTATAATTGTGTGTGTTGCAGACGCAGAGATCTAGATCATACACATACAAAGGGATTACATTACAAAAGGAAGCAAGCGGGAGATAATTCCGTGTAAACGGCACCACCACCGCCGCGGCCCGCCTAGCGATAAGTATCGATTTTCTGTTCCCACTCCCGGTTCCCCGTAGGAGGAATTTCGGGGGCTGATAAGAGGCTACGGGGAGCTGTGCATGATAAATAAGAGATAAAAGGGGGAGAGAAAAGGCAGAAGCTCTATCTGTAAGCTCTCCAGTTTCGATACAATTCCTTGACCTTCTTTGTTAATGTGTTGTACCAGCTTCCCTGTGGGGCTGTTGGATTAAGTCAGGATTAATCTGCTCACTCCCCTGGCTGAATACACACAGAGAAGTGGTGACAAGTGTCAACAAAAACTACACAACTGAGGGAGGGAGGGAGGGAGAGAGAGAGAGAGAGAGAGAGATTCCTGCAGGAGTATAGCGTTACAATTTCCATCAAGTTAAGACACTTAAATCACATTATTCAATCATTCTCAACACACAACTCCTCCTGCACAGTAATGGCTATAATTATGCAATAAAATTATACGCACCAACAGTAAAAGAAATGGAATACAGTTTATGTCTTATGACTGATGCATTATTCCATGTCAAATCCAGCTCGAGTTCATAACGCCACTCTGTACAAGAAAAAAAAAATAAACACTATGTTGACAGAATTACAGATGCAGACTGAAAGACCTTAAGTAAAGATGTAAGATCTACCAGTTTGAGAGGATAAAGACAAAAGAAAGGATTCCTGTGAAGTCAAAAACAGCAATCAAGAATGACAGCTTACAAAGGGCATCTTCTCTCTCTGTGATCTTCAAAGGGGTTAAGCTAAGAACACGTATTTAAGTGTGTGTGTGTGAGTGTGTGTGTGTATATAATTGATATACACACCACAACCCTGATCAGGATAAGTGGTTAGAAGATGGATTTTGATTCACAGTATACGAGCATCAGAGTTCATAATGCTCACCCCACATCATGAAAAAAGACTTAATACTACACTCTTCTTGCCTTGGAGGATCCACCCATCCATGAACACTCATCCAGTGCAGGGTCACACAGGGTCATGTACAGTAAAGGCAGCCTATGCCTTGGCTGGTAGCCTTTCTGGCCACTACTGTTCTTATGACTAACTTCAAACAGCAAACCAACACAAATTTGCTAAAACAATGGAGAGAAACAGGATAACAGCCATCTCAATATCAGAAACAAAAGAAAACAAAAAATCAGGGCCCTTTCCACTGATACAGGATTGCACTGGAGAGTCCTTATGTGATATGTGGCGCTTTCGGAAGGGGGGGGGTGGCACAGCCATCACAAAGGAATCCGCTTCATTGCATCTCCAGAAAGGAACAGGCCCCTTGGAAAGGCGTGGATGGACTGATGAGTGACTTCCTGCATGTGAGAGATCATCTTACGCCTGAGCAGGTCCCTCGCGCAGCTGGTGAATTCAGCTATCCACAGCCACATGCTTGTCACATGTGGAGCACGCCTTCACTCCTGGTGGTGCCGTGAACGAGTGACAACACTCCACCTTCAGTTTCCCAGTCTTCCGGGTGTCATTTAAATAACTCCAGATGTACAGATTTTAAAGTATCGCATTATGACTGAACGATAATTTAACTATGCAATCATAATATTAAAATACACATTCCCATCCATTCACTTTGAAAAACCAGAGTCATAGAGGCTGCTCCAGGAAACACAGGACAGAGGACACGCAAGTCCATTATGGGACACACCCACACACATTAAAGGACATTCAGAGACACCCATCCACTTAGCTGTATGTTTTTGGCTTAGCCACAAGGACTCAACTCCTGGCCCAGGGGGCATAAGGTCACCATGCCCCCCCCCCGAGTCACCGCACCACCCCACATACATTTTAGTCATACAACGTTCCACTGCGATGGTTTCACGCCTGGGCTGACGGCCACAGTCACATGGGGCAACAGAGTATGTGGTTAGTGACATGGTTAGTCTGTTTGGTTTAGCTAAAACCTGGATATGGCACTGTGAAAACCACGCATGTAGACCAACAGCCTCCAATATGAAGTGTCTTTTAACAGAAGCTTTGTGCACCCCCCCCCCCCCACCGCCATCTTCGTGCCTTACCTGGAAAATCCATCTGCACGGCATTTCTTTACCTGCAAACAAACCATGTCACCGTATCTCGCATTGCGGGCCCCCTCCCAGACCATTTCAGCGACATGGGTGCGATCTGGGGATAGTTTTCACATCTGGACAGGCGACGTGTGTGAAGTGGAAGATTTTGCACGCAGACAGCTGGAAAAAAGACACACGTATCTATTTAAAGTGATATGATCTGTCATTTTACTGCTCACCCCATCCTGCTTGGTTCAGCTGGAGGCAGAGGGTAAATTAGTGCTCAAAGAAAGCAGTTAATTTCCTCCCCAAGCCACCGTGCATATCCTGGTGCTATCGGAGGGAAGGGCCAGCTCTTGCTAACTGCTGTCTAATGGGGACTAAAGCACGACACCATAATTGGGTCTCCTGCCATTGACACAGTGACGGCACGCTGGTCATCGGCGGCGGTAAACAGCATTTTCACCTTTATATTTCTGCTGGTTCTGAATCAGATATGGAAGCTCTGGATAGTCTGAAAGGAGAATGCTTCCAAAATCTTTTCTCCAGTGCCTGAGATTTGTTTTGGAGAGTCGGGCAGAGGTGCGACCGCCGGAAGGGAGAGGGGGGCATGGCCTGACCTGGGGAGCGGCCTGAAGCTGTATCATACTTGTAACTAGCAGGGTAACTGAAACGTTGGGTCAGGAATAAAACACATTCTCGCGACAAGTTCGGGAGGGGGCCAGGCCAGCACCCGATTAACAAGACACGTCGCAACAATCTCTTTAGTTTTATGACCCCCAGCACTGGGCTGAATTAGTTCCAAACTATAAAGCTCTGCACACACTGGCGGAGGAAATTAAAAAGATTTAAGTTTCCATCACAGTGAGATTGGATGAAGTCCTTGACTGCCCAAAACTGGCCCGGAACGCAGGTCCGCAGGTTGCATAGAATAGCTGACCTTGCTGTTAACCCACTCCTCGAAGGAAGAGGGCCATATGATTGCAGATCTTGGGCTCTCCAAAGGTCAGGGGGCAAGTGAAGAACATTAACCTGGCAGGGATCTGGGGGGGGGGGTTTGAGCTTGTATGGGAAATGGTGACAGATGGAGGGATCCAAACTCACGCAGGAAAAAGTGACATGCGATGCGATGTCAGGTCAGATAGACAAACGCAAGATCAAAGGTCATCAAGGTACAAGAAATCTGTTGTATCCTGGAATGTCCAATTCAGCACACAAACACTACAAACGGGGGCCGACTTTTCAGTTGTGACACACTCCATCACCTACGAAATGAAAAATCCAGATCAATAATGCTGTATTTCCGTGTGAAATATCTGTGGCCAGTTAACCTGAACACGTGCCAGCAGGACCTTTAAAATGTCAATTTAAAGGTGAAGTCTGACTTTCTCAATTTAAACATATACAACACTGGCAGAAAACCTTAAGAAGCAAACAGACAATAAAGTCAAAATACGGATAACGCATGAACTACATGAAATGAGCAGAACACATTTTGAGCTCATTAAGGTTTGTGTTGTTCGCCATTACGCTGCTATATTAACATACATGTGAGTTTTATGGGCAGCCATGGGCATTTACTGAGGAGCTCAGCTAACAGACTAACAGACTGTAATTTCAATAATGAACGCAGGGACAGGAGCCTAGGCTGCAGGCTGCCCTGAGGGTGGGGGGAAGGAGTAAACACTTCACAAACCTCACTACTCTGCTGCCAGGGGCAACTGTATCCCCCCCAGTTGCAGTGTCACACACCCTACACCGTGGTTTTGAGCTCCCGTCTTTGCCATCCCCCAAACTCTGGAGGCGAGCTCAGGAAGTGTGTGGTAGTTCAGCTGCTGGACGGAGGGGGTGGGTGGGCGTTCAGGGACCGTGGGCACCAGCCAAATGCAATAATGATACCATGATGCAGCATGGCGTGGTAAATACACACTCTCTCCGCGTTCCTCCTCTGAGACCCCCCCCCCCCCCCACTCCCAATGCCTGTTCCTTCCGCTCAGAATGGAAAGGGAAATACACCCTCTCCTTCCTCCTTTCCTGCACCGAGGACCGTGACATTGTGGAGGGGAGGAGTGGCAAGGGAGGAGAAGCTCAGGGAGACAAACCACACACACAGACACACACACAGGCACACACACACACACACACACACACACACACAGAGGCGCACACACGCGCACACACACACACACACGCACAGACGTGCACACACATCTTCAGCACCTGCCTGCTCAACCCGTCCAAATTGTTTGGACCAATTAGCTCAGTTCTGAGCTGCAGGAAATTTTGCTCTCTAATAACCCTTTTTAACTGTTAACGAAACCAAGGATAATGATTCTAGGACAGGACTCTGTGAAGCCCCAGACCTCTGTGTAATGTACTGCATGGACTCAAACCTGGGAGAGAGGGAATCAAAATGTAGAACTGGTAAATGGCCTGGAATAGCACATTATGTAATGTTCAGGATATTTTAATCCCAATACTAGCTGTGCAGCACTGAAATCACATACACCCCCAGACTTATTGTGCAAACGTATTATCGGACATTTCCCGTGACACCTTACAGTGTCAGGCTGCAGCACAAACCTGACAGCGCTGATGGAGCCCAGAGACCCAAAAAAAAAAAGGCAGGACAACGGCTGGTTAAGGAAGCCGGAACCTTCTGGCAGAAAGACCGTGAGCTGAGGGCTTGGCGGGGCCTCGTGGGTTTCTTCCAAGGCACTCCCACGCTGCGTAAATGTGCCTGTCCTGCAAGTTTGCCTTCCTTGTGCCCTGTGCCTCACTCCAGGCTCATGGTGACCCAGCACTGCACCGCACATCCTGGAATCCGTGGGGGGGATTAACACCACAAAACCACAGTCATTTGCAGGACACCAGTGGGCAAAATAAGCCCAAGGGCTGACAGGCCAGGGGAACCAGCACCACCACCTGACGGGTGGGTGAAAGTGCAGGACCCGACAGCATCGTCCCCCCGGTGTTTCCAGGCCTTAGTGTGGGAAGTCCAGGCTCAGAGCGGCATACTCGTTAAGCCAAACGGGTCACCGTGTTAATCACAAGCAGGCGCAGGTACGTTTTAACAAAGTATGACAGATGGGACCGCCACTGACTGTTCCCCGTTTTATGGTTTTTTTAACATAATTATAGCAAAGCTTTGCCCTCCTTTTTTATAACAATAATCTACATCCTGGTCTCAAGCACGAAGAGAAGCTCCATTAACCCTTATTCCCAGGTAATACATGGCGTCCCTCTCATGAGTGGCTGAACAGGATGAGGCGTGACTAGATTAGCAAGTGTTTGTAATGAAAGAAAGATGGGGAAGTAGAGATGTTTTATTTAAACATTTGCTCTAAGTCAGAACATTATGCTCAGATAGGGGTGGGTTTTTCAACCCCCCCCCCACCCCTTAAATCAGATAAATCCATTTTTATACCTAATCCTGCTGTTTCCAACATCACTTTTTGCTCAGCTTCCTTTAAATAGGGAATAAAAATAGTGTCTCAGTGAAAGCAGAGGAGCTCACTGGTTGCGAGTGCCCTTGGATCCAGGATCTTTCTCTCCGTCACAAGCGAGTGTTTTTCCCTCCCTTCATCCCTCCTTATGGCTGAGCTACAAGCGTAGTGAGACGGTGATCCATGACAAACGGTTCCACAACAACACAGGCAGGGCAGTCGGTTTCCAGTCCTGCCCATGACATCTGGTCGACACACACACACACACACACACACACACACACACACACACACACACACACACAGGCACATATGCGTGAAAACGCGCGCACAGGCACACACAGACACACGCATACAGACGTGCACACACACATGCACATGCACACACAAACGTGTGCACACACACACACACACACACACACACCCCTACATGAGCACACAGTGTTCCCACTGCACAATAGCGATGGCGTGATAACAGGGGTGGGGGGATGGAAAAGGGTTTTATCCCCTCAAAATCCAACAAAAGTCTGTGGAGGGAGGGGGGATATTCTGAAAATGGGGGGGGGATAGCATCTGGATTATAGATGCGCCAACCATGCTTGAACACAAATGACCGGGAGTCGGGGGAGGTATTCCGAGACGTTTTGTTGCAAATTCGAATGAATAATGGCTCCATACAAAGTAGCTTTTAGCATTAGCACATGTATAGAGCTGGTGGCAGGTACGCCAGGCCAACAGCAGCACAAAAGCGGCACCTGGACAGATTTCAGGCAAACAGACGGCGCTGCGGCTCTATTCGGTTTGCGGGGCTGTTGCTGTGCCGACATCGATGGTCTCTTTTGTTTAGGCTGGGGCCTGGCTGCCTTTTCGGCATCAGCTTTTATGACTTTTACCTGGACCTCTCCACATCATGCCCCCCCCCCACCCACCCCCTCAAGGACCTCACTGAAATACAGCACTGACCCGCAAACAATGAGCTTTTGGTCACTCTGCGGGCGTAGCTGACATCAGCAGCCGGGCACTCTGCGGATGGCAAGGCCAACCATGGCAGCTAATGGGCTCCACCTGAAAAATGAGCTCAGACTCACGCAGTGAGCGAGTTCATCCCACTGACAGCTTCCTCTGTCCCCGACCCAAAACGCGGCACTGTCGCATGCGGTCAAACATGCTCCTTCACTGTTCAGGGCTCCTTTTACTACATACTGGCCACAAGGCATGGCGTGCTGAATTGCGACGATTGTCCAACACGGCTGCATGTGTGAGGAGGAGCCAGAGGAATAGCTGCGATAATTATATTAATAGCAATGATAATAAGAAGAGGTCAGGCCACCCCATTGGCAACATATACATGAACATATAAAATTATTACAAACAAAAATATACCTTTACATAAAGGATATAAATGTCAGATCATATGTACCTAAACATTTGGATTAGAATGTCATGAGATTTTATAAGGGAAGATGATTCCATCATCTTCACTCAGACCCCAATACAGAGATTAGCTTGGCACGGCGTTTTACTCTTAATACTGCTGTAAATTAGCACTTTCTGCTTTCCTAAGGGACGCATTTGGCCTGTTATCCATACAGATTGCCTTTTTTTAAGAGTAAATTTATGCATTCATTCACCCTTGTTTTTAATGAGTTTTACTACGCAAGGAAGGCAAATTCTTGAGTAATTAGCGGCTCACAGCACGGGAAATGGGTGACGCCACTCTCAACCCCCCCCCCACCCCTCCCGGTTAGATTTAATTATTTACAGTAGCATCCACGCTGAGTACTGCAGCTGACCCGCAAGCACCCCCTGTGAAGTGTGAAGTATTCAGTCGGCAATTCGGCCCCGTGGCCACTGAGTCCAAGAACATCACACCGGGAAGAGGGACTTTTGGGATCTTCTGTTTCATGCCTCCCTGGCAGAGTTGGACATCTTTAAAATGTGATTCCACGCCCCCCCCCCCCACCCAAAAAAATGGTGCTCAAGCATCTGTCACCAGCAAGGTTTACCCAGCTCCTATCTAGAAATAAGCTATTTACCAAACACACAAATAAACACTATACAGAAATTTGAAGGTTAGGGGAGGGGAAAGGATCTACAATAAAACAAGGTGATAAAACAAGTACTGAAGATGTCCAGGCGATTCTGTTAGCACCCACCCCACCCCCCAAACAAACAGAACATGTCTCTAAACTCCCATTCACCACATCCTCTATGCTCCAAAACAAGGGTGTGTACTGGGAGAGATCTCCGAGTCTCAACTTGATTCCTTCATGCAGATTTTGTAAAGAAAACAGAGGTGAACACACCCCCCTCCCCACCAGCCTTCACCCCATTCTGTGAAAGAACTGTGCCACATTTAAAAATGGTATTGCGCTCAGTGTTGAGTGTAATAGCCTACAATGAGCGGTCATGTAATATAGGGCTGCCTGACAGAGCCCCAGATGCGTGCCGCTTCCTCCCTCACATCAGGGTGCCTCATCTGTACAGCACATCAAACATTTCTTAAAAATAACATTGCGTAGTGAAGCATGGCAGCGATGCACTGCCTGATATTTTAATATCCCCCTGCCATTTGAGAGAGACAAAGTCCGCACCCCAGGGCTGAGCTTCATGCCATAACTGCTTTCCTGACCCGCCCGCCGCCCGTCTCCGATGCCGGTAAATACGCATTCCTGAAAGGGCTTTTTCATTCCGTCATCGGCCGGACGGAGGAGACACGCTCGGTGTGCAGCAGCAGCGTGTTTCAGCACCGGCTTAGGCGCTGCTGTCTTTTTTTACTGACTGAATGCGTCTCTTTTTTTGACAAGCCCCCTGCGGGTTCATGCAAGTCTGTGGATTTCGAATCAAAAGCTCAAGCTACCTTCATGCTCAGAACAAAATCCCCCAAACAAACCCAGCAAAATCCCTCCCTCCCTGAAAATACAATGTTACCCCGCAAGGGGAGGGCTCGCTCCACACTGTTAGGCAGAAGCGCAGGTTTCTGACAGATCTTTATGGATTGTTTACTTTGTTTTATAAAAACCAGGTGGCATCGTAATACTCCGGATGGTTCTTTTAAAGCCTTCTAGTGAATATTCTCCCTCACGCATAATAAAACAGCTTCTTTTGTAAGACTTTATGATCAGATCCAACCAAGCATTTGACAAGTCAATACTGTACACATCATTTACAAGGTAACTTTATGTCAGAACACTGGCAAAACCTACTGCGGTCGATTAAGAAAATCTCATGTAAAAAGACAGCCGAGATGTTCTGGATGAAGAAAAAGCTTAAGTTTATCTGTGGCTCAGCAATAAATACCTTATAAAAATAAACTCACGATACTGATCTCCAGCGTCTATACAGGACTGGGTCCAGACATTATACTAAACCAAATATTCCCAACAGTGAAATAAACTGATGTTGGGGTTCTATTCCCCAAACCTTTAACACATTTTAACTGGCTTAGGTCAGTCCCCTAAGCTACATAGAATCAACCACACTCTTAATGGACAGTCAGGTTGAGGATTAAAATTGAAGATCAAATCTGTCACATCTCAAGATACTTTAAGCACGTTATATACACTTTAAAAGGTTGTAAATCATTTAAATTTAGATTCAACTTATTTGATCTTGCCTTCCTTCTGCTTTCCTACTCTTTAAATAAATGTGTGATATTTATAGGTAATTTATAACAGTGTATGACAGAGTTGTTCAGTATGGGACCTCTGTCTGTGGAAACACAAAAGATGTTAATTTGTTTCAACAGCAGATCATTGGAGACTGAATGTTTCTTAAAAAGGCATCATTTCAAATGAATATATCAGTTGTTTTTTTTTTTTAAATGATAAGCACTGAAACATTAGCAGATTTGCTGTCACCAGAGAGACGTGCGGTGCGCGGGAACGCATCACAGGATCGCAGGAGGAGACGGAAATAAGCACGCCGGGACCTGCCGACCTCCTCCCGGCTCCAGCGCCTTTTAAAATATGGAACACTTCTCTTCTCCAAGTGGCAACACATTTCTTTCAAGTAATGAAAGACAGACACGGAAAAAAACAGAAGGAAAAAAGCGGCCTCGCTCACTGGCATATTGAGAAGATGTAGATCTGATTTAACTTTATCAGATCTATCAAAAATGGGTGACAATGAATAATCTCAGCGTCTGCAGTCCTCAGGGAGTGATGGCACTTCAAGAGGCTCCCCAATCCCTCCTCTGGTCCTCTTTCAGTGAATCTGAGTTAGCTTTTTTTGACACCCCCCCCCCCCTTTCCACAATGCCTTGCCAAGTCTTTTGTCATATTTATGTTACTGTCTGTCACACTGCCACACGAAGCCAGGCTGACTTGTTTATTCCTCATGAATTTTTGAGGCCTGACTGCAATGGGGAGAAACCTGACGCCCAGATTGCATGAATTACTAACGGCTCATTTGCAGAGCCTCTAGCAACATACTGCAGAGGTCTCTTAACGAGCCGCCAATTTATGGGATCTTACTGGTGCTTCCACATGTTCATCCCAGATAAGGGGACTCTACAGGGCAGCGAGTAAGTGGGCGGGAGGAGGAGGAGCCTTTGTGACTGTCTAACCCCTCCCCCGCCACAGGGTAGGCGGGCACTTGGAAGCCACCTGTTACCTCTAAGCGGAGAGCCGCTCTGCATTTTGAGGGAATACTTTTCACTCTGGCAACTTGGTGGGCAATGACGCACTTAAATGTGTTGCCACTACAGATCTAACAGCTGCAGCACACATCGAAACCATGGTCAAGAACCATACTGCAGGAAATGGTGGCAGAGGATGGCTTAGCTACCTGTCAATCATGCTCTGAGATATTCACTGGTAAACTCATGTCTGATCCTGGAAAACAGAAGCAAATGTTTGGCACCTGCATGCTATAGGACCAGCAACTCTCAGTATATTCAGTGGTCATGATAAATTTCCCAAGTTTAGGACTGTAGATGTAATAGGGGTTAATACTCTTCAGGCAGAGGAGTGTATAATAATATTAAAAATGACAGCTGGCAAAACATCTCTACAACAGCCCTTTAAACACAGGAGATGGAGACTACAGTCCCTGGGGTTTTGTTTTATTCATTCTGACAGCACGAACTATGTCCTGTCCCCCCTCATTCCACAGCAGCGGAGTTACAACTTCATTCAAGGTGAACGTGTGACAATAAATCAATGAGGTGCTGTTCAGGTGGACACCAGGCCGTTCCTGGCCCACCCTGCCCCTCACCCACGAGCCAATCCCTGACACCTAGCAAACGCATCAGTGATTCACCGTGAGTCAAAAAGCATGGTATTCTGACTCGCCAGGCGAATGCGATTAGTAGGATTACTGACATCATTTAAATGGGGTGGACTCCCTGTCTTGTTCACCTTTCAGACTCTGAGTTGCAATTTATACAATCTAAACTAAATAAGTCACAACTTTCTGAAATTTTAAAGATTTTTAAGCAACCTCTCCACTACTCCTTAAACCAGTCACAGGAAAGTCATGTTGAAGTGTCCATTTCAAATGCCGTACCTGGTATACAGTTCTTGCTCACAACTGCATTTATTTACCCATCCATCCATTATCCAGGACAGTGTCGCAGTGAGCCTACAGCTTATCCCAGGAAACTTCAGGCACCATGCAGGAGACACTGTGAATGGGATGTTAAAGGGCACACACACAAATAAATGATGCCAGCCCACTTATCTGCATGTATCTAGTCTATGGGAGGAAAGGGGAGTATCCAGAGGAAACTCAGCCCATATGCTACACTGCAAGCCACTGTGCCATCTGGTATTTTAACGGGCTGTGCGCATGGATTTGATGCAATAGCACTGCGATTAGATGTCGACGAGACGATATGAATATTTAGTTCATCACAAGAGACTATGCGGGACGGTGAACTCTCATCCGCATGCCCTATGTCCATATGACTAATTCAGCGAAAGTTTTCTTTCACAGAGAAAAAAAAGTTGATGTCAGAGGGAGCCGCCGCAATGAGCCAGTGATCACCACGTGTTCCGAGTCACATCACCACTGGATTCATCGAGTGGAACTGCAGCCTGCCCCACGCCAAATTCAACATGGACCACAGAAGCCTGAAGGTCAGGATGGTGCTCTTCCCACAATTCCCCAGGAGGAGAAAACCAATAAGAC
This sequence comes from Mormyrus iriodes, assembly GCA_011763525.2. Classification (NCBI taxonomy): domain Eukaryota; kingdom Metazoa; phylum Chordata; class Actinopteri; order Osteoglossiformes; family Mormyridae; genus Mormyrus; species Mormyrus iriodes. The sequence continues at coordinate 1,415,275 of JAAGVU020000111.1, forward strand.
AGAGGAGAGGCTGTCTCCATGGCAACGTGCCACAATGATTTCTGCATCTTATACGTGTGGGCTTTGTGAGTACCGTTTGGATTTCTAGGGTGATTTGTTACTCAATTAAGCCTTCAAGGCATGAGTGAGATCCAGATTTATTTTCTTAAACCTTGCATCACTTATGAGACTACACAGAGGAAGGGGATGATCTTCTAAGCGGAGAAGGATCTGAAACTACGATCTCGACTTCTCACCAGAGAAGTCGAGATTTTGCAATCTGGAGCAGGGTTCTCAGACTCTGCCTGCAGAGGATTGCGGATGCTGGTGCTCATCCCAGACCATTTCCCCAGCCTAATTAGTCCAATTAGTACTTAATCATGTGTACTATTTATACCAGTGCCTCCGTCCAATCCCACTGACAAAAATACAGTACTTACTAGTTATGGGGCGCATAGAGATGTAATCATTTTTTTATGTGAAAGAGCAGATTCATCACAGTAATTAGGCTGTTATTAAGGGCAACTGGAACGAGCAGACACAAACAGAGGGCGGTGTCCTCAGCGTGAGACCTGCCACTGACCCTTCTGAAAGCCAAGATGCAAAAAATAATGTTAAAATGATTACAAAAGCCACCATGAACGAGTTCATCGATCAGGTTAACCAGAATTTTCCGCCAATGTTGGATGGGGCTTGCAGGGGAAAGGGAGGGGAAGATTAGGTGGCAAAATTTGACATGGGCTACAAGGTCTCCCACACACTGTATGAGCATGCAGGGCCACGGCATCCACACTAAATGTCTTCGTTATGTCATCATTCCTCGCACTTTGCCAAATCTTGAATGTCAGGTGCTCAGGCGGTGATGTACCCTAGGAAGGGCAGGATATGTGTTCAGTGAAATATTCAGAGAGGCTAATCAGCCCCAGAGCCATTATGACGAGTTCGCAGTTGGGGTCCGGTCGACTGTCAAACCAAAGCATTTGGCACACCTATATCCCACAACACGTCCTCAATTAACCACCCCCGGGCTGTTTAGAGAAATCTTCAGAGTCCCCCATCTTCCATAAATCCAGTCAATTAAATCCAAAGCAGCATTTTTCCCCCACTTCCCAATCAGTACACACTCACTTCCCAGTATTAGGAACATTCCTTATCACAGATGCCTGATATATATATGAGTCTCTCTCATCTCCAGTATCCCACCTGCCCCCCTAGCCTCCCCATGAAAGATCATATATGAGCTGACTGGGATCCCCAAGTTCACAAGCTCCATTCTGAAAGCTGACGCATGATGTTCACGCAGCGTTGTGAACAGACTGAACACGCGTACAGACTCACGCCCACAGAACCTCGGAGGGCCCTCCAAGAACGCATGCAGCACCTCAAACAGACATTGGGGGCGCAAGAAAAAAGAGTGGAGAACGAGCATTTCCCCTGCTTCCATCGGTATGGTTCCCCTTTAAGGCAGCCACTTTTACAGCGATATCCTTTTGTAAACTAGCTAAATTCAATTGTACATCAGGCGGACTGGGAGGACACCTTTGAAAGGGCAGCTCCCCTTCTGTGGTCCCCACCAGGAATTCCAGGGCTATTTTTTTCTCACATTTATGCAAGCCTTCCTCCCCTGAAGATGAGCCGAGGATGAATAATGAGGCAGGTCCCCGTGTGCTAATGCACTGCTGTGGCCTCAGAAACTGCCTGTGGTTGTGGGGGTTATTGTCCCAGGCCTCTGTGGAACGGCCACCAAACACATACCCCTGCAGCAACTGCTAAGTTGGGCACAGCCCCCCTCAATGCACTAGAGGTGTGTGGCTCTGGGCTGGGGGGTGGGGGTGGGGAAAGCAGTTAATGGATGCTACTTTCTCTGTCTCAAAAACGCATCTGGGGGCCAGAGTCTCCTCTGGCTGTGTGGCATTTCAGGGCAGAGAGGTGGGGGGCATTTTAAAGGGGGAGGCTGAAAAAAGAAAAATAAACACGCTCTTTGTTGGCTGGGTGAAAGAATAGGGCCAGACATGTCATTATGTGTGGGATTAACGAGCAGATCAACCTGTGCAAAACAAATCCTGCTGAACAGAGTTGGGACAAAGGCGCATTAGTCTCAGACGCCACGAGAGAGAGACATTGAGCGATTGGCAAGACTGTCTGTGATAGAAAAGTCACTACAGACCAAGAACATGAAAGGTTTGAGAAAAAACAAAACCCTGTAAACAAAAATTTTAGTACATTTCAAGGGAGGCCTTCATAAAAAAATTAAGCAGAAAAAAGTCTCAACCTATCTACAATTAGATCGCTGAATACCAAAAACTAGTCTCTAGCTCAGAGTTTTCAGCAAGAAAGCCCTGACATCCTCAGCCTGGCAGAGAAGCTGCAAAACCTTAAACATGCAATTATATAATGATTCCTCAACACCCGAAGCCCTTTATCGCCCTGATATTACCATATTCAACTTGTCGTAAATGTCCTGCTAAATTAATAAGAGCAAATCCGTGCACTCATCACAATAGGAGCTCAGCCAACACCCGATAATGGCGATTCTGGTTTAACGAGAACTCAACAAAAACCTATTTTATGGGAAAGTCCCCTTCAGCACAGTCATTATGTCCAACTTTGAATTAAACACATCCTTTTCAGTTCAAAATAAGATTTATTCCTATCAAATGGGACTTCATATTGTGACTGTTCCCCGTAGTATTAGTACATATTTTTAGCTTTTTAAGACTGGAGTTCATAAATTTAACAGTACCTTGAATAATGAGAGGTGGCAGAATTATGTGAAATTCACAGCTTTTGTGCTATAATTATATACTACTGCCTATTAATAAAAAAATATTGTTATTACACGGACTAACAAGCAAACAATCAGCAACAATCAATATCTGCTTCTCAATGCATCCAGAGCTAACGTAGCATTTGAATGGATCAATTTTCTCATCTCATTTTATTTACTCTTTCACAATGGATGCAATGTGAAATGCGTAATGAAGATCTGAGAATCTATTCCAAAGTATTCAGAATGACACACCGGAAAATGCAACAAAAAAAAAACAATGTTAATGATACCTTAATTTAATAAATGTGAGCTACATCTCTCTATATGAGGTGCCAAAAAAAAACTTTGAGTAAATTTTTTTTCTACTGTTCACTCATTCTGAGGTTTAAAGCCCATTGCACTTGATGTACTTGAACACAGGTTCAGTCACCACACCCTATCCTTCTGTGGTACATGCTGATCTCAAGTCAGTATCCTAAACCATCTCTCTACTGGGAAAAACATTTTATCTAGTAATAAACAATAAACAATACCTTATTTACGCAGCTGCTCAGCTCTTCCCATGGTCCTAAGGGAATATTCTCAATCATTTCCTGGGTGAGAAACCCAGCTAAGAAAAAACCTAGTTTGACGAATTTATAATCATTATTTACAGCACAAACAGATGATTACACGTGATATGGTACTTACATATTATTTATCATATTATAAGATCAAATTACTTACAGATATTAACTATCAGGGAATAATCCAATACATATTAAAGGGTATACTACGTTAGTGTATTAGCAGCATAAAATATATTTGAGATCAGGATACAGATAAAAGGTCTCTATGATATTGTCTCTTTCATATTTGTAGATTGGTGGGAACTTTAAAGATTTTTACGACTCTCCTTTCAATAAGATTTTATAGAAAGGATTTAATGACACTTGCCAACAGACCCACAAAAACGGATGCAGAAACGGTTGTTACGTCCTGATCTTACAAACAGAATTGTGCTTCCCACGACTCCTTCTCTAGATTGTGATCATATAACATGCCATGGCTTCGTTTCAGGGGTTTACACTGTGTCGCTTTTGCTCATCTTTACCCATTTCCCCAAAGCAGGGTGTTGTGATTCACTGGCTGTCTTGGAAGAGCCTTAATCCTCCTTATTTGCATTCATGACTGCATTTGCTAAATTTTAATATTTCACCACTCTGCTTCTCAGGCACATTTTATATTTTACACACAAACAGTACACTGTAGACTGAGCCTATATTTACAATGATTGTTTTACACAATCTAATAATAAAAATAATAATAATCATCATGTTAATGAACACATGAATGAATACATTCATGCATTTACTAAGAAAAGTATGCATTCAATAGAGTAAAACATAAACAGCACTACATTAAGTGCAAATATAATCTTCATTTGTTGGTTTAGCCACCAAATCACTAACCTAGTGTCTCCTGACTATAATTAACAATAAAGGTTTAATATTTAATGGTTTATTCTATAATT
>JAAGVU020000112.1:4168-24211 GCA_011763525.2 Mormyrus iriodes
CATCAGCAGGGGGTAATCAGCATCACGCATCAGCAGGGGGTAATCAGCATCACGCATCAGCAGGGGGTAATCAGCATCACCCATCAGCAGGGGGTAATCAGCATCACGCATCAGCAGGGGGTGATTAGCATCAGGCAGGACGACTGTAAGAGTGGTTTCCTTGCAGTCGATCATCCAATAAGATCAGGCTGCCAAACAATAGTTTCCCCAACCAGGACAAATAACTGATTTCCTCAGCAAAGGCTTACAGCCCATGCTGGGAACAGGGTAAGGGAGAAAGGGAATGGCAAGCCAGGTCAGATCCAGCTGTGCATTCAGTTCCTGCCAGCTGTGCATGCTGTCAGTACCAGTCGTGTATGCAGTCCCTGCCAGCTGTGCATGCCGTCAGTACCAGCCGTGTATGCAACCCCTGCCAGCTGTGCATGCCGTCAGTACCAGCCGTGTATGCAACCCCTGCCAGCTGTGCATGCCGTCAGTACCAGCCGTGTATGCAGCCCCTGCCAGCTGTGCATGCCGTCTCTGCAGTCCCTGTCAGCTGTGCATGCCGTCAGTGCCAGCCATGTATGCAGTTCCTGCCAGCTGTGCATGCCGTCAGTACCAGCCGTGTATGCAGCCCCTGCCAGCTGTGCATACTGTCTCTGCCTGCTGTCTATGCAGTCCCTGCCATATGAATTGACAGCCTAGAGGCTGACTGCCCTGAAGACGCTTCTCCTCATTTACCTCAAGCTGACTGAAGGACCTGGACTAGTGTCTGTTTGAGAGAAGGTGCACCCCCCCCCCAGACTGCATACTTGTGTAATCCTCCCTGGTACAAATTAGGTGTAACACAATTCTGCAGAGTGTGGGGTTCATCCAGGTCACAAAACATCTAAAAGGACTTGCTGAATTTGGCATTGGGACCATTTAGGGGTAGCAATTGGGGTCAGTTTCATTCATGACCTCTCCCTCTCTCTCTCACACACACACACACACACACCATTCTACATTTCTTATTTATAATGTGATTCGGCTGTGTGAAGTGTGTTGTGATTCTGTATAACCAAAGTGTTACAATATATTGTTTAGTAGAGTGGATGTTAATTAGGAGCTTAGGGCATGGAAAAGTTCACAGAGACCGACTCTTTCTTATGTAGATTTCCATGTTTAATGTTATAAAACCAGACTTTTTTCAAGAAAAACAGCCTCTTTAACTTTTGCGAAAGGAATCTTTTATTAATTTTCATTTAAGGCAATCCATACAAAGAATTTCACATTTACAACGTCTGATCTGACGAATGAGGAATCATGCAAGTAGGATGATGCAGGGTGGAGAGCTGGGAAAACTTGGGGAGGAAGAAAATGGGAGTAACACTGGTGCCTGCACAAGCCGTACGCTCGGCGAAGACAAGAGCTAGTCGGTGAGTGTTAAGGGCCGTCAGCCAAGTAACACTGACATACACACTGTGCACATGGGAACACGTATGCTACACGTGTTGGGGGCTTGGGGTGTTTAAGGCTACGTATGTCTCAGCAGGTGCAGACTGCCGTGTAAACGTTTGCCACGAGACAGGGTCCATGAACCGTCTGTCATGTCCTCCGAGGGAAAATGTTTTTTTGTTTTATAAGAAACCAATTATACCAAGTATACAACTTCAGTTTTTACTTGACAAAACAAACTGTTTCCGTAGTATTGACAGCCACAATATGAACAGAAGATATATACAGCTACTAGTTTACAATATATAACCATTGTCCTGGGACCAAACTAGGAAAAACCAGAAAATACCAAACATTAAAAATATATAAGGAGTTACTTAATTCACATATTACTGTTTTTAATTATAAAAATCCATGTGCTTTCCTTTATTGGCCCTAAGAAATATTTGTTCATTACCGTAGTACAATTTGACCATGTGGGTTACGTAGCGCACCAGAATGAAAATTCACGGCATCTTTGATCCCTTCTATTGCACTTCTGTAAATGTTGCCCTTCCTTCCTTTGCCATTTCTTTGTAAGCTTCACCCAGAAGCAGTCGAGTGAAACTGATTGTGATTGTGTGAGGAGTTCCTGGAAGAAATGGAAGATTTCCCACAGCAGGAGGATTAGCAATAGCAACATTTTTTAAAAGCAAGCTGACAGTGACAGTCTGCCTTGGTGCTGAAGGGAGGAGAATATATCTCTCAGCTTCCAGGATGCTGGAATTTCTTTTACATTGAGCCAAGACAAGATCAATAGCTGTCGTCACAGCTATATTGTGTTGCTTAGACGAGTTTCTCTGCCATTAGCTAGACAGGCTGACGCTATCCCAGTGAAGTAAGCAAAATTGCACTAACATCTGCTAAAAGTTGGTGAGGCTATTTGAGACATAAGAGTAGAAAAATCTACACAATAGAATCTTTTTCCTAGTAGACCGTTACGTCAGATTTTATTTTATGGGTCTAGGAAGCCATGGCATCCAAGATGTGGGGTGTCTAAGGGTTCTTTTCCACCGCACCAGATACCGTACTTTTGGTACTTTCCCTTTTCTACTGACTTCTGGTCAAGTACCAGTACCAAAAGTACCAGTACCAAAAGTGTCACACCAGTCTAGGAGCGATTGTCTCAGAATACGCATGCAGCACTTAACATGCAGTGGAGGTAAACTTAAAACTGATTTTGTATATATATACTAGATAATCTTGAAAAAATCATAAAAATTGGAATGCTTGCTAAGTTTTGTTTCCTTTGCCAAAGTAAAGATTTGCCTGTCACGGTCCTTGCGATGTAAGAACTACATGTACATTACATGCACTGTTGGTATTAATATCGCTTGCCATTCAGTCCTATGAAATACTATAGTCATTTTACAAATTCAGTACAAAATACCCCGCCTTGTAATGTCATTTAGCGCCGGTACCAGTTTTTATGCCTCTGGAAAACCAACACCTTGAAGTACCGCACTTTTGGTAGTTTTTTGAAGTATCAAAAGTACGGTGCCTGGCGCAGTGGAAAAGCAGAGTTATAAGTTATAATTAGTCAATTTCTGAGGGCTTCTTGCAGAGATAGTGTTTCTTCTTCTAAAAGGAGAGCTGGGCCAACACCACTTGTGCTGTGGGCCAGAGGTTACGGCTGGCACTGATGTAGAGCTTCACAGGTAACAGAGGAAAAAAACAAGCACTGAATGTCCATTGCTTTACGGTTAAACACTGATTAGAGTTCCAGATGCATGCTCTCTGGACCACTTAAGAGTCTCACACAGATGTCACACATCAGGAATAGCACCAGAAAAGGACCAAAACCAACAACCACCACAGCCAGAAAGCTATCGACTGAATTGCCATGAGTCACAGCGCTGAGAGTAAACTGGTGGACTTTTTCTTAATACTTTTATGCTAGGAACAATACCTCCTGAAAAAAAAAGAATATGGATGTGATGAACACTTCTGAAAGATTGTTGCCCTAGAGCTAAACAGAAACTACATGCAGCTTGGAGCTTGTAGTGTTTAGAACGTTATATGGCTGGATTTAAGAAGATGAACTTCTGACCCGACTGAAGCGGCTGCCATGACAGCCCAAAGCCTTTTCCAGCAAGTATCAAACCATTTAGGCAAGAGGGGGACACTGTGTCCAGTCTCCTACACACATCTCGGTGGATGGAGGTCTTCACAGATATAACTCCTGAATCCACAAACCCAGTCTTTGTATCTCAAATTACAATGGCCTTTTTAGGTTTTTTTGTTTCAAATAGAGATTTTCAGAAAATAACATTTTTACTTACAAATTTTTTGTATATGAAATATTTATTTATACATTTATGTTTAAGCTTCATTGGTTTGGTTTGAAAGTGTATTTTTATATTTTATATTATATTACTATAATATAAAGCAGTGATAATATACTGGTATCCTGGGTCCACTCGTAAAACATGTTTTGTAAACAGTTATACCTACAATGTGTCTACATTTCGCTTTGTACATTTGTACTTATAACAAAAAGCTATATACCAAATCCTTTAGTTAACTGATTAAATGTACAGTTTGGTAACAGTTCATTTTACTGAGGTCACCTTGGCATCGAGCTGTCTTACAGTATAAGTGATAGATGAAAGGAAGAATAAGTGATGGTGCTGGAGTCTGCTGCTTAATGACGAGAAAATGAAATAGCTACAAGATAATTAGCTTTAATTTGTTCAGTGAAACATCAAGGATATTTTATGGAACAGATTTGGTGTGAAGACGATGCTGCTAATATTTTATCTGGGTTACGCTTGTTGAGCGAGATTATGAAAAGTAAAAAAAACAGTAACAAGAGCCAGGAGAAAAGCTCAGTGGTGATCCAGGGTCAGAGGTAGGTGCAGTGAGATTCTATGTCAGTGAGGGCTCTGTGTGATGGTGCAGTGTGACGGTGCAGTGTGATGGTGCAGGGCCGTCACAGGTAGAAGCTGGGGTGCAAAGGAAAGATAATTGTTACACACATGCCAGGTTACTCACAGGTTTCTGAGCTGTCAGCTGCCTTGTGGAAATCTGCCATGATATTTTCTGGGGAAAAACAAAACCTACGCTTGGTGAGATTCACGCTTGATCAAATTCACACTTGATGGAATTCAATGAAGGGGCAACATATAAGAGTGAGGACTGCCTTGCTGAGAGTTCAATCCATCTGCTTCTCATGCCAGACTCCCTCAAAACTTAATACTGATCTGGTAGTGATCTCATCTGGCTGTTGATAACAGACCCACAACCCTAAAAAGTCCGGTCTTCTCCTCTCAGCTTAGCTGCTACCTCACTGCTTCGTACACTTCATTTCAGTAAATAAAGACAGCTCTGATGATAACCCTGTTACACAAAATGCCCCTTAAGTCTGTATCCCAGGCTAATTTCTGCTGGCCTGTTGTTATTTTATGCAAGGTGACTTATACGCAATCCTTTTAGAGAGGTAGATATTCAACTCTTTAGTGTCTGTGCAATTAAAAATATTCTGATAACCATAGCCCCACACAACTGTGCCCCCCACCCCCATCATGGGATCTGTTCTATTTCAGGGTAACTACATTAGAGTACAGGTAAATGTTAGTGGTACAATCCATGCGTGAAAGCGATATGAAACAAAAGCAAATGAAGACTGTTACTGGCGATTATATATAATTCCAATACAATAAAGAGATTTACAGTGGCATGCAAAAGTATTGAACCCCACCCCCCTTTAAAATGATCAGATTTGCTGGAATTACTGATTATACATGTACGCAGCCTTCCTGTCAGTATTTCTGTTGTAAACTCATAGTCTCTCACAATAAGTTTTCAAAGTCAAAATCGATTATTCGTCAGCAAATCTTAAAAAAAAATCAAAAACCAAAAATCAAAAAAAGTTTCACGATCATAGGAAAGACGTCAATGAAGACTTAATAGAAGTTACAAGAAGGAAGACAGTTAGAGATAAAGTAACTGAATGTCATCAATGTAAAATAGGGTCCAGAAAATATCCAGGAGGCTAGACATCCCAGTAAACACTGTTGGATCAATACTGAAAAAGTGGAAGTCAATCCACACCTGACTGAAAAACACTGAAGAGTCACATGAAAAGGAGACCAGCAAGGGAAGCCAGGGTGTAGCCAGTAGTCACTCTGAAGGAGTTACGGAGTTTACTGGCTAGGAGTGGAGCGAAGGTGCAACAGTCCACCATGTCGAGAGCATAATGCAAACCTCAGCGGGGAGGCCAGAGAGAAGACAAGACTCAAGAAGAGATACATGAAAGCATGTTTGCCTGAAGGTATGGGTGAGCCAGTTAACATATGGGACAAGGCTTTGTGGTCTGATGGGAGCAAGATAGAGATACTTAGAAAAGTACGGTGGTGGTGATGCCATGCTGCTGGGATGATTTTCATTTGCAGGAACGGAGCATCTTTCAAAATTGAAGGGAAAATGGATGGAGTAAAATACAGGGAGATATTACAAGAAAACCAGATTCAGTTGGCAAAGTTTGGGAAAAAATAAACCTTTCAGCAGGACAATGACCTTAAGTACAAGGTCAAAGCAATTCAAACATGGTTAAAAAACATAAAGACAAATGTTCAAGAGTGGCCAAGTCAAAGTTCAGGGGCCATATTACAAAAACTTCCTACCCTGCAGATCCTATCTCACCTGTTTGGTAAGCATGGTAACTGGAGTTAGGATCTAATTTAGAAAAAAAACATTACATATGAACAGTTAATACAGGAAAAATGTAAAATCTTAAATGAACTCCCTTAACCTTAGGATAACTGTTAAGCGGTCCTAACTTTCACTGGACACCATGAAGTGTTAACTATAGCTAAACTTATTTAATACACATGGCCGCACTTTTATTGCTTTTGCACGACCAACAAAATGCACGGAACGCCACTCATGACATATAGGCAAGAATTATATACATCATGGAAAGGATATATTAAAACGTGGCAATGATTTGACTAAAACGAGGGAACAAATTAGTAAAACGTGGCCATGATATCGTTATGGAGGTCTTTGTTTCATATCACAGCCCAAACCAGGGAGGATGAGGCAACATGTGTGCCACAAAGGATACATGCCATCAACACGTGTGTTCCGCAAAGGCTACCATGCCATCAACATACGTGTGCCGCATAAGTTACCATGCCATCAACATACGTGTGCCACAAAGGATACATGCCATCAACATATGTGTGCTGCAAAGGCTACCATTCTATCAACATGCGTGTGCCACAAAGGATACCATGCCGTTAACATACGTGTGTCGCAAGGGTACCGTGCCAACAACATACATGTGCCACAAAGGATACCGTGCCATCAACATACGTGTGCCACAAAGTCTACCATGCTGTCAACATACGTGTGCCACAAAGTCTATCATGCATTCAATATATATATGCCACACAGGATACCATGTCATCAACATATATGTGTTGCAAAGGATACCATGCCATCAACATGTATGTGCCGCATAGGATACCATGTCATTAACACACGTGTGCTGCAAAGCATACCATGCCATGCCCATGTGCCAAAAAGGATTACATGCCATCAACACCCGTGTGCCGCAAAGGATACAATGCCATCAACACCTGTGTGCCACTAAGGATACATGCCATCAACACCCGTGTACTACAAAGTCTACCATGCCGTCAACATACATATGCCACAAAGGATACCATGCCATCAACATACATGTGCCACAAAGGATACCATGCCATCAACATATATGTGTCGCAAAGGATACCATGCCGTCAACATGTATGTGCCGCATAGGATACCATGCCATTAACACCTGTGTACTACAAAGACTACCATGCCGTCAACATACGTGTGCCACAGAGGATACCATGCCATCAACATACGTGTGCCGCAAAGGCTACCATGCCAACAACATACGTGTGCCACAAAGGATACTGTGCCATTAACATTTGTATGGCACAAGGGATACCGTGCCATCAACATACATGTGCCACAAAGTCTACCATGCCACCAAAATACATGTGCCACAAAGGATACCATGCCATCAACATACATGTGCCACAAAGGATACCATACCATCAACATATATGTCGCAAAGGATACCATGCCGTCAACACATATGTGCCGCATAGGATACCATGCCATTAACACACGTGTGCTGCAAAGCATACCATGCCATCAACACCCGTGTGCCACAAAGGATTACATGCCATCAACATACGTGTGCCACAAAGGATTACATGCCATCAACATACATGTGCCACAATGGATACATGCCATCAACATACGTGTGTTGCAAAGCATACCATGCCATCAACACCCGTGTGCCACAAAGGATTATATGCCATCAACATACATGTGCCACAAAGGATACCATGCCATTAACATATATGTGTTGCAAAGCATACCATGCCATCAACACCCATGCGCCAAAAAGGATTACATGCTGTCAACATATGTGTGCCACAAAGGATACATGCCATCAGTTTCCAATAGGATACCATAGGAGACCATAATATGATGATTAGGCATTCAGTGGCAAAGTGGCCTGATTCAACTCGTGATGCTTTCATCATTAACACAAGGTGGTGCATTATTATTATTACATTCAACCCTTTTACATCATGACTTTCCCCGTCATGGTTTTGATATATTGTGAAGTTGGCATGAGAAATAAAATAGGACATTTTTGGAATATTTGGGGATTTTTGCAAAAGCCGCAGATGAAACAAGAAGTTTAGTGACTCATAAATGTATTAAATATATGTACAGTGCTGGTTTGGAGGACGCCAAATGTGTTTACAACAGCCTCTCACAGGATATTTCAAAATGATCTTACAGTGATCGTGCGTCACACATTTCTCGTGTTGTTTTGCTTCGATTGCCAATGGGACCAAAAACTTTAATGTTTCTTCAGATTGCGGGGGGCCTGTGGCTCTAACTCCCATGCTGTACAAGAGCTGACTGTATAGTTTCTAACTTATTATTATTAGTGATTGCCTTAGTCCATTAATGGTTAATTTTAATTATAAAATCTTATTGCTGGCTCTTCTCTCTTCTTCTGCTTTTTCTGCACCGTCCTGGAGCCGCTTAGGTAATACATCTCACCACAAAACATGTATGTGACAAATAAACAATCTTGAATCGTGAAAGTATGGATGGTCTTTTTTTTTGGAGAAAATCTCAATAGCTCCGCAAGATGAAAAAAGTCGCTAGATAGGATGTCATGTCTCAATGTCATGTAAAGCGCTTTGGGGCGACTGTCGTGAAAGGCGCTATATCAGAATAAAATTGATTGATTAAATTGAGATAGGAGACATATAAGCTGATAACTGATGTTGGGTTGAGTATTTAGGATTTTCTAACCTGACATAAAATACAATGAAGCAAGATAGGATAGGATTCCATAATAACAATTATATAATTGTTAAGACTTCTTCTCTCAATTCCATTGAGAATCTGTGGCTTTCTTTGAAAAATGCAGTCAACAAGCGACCCAACCAACTTGCACTTGAAGTCTGCCATGAAGAATAAGCAAAAAAGCTCTCCTAAACAGTCTAAAAAGCTGATAGCTATTCATCCCAATACTTAGAAATGTTGCTTTATTTGCACAAGTACATTGGAAGGCTTCTTTTTACCCTTACGTTTTAAACACACAATTAACTGTAAAAGATATGCTGACAAATAAGTGATTTGACTAAGACTTTGCAATCATTTGTAATTTAAGCAAATCTGATAATTTTAGGGAGGGTTCAATACTTTTGCAAGCTACTGTATAAATAATTATGTGAACATTTCAAGTTGGAAAGATTTAATTCATCTACCACATCACCCCAGTGAGCACACCCCAACACCGTCATGTGGATTGCCTTCCCAAAACCAAGTCCCAAAACATCCCTACACAGGAGCCAAAACCACGAATCGTCAGACAGCCTTGCTCTCAACCCGCTTTCCACTGTATTCCTTTACTCCAAAAGTCACATTCCTGAGCAAAGAATACTCTCCTTGTCCTCCTATTCAGAAAGCTAGCAGTAACTGACCCAAAGGGTCGCTTAAATGTCTGTAAATTCCACCAATGGGGTTACACCAGCAGTTCTCCACTCCCTGGGTGCCTTAAACCCTTAAGGATGACTGACACCAACTTGCCCCTCAAGCTCACCATCGTCCTACTCCCAGGCACCCAACTCAGATCTGGGTATGCAGGGTGTGTCCGCTGGGTGTGTGCCTGGGCACACTCGTGTTGGGCTTGATGGCACGGGACTTCATGTAGGAGATGAACTGCTCCGGGATCTCAGCAAGCACATCTTTAGCCAGACGAGCCATGCTGAGCACATGGTTCCCAGTCTGGTCCATGTAGTCCCGAAATGGCACAAACTGCAGGAAAGTGACAGTGTGTGTCAGTCAAACCGATAACAGTAACCCTAGCTCACAGTAAAGACCCTTATGGGGGCAGTATGTGGCTCAGCTGGCTAAACCTGGGTTAGGAAGGTCACCAGTTTGAGCCCGCTTTTAGCAGAAGAGACACATGTCTGTGGGCCCTTGAGCAAGGTCATTAACCCCCAGCTCCATAAGTGCTGCTGTATGTGGCTGCCCTTCACTGCCAAGCTTGCTCTCTTGTACATGTGTGTCATGGACAGCAAGGTAGGATGGACAAAAAGATAATTTCCCCACATGGGATAAAAATTTACTATTATTATTAGAGTCGAATGAAATACCTGATAAAATACAATAATACAAAACGTGAACTGTGAATTAGCTGCCAATATTCAAGGTTTTCATTTACAAACTCAATGCATGTTTGAGCAGTTTTTATAAATAACCTGAAGAACAATACCCCCTTGTGGGGGGGGGGGGGGCATATAAGGAGGGAGTGGCAGGTAATGATGTTGTTTGTACCAATTTACTCCAACCGTCCATCATTTTTAGTAAGGGTTTGAATGGATCAGTTCTGTTCTTTTTTGCCCCCAAATTTAGTCTAGATCCTTATAACCTAAGGGATATCAGCATAAATGTCTTGCCTCATTTCACCCGATAACGCCACCACCCCTAGCAGGCACTAGCAAAAATCACTGATCTCACTCCATTAGTCATAAGACCACCAGGAACAGAACTTCAGACCCGTCACCTACCACAATGCTTGAACTCAGCAATGTGATGAGGTAGAAATCTGATTCGGTTTTACTATGACCTCATTAGAGTACATAAACATACATATATATACAGCAGAATTCATTGCTTCTGCGCCATCCCATCAGTTGACTGTGAGTGCTATGCGCCCACTGGGGATTCCACTTGGACTGGCAATTAAGGGAAATGTGTCATTAATGTAGTACAATAATTATTGTGAATGTCCCAGATTTTGTGATGTACACACAAGCAATTTTTGAAGATTTTAATATTTTACAACAGTATTATTTGACAAAAACAATATTGCTAACAAGTAATTTATGATTTGGCCTTGCATGACTGATGAAAACCTACAAGCCCAAAACACCTGTAGGACTCTATTTTGATGATGTAACGCCAAGCGTAAAGTGCAAGGCGCAAGCATATCATCTATGGGAACACCACCTAAGCCTTTTGAGGTGAAGCAGGAGTTATATGAAGTAGCAGTGAATGTGTCCTTGTTTTCTGGCATCACCAGATCATCTGCTCAGTGCCGAAAGCGATACAATGGTGTCAGAAGACGGGGAAATCAGAAGCTCGCTGCTGAACAAGCACAACAGCTGGGAACGGGAATTTCATTATGCTTGTGGTTTTTTTTTTTTTTTTAATTTTGGCTCTGCAATTTGCAAAATATAAATAAGAGTGCAATCTTTGTTCAAACAAAACATAACCTACAGTTATTAAGGTGTTTTAAAATGTTCAAATGAAACGAAACAGGGCTGTTATTTTTCTACATCTCACAGTTTAGATTCCTTCTCAGGCAACAGACGATTCAGCTCTTCTGCCAGCTGATCCCTCCTTGCCCATGCTGCCGCCGGCGTGTACTCCTTTGAAATGTCATTTCGCTGCCGTAAAATAGCCACGCGCTGACAATGAGCCCAGCCATGCCTCATTCAGAAAACACCACTCCTATGAGTGCAAAATTATCTGCTAATTTGACAAGGTGCACACATGGCATAAAAATGAGGAATGCACCGGTATGAAACTAGTACTCGGCGTCGTGCTTTCCTCCGGTGCAAAATAGGGCCCCAAGTCCTCAAACAACAATTTATGAAAAACCTGTCCCAGCTTCTATCAGCATTGGCCCAATGGATGTACAAGCCTGACCGTGCTGACTCGTCACTACATATTACTTGTAAACAATGTTACTCTGTGTCACCTGTTTGCATCTTGTCTTAGTCGACTGAACAATGCAGCTAACTTTTTGGTGTCTCAGGAGCAAAGGCCCGTCCCTCCTGTGTAGATTAGGTGCTAGCAAAGGGACACCATTAGAAGACAGAGAATGAAGCCTACCTGGACAATGTCTCGCTCAGCGAGCTTCCCTCGTGAAGAAATCCTAATGTCATCGCCGTCCAATTCCACCATGGCTGGAACAAAGTGTAATGTGTTACACACACTGAGGTGTCTCCACTGAGATATTTTTAGCCAAGTATGTTTCAATATTGCAGTGCTCTACATTTGAATACAGACACTCCTCACTTAACGACCTACCTGTTTAATGACCGCCCGGACTTATGACCAGCTATCCGACCAGTCGGTATTGTACGCTGTACGAGAACTTTGGTCGTGGAAATGGCAACGCGGCATTTCAGCGTCAAACATCTCATCTTGCCTAACCCTAACCCTAACCTAACCCTAACCGTTTCTCAGTCTCAGTCTCGTTCCTGCAGTCACTGAGTATTCAATACACTAGCGTTCACAATCTCCAGGACTACATGTTTTGTCTACAGATTTGCATTGTCAGAGATTCAACCTGCATAATCGGCAAGCGCAAACGTAGAAGCAGTGGACAATTTTGTTGATCAATTTGATGAAATCATCGAGATGTGCAAATTAAAACAAGTTATCAAGTTGGAGTTTTTTATAGACCTTTTCTTTATTCCATATAAATAAAAATGATTACCTGTATTTACAGTATGCAAACCTAAATAATGTATATTAGAGCTGATTTCCTCTATTCTTATGCTTGAAATATCGGTAAGGGGCGGCTCCTCACTTATCGACCAATTTGATTAATGACCCCGTCGTAGGAACGGAACTTGGTCATTTAGTGAGGAGTGTCTATACAATAGTATGAGACTCAATACAGGGTAAGATGTAAAATTTCTGCTAATGAACCTGGTGCATTCCTCATCATGCCCCTTGAGGTGCAAAATGACAGAGAACCTGTGCAGCAGCTGTTGGTGGTTATACGTACTTCACGGCCCATGGGGCAAGTCCAGCATGTCGACATCTGGTTACTAACCACACACTCTGGGGAGGATAATAACCCCAGCAGCTGTTGGTGGTTATACGTACTTCAGGGCCCATGGGGCAAGTCCAGCATGTCGACATCTGGTTACTAACCACACACTCTGGGGATGATAACAACCTCAGCAGCTCCTAATTAACGGTCAGTCACACTGACTGCTTTAGGAGCTCAACAACGTGCTCTTTCTGCCCCTTCAAATTATAGCTGATGCTTAAATACTGAACGAAAGTGTGAGTGTGTATGCATGTAATGCGTGGCCTTTCAGAAAGAATCAGTAAACCCTGCTAAAAAAATTTTTTTCCTGTAACATTTACGTTGCAATTAAGGTATGGAAACATTTAAAGTGAACGGTTTTCCTCATGTACCCAGAACGTTATCCCACTACTACAACTAAGATTAATAACACAGAAATAAACAAAGGAAATGGCAGGGCAGCGGGTAACACTGTTGCCTTACACCTTTACAGTGAAGATGGACAGCTCATTCACACATATAGCACTTTTATAAAATTTTATTACAAAACAATATTTTCCACATTACGTTAAAAGGATGTTCAGATAATAATGTTACCGTGCTAATTTTGACAGAACGTTTGTTAAAATGTAAAATGTAGAAATAATGTTCTCTGCCAACTCTGAGAAGACCTTCACATAATGTTGGCTAAAATTCTGGGAATGTTCCCTGTTACCTGGGAAAGATGAACAGTCCCATGTTGTTGTTTACTGTAATCCACGGAATGACACATAGCACCAACAAAATAATTAGGACAGGCCTTGGGTCAAGTATGATCCTATTACCCTGTGATTCTCAATGAAATTGAAAAGCTGTTATTGTACAGGTTTTTAGCACTAGGCTCCACAAAGGTGTGCGTGCGACTGTGTGTGTGTGTGTGCGTGTGCGTGTAGGCTTAGGTTAGGGTTAGGGCTAGGGTTAGGGCTGGGTGGGGGTTACGGGTATCCTTGTTGGGATTAGGGTATTTCCAAAAGAAATGAATGGACGGTTCTGACAAAGATATGAACACAAACATGTGTCTCGCGTTTCTGTAATTATTACAATAGGACCTAATTTCCCAACAACGTGATGAAAACCTGTTACTGTTTACCTCGTTTTTTGGCCTCCTACAAGGATAACCTCAATTTTATAAAAGGGTAATGCCCATAGAAATGAATGGACAGTCCCTATAAAGATATGAATATGTGGACGGTGCTGCTCTGTGAGATATAAGTAGTAGTAATATACTTTAAAAGTTGACATCTTACCGTCAAACTCAGCCTGTCCTACTCCAACAATGATGATAGACATTGGAAGCTTAGCAGCCTGCAAAGAACACAACAGCAAAATATAAACCACACAAACAGCTGCTAGGCTTCTAACGGGCCTCATTTAAGCTTCACAAATGTCTTGTTTGCAGTTTTTTTTCATCTCGGAGCAATTTTCAGCTATTAGCAAGATGGTGGCAATCTGGTAACTATACTGGGTCACACAAAATGCCTTGCAAACAGCCACTGTGTTTCGCAGAGAAACTGTATGTCATTTTTGGTTGCGTATTGTATGGCTGATGGTAAGAATTACATGTGAATGTGCAGCCATCATGCCTTTATTCATACAGGATATAAAGACTAACATTAATAATCCTGCCTTGTGAAATGTTAATAAATGGTATCTACTGAAATGATCTTAACGTAACACCAGTGGCCAGTCAGTGCTCTGCCAGACGCACCTAACACCTCATTAGGCCGGGAGTAATATGAGGAGGTCTTTCGAGGAAAACGTGTGTGGGGTCCTGTGCCCGCTGCTGTGGTGTTCTCAGCTTTGCACTGTATATCGGCTTGCTAATTCGGCGACATGCCATCAGGCTATACTTTTATTCTGTGGGAACCACTGGGCTCTAACTAACCTACTGTGTCATTTTTCAGAAATTATCTGGACTATAAAAACAACTGACAGAATTTTTTCCAGGTAGGTTTATCAGGAGCTCAGTAGTATTCTTTAACCTTTATGTTGGTGAATTAGCATGTTGGCACATGTTAAATACGTTATATGCCAGCTGCTCCACAGCTATTTCCTGTGCCCCTGACCTGCTTCTAAGCTGCACAGCCATATGTAAGATGGCACACACACACCACACACACACACACAGCAACACACACGCACACACACACGGCAACACAAGCCTGCATTAGGGAGTCCGCACCCTGAAACACACAGCTGAGCCCGCCTAACTCCTGCAAGACCTGAGACCCTCTAAATTCCGCTCTAAACAACAGGACGCCTGGGAAATCGGGGAGAGATAATCCAGCTTTCCCACACTGTGCCCTTTCAGAGACCCGGGCCTTTTGATCATGACTATCGAGAAGATAAGAAGGCCGTGTGTACCAAAGGCAATGCTGCCATGTTCTGTATGAACAGTCAGACTTCAGGAGAACACATAGCCCTTATCCTTAGAAAATGTAACAGTAGCAAATAAATTAGTTGGGCACACATGCAGAATAATGTGCAAGGGAGCTATGGCCGATATGGATCTTGTAAAGGCAACAAATTCATACAATACAATGACATTACAAGCTTGTATGAGATTATGTTTCACTTTCTTTGACCTCCATTTTATCAGATTTAATAATGTTAGTATTTTGTCCAAGAAATGTTAATGTTTCCAAAACAATTTCTGCATAAAAGCAGAAGCTATAAGAATGGCACGTTTAATTCCTTTTCTGAGGAGCTGTTGAGCAGCCAAAGTTGTGCTAATCACTGCATCTGTTGTCATCTGCCAGGAGGATGAGGAAAGAGGAAGGAGAGGTCGAGTCAGAGGCGGAATCGTGACGAGATGTAAAGATGGGCTAGACGAGCAGGAAAGAGGAAGACGCCTGGCCAGGGCGAGATAGAGCAGCAGACAAGATCTTAAAAGGAAGGTGTGGCTGTTCAAACCGTTTGACTAACAGTCGCAAATTCCCTTTAAATCCAGTCTGCTGGGTAGTCAAGGCCCCCTTCCTTCCTGGAGAGATACAGGCTTCTCCCCCGTCAGCTGAATCAAAATCAGCACGATCTGGGATCTGAACAGACTGAAGCAGCCATATGGAGCCGGAAAAAACTACAGAGGACAGCTATAGAGAAGTGGCCCCGCAGTGCATAAAGCGTGCAGGTGGAGGGAGGCTGAGGTACTCACACTGACAATAGCCTCCTTGGTCTGGGCCATATCCGATATGACACCATCTGTGATGATGAGGAGGACAAAGTACTGTGAGCCGTCCTGGACCTCGGAAGCATACCTGACAAGAACACAAGCCTTATGTTAACTCTGGGGAAGCAAAGACCTTTGGTACATGTTGATGAAAGCCATAACAACAGGAAGGATAGCAACAATAAAAATCATGGAAGACCAATAAGTAAGACTGTTTGCAATGCTTTCCATTAATGAGACGGGGAATATGGCAAAAGCAATATGAACATTGGTTCTTGTTTGGTGGTAATGTATAATCGAAAATTATTAGTGAGCAGAATCAGGGGAGACCTGTCAGCAAGACAGTCAATTTGTCCTTTCCCTTTTCTCTCAATGTCATGTAAAGCGCTCTGGGGCGACTCTGTCGTGAAAGGCGCTATATAAGAATAAAATTGATTGATTGATTGAAGACTACAGGGGTGAATCTCAACATATGTACCTGTGGTCTCGTGTACCCGTTTTACATCATCTTCCATTGTTGAAGACCAGTTCCAATACACAAGAATACAAGTACACAAGGACGGTAAAAATCCACGGATGTTGGTCTTGCTCTGTCCCAAATATCAAGGGCTCATCGATTACATCCTTGCCGAACAAGACCAATCCCTTTATTCATTGCGTCTCAAGTTTGTTCTTGGAAGGCAAGTTAGCAAGACCGGTCTTGCCAAGACCACAAATACGGTCTTTGTGGTCTTGGTATTGAGATTCACCCCAGGACTAAGGAATGTTTCACAGGAAATAACGTGGGTATGAATTTGTGATCAGAACAATAGCGGTTCATAGCCCAGGAAGTTTCTGACATGTTTGATTATGGCCTAAAGACATGGGGCTTTTGCTCAGGCCTGAGGGGGAGATCTGTGGAAAGGACTAGTGAATAATGGGGAAAAAAAGTGAAGAGTAGTCTATGAAATAGGCTTGTGGTTAGGGGGTATGTTTCGAACAGCACCGGCGTCCAAAGTTGTACCTGGCTACACGGTTGACAACTGGAGCGAAGTTGGTAGGTCCATAGAGCTGTACCATCTTAAGGCTCTGATGGTAAGCCTCTAAGATCCCCTCCATTCCATTGCAGTATGGGTTCTCCATATTGCCATTCTGCAGATGAAATTAAACGGCTCTGTATTTATTCATTGATGTCAAAGTTTAATTTATAAGGCCTTTATAGCATGGTATTTCAGCTTAAAATGTTCTCAATTAAAATGTAATAATGTAAGTCAACTGCGACTTTAAAGGACTGAAAAACATTGGTGGTATATTTATTTCAGGCATAATTGCTGTTTTGATTTTTCTGCACAGGCCAGGGAAAAGGTTTGGCTTGTAGGAAAGCCACCTCTATCCAGGTATATGTGATGTTTCACAGTCAGAAACAGAGGATGTGAACCTTGAGAGAGTATATGTCTACCTAGCCCAGTAATAATGAACCAGTAGCTGGTTGCCTGCACAGACTGCCACTAAGATAGGCTGTAGGGTGATAAACCTGTATATAAGGCACTGTTGAACAGATGAGGTCCTTTTGAAGTGACAGCTTTCCTGGTGCAGGAGCCAATATGAGTGGGCCAGAGAGGCCAGTTTGCCTATTGTTTTATGACAATCAGGTGCATTTTTTTCCTGACGGTCTTATATACTCTATAAATCTAATATAAACAAACACTTATACATAAGAAAAGAAATTGCATTTGTTTATTTTTTTTCCCTAAGTGGATTGACCTGATAACATGCTTTCAAGGGTAGTTTGTGAATCGAGATGAAATTAAGGGATCATGAGGAGTTTATAGATGGACGAAGGATTATTTTGAAGAAAATCAAGAAAGAGTGTGGATGTTCCTGGAATAAATGAAATGACTGTCAGTGTGGGTGTTTCACAAAGGAAGAAACAATCAATGCTGTGACGACACCATAATGACAGCCCCTTATCCTTCTGTAAGGGTTCACGTGAACTCTCCCTTATCCTTCTGTAGGGATTCACATCAACTCTCCCTCATCCTTCTGTAGGGTTCACGTCAACTCTCTCTTATCCTTCTGTAAGGGTTCACGTCAACTCTCCTTTATCCTTCTGTAAGGGTTCACGTCAACTTTCCCTTATCCTTCTGTAAGGGTTCACGTCAACTCTCCCTTATCCTTCTGTAAGGGTTCACATCAACTCTCCCTTATTCTTTTGTAGGGGTTCTCATTGCAGTCTTTTTTTCTCTGCAATAAATTCACATTGATAATGCTTTGTCCATCGGCCCCATACTGCTTCTGCAGAGATTCTCATTGACAAAATCTCTTTCTCTGGTAGGATCCATACTAATAAGCCCTTCAATTCTTTGTTCAAGTTAAAAGAGTTATTTTTGGGAATTTGGAGACGAAACACAGGATTGTGGGCATGCTTGTCCATAGGAGTGTATGGGAATGGGGGTGCTGTTAGTGTGCAAGTACTGGGGTATTTACCAGTGGAAACTCATGGGACACCCGTCCATCAGGGGGTAGCTTGGCACCAAAGCCCAGAGCAGGGAACATCTTATCACTGTCGTAGTCCTGGATGATCTCGCCGACGGCTTTGAGGGCCATGGCATAAGCATTCATTTGATAGGGGTTCATATAGTGCAGTGAGGTGGACTGGGAGGGGTTTCCTGTGGGGGGGGAGATAACTTCAATCCCTTTTAATTCACCATAAAACTGTCCTCCATTTACTCGCAAATATTTCTTACTATTATTAATTTCACTCCCTACACTAATTCTTCCTCCACATCCCTCACAACCACCTACTAACTGCACACCATCTACCCAAACCATCTCCATGGATGCCATTTACCATTCATTTCCTAATAGCTTCCATTTACCTCAAACCATTACAGTTGACTTCTATATCGCCCCTATTTTCTCATTTTTATTATTTCATTCCAATCTCAACCTCACTTTAAAAAAATGTTCCACTTAACGTGTTGGGACTGCTGGAATATATGAAAAGACGACATGCAGAATCTGCCCAGGAGTTTTGAGGTTAAGTGGTTCCCATTTGTGGTTTCTTATCAGAGCCAAAACATTTGACAGAGCGGAGGGATACTTACCATTGGAAGCAGTAAAGTCAATGGCCACAGTGAAATGGATCTGGGTGCTAATAAAGGAGAGTGAGAGAAAGACAGAAGGAAAATAAATGATAAACAGTTCTAAATCAATCTAGGGTCTAAAGTGGCATGAGATGTGACTAATAGGAGAACAAGAGATCAATTCACCAGCCATCCCTCCAAACAAACCAGCCTCTAGAACTTTGACAAACTTTTAGGAGTCTAAGTTTTCAGTTATGATACTAGTCGTTTTACTGTCCAGGGTTACGGATATTAGTCCAAGTAATGTTCTTTTAACCAGTTTTTAAAGGTTGGATTGGAAGAAGTGATACAGCACTGATGGCTACATTCCTGCTTTGTTGTTGCTTCTAAATGAATTTGCAAACAATGGGCTCTGAGTGTACATCCACCCAAAGACATGTAGGATGACTATAATGGCATTGCACAGCAGTAGCACAGTGCCCCTAGACAACAGAACAATACAGACCCAAGCCTGGCGCTGACGTGTCTAAAGGCACTCTTAATGAAACTGGAGATGTGCTTCAATTATCATCCACAATATACTGTCTACTGGAGACAGAAAAGACATCTGTGATGGTTCTGATATACATTAGTATCTCAAAGGATTCAAATCATTTGTTTATGCATAATCACAGAAAACAATCCAGAAGGGGCACTTCCCCCGAAATGCACCACAACTGCTACTTAATCACAGTAAAACACCATCATTACTCCATTGCCATTGTATGCTGTGTATGTGGCACTTTACTGAATGATATGTTTGTACAGACAGTCATCAAACAGAGACAGAAGAAAACAATTACAGACATACTGACTAGGTATGCATGTGTGTGTGACTGGTGTGTGAGTGTGCCCGGTGATGGGTTGGCGCCCCATCCTGGGTTGTTCCCTGCCTTGCGCCCGCAGCCTCCGGG